>LR738709.1:596086864-596181319 GCA_902687465.1 Secale cereale
CCTTTGGTGTCCCAAGCTGTCACTTTTGGGATCGCCGGTTCCGAACCGTAACAGGTGCATACAACTCATAGATAGGATCAAGAACTCAAATATATTCATGCAAACACATATGGTTCAGATCTGAAATCATGGCACTCGGGCCCTAAGTGTCAAGCATTAAGAATAACAAGTTGTAGCAAAGATGATAAACACCATACTAGATGATAGGCAACATGCCCCCAACAATCTGACGAACTATTACATGATCTAACTCATCCAATCCCTACCATCCCCTTCGCCTACAGCAAGGGAATTACTCACACATGAAGGGGGAAGTCATGGAGGGATGATGGAGTGGTGATGATGATGACGATGGCGACGATCTCCCCTCTCCGGAGGCCAAATCAGCCTCCAGATTAGCCCTCCCGAAGAAGAACAGAGGGTGGCGGCGGCTCCACGACGAAAAACAGCGAAAGAACTTCCGATCTGGGATTTCTTCGTCGGGAGGAAAAATACGGGCTAAAGTAGGGCACCAGGGGGTGTGGGGCCCACCCAGGCGCCCCCCGGCGCGGCCCAGGGGGGGGGGGGGCGCCCATAGGGCGCCTGGGCACCCCTGGCCCCCCTCTGGCCCCACTTCTGGCATTTTGTTTCTTCGGGTGCATGGATTTTTCGTGATTTCTCGTGGATTTTTCTGAGATGCTTAAAAATCCGTTTTCCTGCACACAAATAAACCATACAGGCAGCTCTGCTGAAAACAGCGTTAGTCCGGGTTAGTTTAGTCCAAATCATGCAAGAATGAGGTCAAAACAATATCAAAAGTGTTTGGAAAAGTAGATACGTTTGAGACGTATCACCGACCGCGCCGGCGACTGCCACGGCAACAGCGCCACCCGTGGCGGCTGACAGAAGCAACGCCGCGGCTCAACGCCGTTTGGCGCCGCCCAAACCACCCCAGCACTCCGCGTGTCCATCTCCATAGCCAACGCACGCCTGGCACGCGCAGAGCGCGTTTTCTGCCGCCGCCGTGCCGAGCGGCCGTTCCGTCGGGAACAGCCCGTAACTCCACCTCTCCTGCTGAATTAGGCGCGGGAATGGAACCTCTACAGCTACTGGATGATGCTCAAGCCCCTAACTCCGCCGTCCGGCCACTACAACACCGTAATCGACTCGCCGGACTTATCCGTTCGCGGCAGTCACCTCGATCCGCCTATATAAGGCACCCCCGAGTTCGTGCTCGAGCGCACACACCTCCACTACCTTCCTAGACCGCGCCCGAGCTCTGGAAGAGCCTCGAGGGGCCCTTCTTCCCCAACTCCGGCCAGCTACCTCCGCCTCGGGCTCGAGCTCCGTTCACTCCGGTGAGGGCTTCTCCGCCGCCGTGGACTCGGGTGTAGCATCCTGGCGACCACCTAGATCTAACCCCCACTTCAATTCCATCCCAGGAACCCTCCCCGATGAGGTCCACGACCACCCGAGCCGCCGTCCGCCGGAGACAGTGTCGCCGTAGACGTGGGGCTTGCCGACACCCAACTCTACCACCGCTCGACGCGGAAGACCACCGTGAAGCCGTAGGTACCACTCCCCTCCCCTGACTCGCCGTGGATCGACGCCGGCGATCACCGCAGCACCGGCGCCGGCGCGGCTCTGTTTCCATTTTCAAACCCGACAAGTGATGTCCCCTGTCAGCCTCACATCTCTCCCACTCGAACCGTTTTCTGTAAGCGTATTCGAGCAAAGTGCGCTTTCCCTCTGTGGTTGACGTACTGCGTACCGATTCGCTTTGCTGTTTTCTGTTCTAGCCCCTGGATCTTTTCTGTTTCATTATAGATGAGTCCCTGGACAGAAACCTTAATATCTTTTAAACTAAAAATGATTTTGAGTTGATTCTTTTTCTGTCCTCTTTAGTTTTCTGCCTAGTTTTTTGTCATATTTATGTGGAAATTTTTGGAGCAACTTTATTTTGCACGCACGGTATTTATGTTAGTATGTATTTGTTTGAATACATAGATACCGGAGGCCGTGATGGAGACGCGAATCACACCGAGTTAGGCTCCGACTTTTCAGAACCAGGCAAGCATGTTTGAACCTTTGATATGATGAGTGTGTTGCATGTTTGCTCGAGTAGCTCTTCTCATAAGCATGGTTATATAAGCATTGTGTATGGTTATATTTTGTAATGCCCAGGACGGGACTATATCTCCTACGTGCCGAGGCACGACTTAGAGACATAACCCCATGCTGGAATGATCGCAAGTCTGGTATCTTTGCACAACTCACGTAAAAGATGGGGATGGAAAACATAAAATAGTTGGCTTACACTCGCCACGTCACACAAATACAATACATGTTCAAATCATCATTCATTAAAACATCACAGCCCTCTAAGGGTAAAATCCAAATGACAAGATACCAAACATAATTTAAAACCACAGGTCGGATCGAATCCTAGTAGAAGTCTCCACTACTGATCATCAGGATAACGAACATAGTATCGACTACGCTTCTCGTCGTACTCCCAGTCTAGCTCGGTGCCATCACTTGGATAGCTCACCATCGGACCTGCATCTGGTGTGGTGAAGTAACTGTGAGCCACAGAGGACTCAGCAATCCCATTCCCGGGTAACAAGACTATTTAAGCCTTGGGTGAGGGAAAGGCTGAAGAAAAGAATAAGTGTCTGCAGCAGCAACTAGCACTAGCTTACGTGAAAGAGTGCGAGAAGAGAAGTGCCTCGGTCGAAAGATGATCACGAAGTGATCCTAGCTACAACACGTCAAACATAACCCCACCGTATTCAACTCCCGAATCCCTATTCGTAAATTGACAGTCACGGTACACACGCTGGTAGTGTATTGGAACATGGTGTCAAGTTATCTACAACCGGATATTAACAAGCTCCCATCTGCCACATAACCGCGGGCACGGCTTTCAAAAGTTCATAACCCTGCAGGGGTGTTCCAACTTGGCCCATGACAAGCCCACGATCCGCGGAGTCGCAACTCCAAGGTGGGAAGACCCGAGTATTCTCGGAATCCCATGCTCAAGATACTCCGAACTAAGGTAAGGCTAATCCAGCAAATCCTCCCGGCGTGCCGAC
The DNA here is from genome assembly GCA_902687465.1 of Secale cereale. Taxonomy (NCBI): domain Eukaryota; kingdom Viridiplantae; phylum Streptophyta; class Magnoliopsida; order Poales; family Poaceae; genus Secale; species Secale cereale. The sequence continues at coordinate 596,089,939 of LR738709.1, forward strand.
ACCCTGATAGTAGCCGCGCGTATCTAGTCTCAGGCCACGACCGGATGAGCACAGCGTACAGTGGCCGAAATACCCAAGTTGCCAAGGGGGGCCCCGCACACGACTCTAGTTTGGACCAACACTCACATCGAGCACTGGCCCAGGGGGGTTGAATTAATTAAGCCTCGGGTTAATTACTCCCTCGGAAAGTTTTAGTTGTTTAGGCGAATAGTACCAATGTTGGGACTTGCTGGAAAAGACTTAGCACTTAGCGGTTTATCGAGGGGGCCCCATAAAGCCCAACCGTGTGAGGAACGCATAATCAAGGAACATAACACCGGTTTATACGGTTCCTAACGGCATGAGTGGAACAAATCACCAAGCAAAGGGCTTAGCCTTCCACCCTTGCCAATATATAGATGATTTCATTTTTAAGCATTATATATAGTGTGATATAACCCAACAAAACTTCAACATGAAGCAAGCATCTTCGATCTTCACCTGCAACTAGCAATGCTATAAGAAGGGCTGAGCGAAGCGTACTTAGCCATTCAACGGTTTGCATAGGTAGGGTGGTTAAACAGGTTCATGGTTACAAGTAGGAGGCTAACAGGAAAACATGGGCATCGAGGCAAAACTATAGAGCGATACTCTAGCAATAGGCAAAGATAGTAATGTTATCGGGGTTCGGTCATCTTGCTTGGAATCCCGCAAGGAAGAAGAACGGATCCATGAAGAAGACGGAGCAACATAGTCGAGCGAATCCTCACAACTCCGGAACGAAACCGAAGCTAACAAGAGAAGCAACCGGAAAGAAGCAAACAACACGGTAAACACACAAGCATAAACATGGCATGATGCACAAGCAAGCATGATGCATGTCTAGTTTAATTATGCATGGCATGGCAAAGTGCACAAACAAAACTACAAGTTAAGTGGAGCTCAATATGCAACGAGTTGCATATTGGCGAAACACCACATTTATTTATTTAGTTGACTCTCGTTTATTTACAAGACAAGGTTGAATGTTTGTTAACATGGCAAGAGGTGAAGCAAAAATAAACTACCTATTTAAGCATTTTAAAAGAGGCCGGAAATAACAACAACAATTCCGGAAAATCCCCATGAGCATGTTAGTAAAAATTAAGCAAACAACAATTCAACATTAAAGGTTGTTAACATGATGCGGATGACATGATCAAGTTTTATGCAATTTTTTAGTTAAAGGTTAACAAGAGAGATATGAAGCACTTGTCACCGTGGTGGAAAGAAAGAGTGCCACGACAACGATCCGAAAATGATGCAACGGCAACATCTCGGTTCCGGTAACTCGTTGAGAGACCGGTGCAAAAGGAAAAGGTGGCGTGAGCGAGACATGCAAGATGATGGGGTGCTCCCGGCTTCGGGTTCCCACGGGTCGGCGACAAAAGAGGGCACAACAGACACGGTGCAAACAAGGGATGCATCTCATACAACACAAGCATTCCACGGGTCATCGTCTCGGGGTTATAGCTTCGAAGCGTGCGTTTCGGGGCGGTTCGAGACGTCGAGGGACGTAGTGGTTCACGAGGTCGTCAACGAAGTAGTCGTTCCGTAGAGGGAAGTAGTGGTACACGGGTCGGGGTACACGTCCGTAGAGGGAAGTAGGCGTTCACGTCATCGTGTCGTGGTACTCGTTTATGTAGTGGTACTTGCGGTCTCGGCGACGGTAGTTGAAGTAGTGATAAACGTTCCGTTCGTAGATGTACTTGGCGCATCCATCGTTTCCGGGGCGACGATAGTGGTACTTGTTCACGAAGTCGTTCACGGGTCTCGGTCTCGTGTCGATCTTGCTGGTCTTGTTAAACGAAGGGGTACTTGGCGTCGGTAGTACACGGTTCGTAGACGTTCGGGTTTTTCGTAGATGTACTTGAGGCAACACCGGGTGTAGTCGTACACGGGTCTTGTGTAGAGGTACTCGACGCGTCGATGAACTTGACGAAAAACCTGCTGGACCAAAACAACAACACGAGGCCGACGAAGAAGCACAGCAGCAGCAGGCTTAGCGCGCCGGTGGAGGGACTGCTCGAGGGACTCCATGGCGCGGAGGGACCCGCGAACCAGGCGGGGCGCAGGACGAGGCCCTCGCGGTTGAGAAGGAAGGCCGCAGGGCCTGCTCGAAGTTGCAGCAGGAGGGGAAAGGCGGCGGACGTCGCGTGACGAGGAGGCAGGGGCGCTGTGGGGAGACGACGGCAGCAGCTCGCCGGGCTTGGGGCGGAGGACGAGGCCAGCTCGGGGCGAGGCGAGCGGCGGCCCTGGTGGCGCGGCTGGCGATGCGGACTTGGCGAGGACGGGCGCGATGGAGGCGCTGCCTTGGCGCGCGGAGGAGCCGGAACCTCTGGCCGGCGCTGGGGCGCGGCGGCCTTGGGGACGGGGAGGCCGGAGGACGTCGCTGGCTGTCTTGGCGCGCCGGCGCTTGGCGAGCGACGCGGAGGAAGGGCGGCTTGAGGGAGAAGGGCGCAGGGCCCGTCTGGAGGAGGCGAGGCCGCGGCTGCTGCCTGGCCGGCGCGGGCGCTGAGGGGACGGAGGAGATCGATGGGAACGAGGGGGCTTCGCGAGCGGGATGTCGAACGAGGGGGATGCGGGAACACGGGGTTTCGGCTGCGAGGGGACGAGGGGAACGCCTGGCGGCGGGCTGAGGGAAGAGAGGGAGAGAGCGAACGCTCGGCTAGGGTTACAGGCGGTGGGCTGGAGTGGGCCAAGAGGGATGGGCCGCCTTGGAATAGCCTAAGAGGCCGGCTGAGGGAGGCTGTTGGGCTTCTCTCTTCTGCCAATTTAAAAAAAAACAAAGAAGCAAAAATATTTATTCGGAAGAGCCAAATAAATAGGAAAAGAAGTAACAACTGACACATGGCTATTTGATATAACAAAGCTCCACAACTATTGGATGAATATCTGGAGAAGATGGAGGATTTAAAAGATTTAAAAAATAAGAGGGAATTAAGATGCAAGTTTGTTATGGTGAGTTCCATAATAATGGAATAATTAAATATAGCTCTCTAAATATTGAGAGACTTTGTATAGGTTATAAAGAGAAGTCATTCTTCCCTCGATTTAAATGGACCGAAGGCCCACACGATTTATTTAAGTTGAGATGCAAAAAATAAAGATGACATGATGGCATGATGACATGATGCAATGCAAAATAAATAACACAATCACAAATAAAATACACGGCAGAACCCGGAACATCTGGAATCTTCTAGAATCTTCTGGGATCTTCTGGGACGCCGGTCTTCGGGCGTCACAACTCTCCCACACTAACAGAGGATCTCGACCCGAGATCCTAGAGATAGCACCGGGTAAAAACGGAAGAGGAAGAGGTAAAACAAAGTTGCTTCTTTGACAGACGAGTGAAACCACGAACCTTGAGAGGTTGAACAAAATGAAAGAAGAATACCACAGAGATGAACGAGAATGAAAACAATCCGTTAGAAAGAGTAACAAGGAACATTATGAGAACCTTGAAGGTTGAAAGACATGAAACAAGAGCTCACGGACGGAAAGAATATGAAACCGCAATGGTATAGCCAAGGAATAAGAATGACAGAATTTGGACAGCACTCCGACTGAAAATGGAAGGAATTGAACAAGAACTAGTGAAGATGGAGTGATACTTGATGAAAACAACAACACACCGCCTCCGGAACAAATAAAAGAATGGCACAAGGGGTAAGAAAGATTCAGATAGCACTCCGGTTGAAAAGAGAGGCAAAACATGAAAGGATGACGGAACTAGAATGAAGAATACAACACTCCGGTTACATGATAAGCAAGGGAAAGAACATGATCTCGATAAAACGATATGATGGTTAAAGAGAGCAATATCACAAGGCCTCTGGAACGAAAGAATAGCATATAGATCAACGAAAGAAATGAATGGAGAAGGAAAAATGACAACTTCTCCCACAAATGAATTAGGAAATCCTCCTTACAAAGAAGGGTTGAATAGAGTTGTTGGAAATTCAACAACGAAACGATTAAGCTTCAAGTGGGCTTATGGAAAACATCTCAAATTATGAGGTGACAACCAGCCACTTACGAAAATAATTGATTGGATTGAGATCAACAAGAATATGAAAAACTTATCTCACCGGCATGATAAATGAAGAACTTGGGTCATTTATAAGCACCATAATTAGCAACAATCCTTAAGGAAAGCTTTTAGGTGAAATATAACCAAATCACTCCAACAAATAAATTGAAGAGTTGAAAAGATCTCCTGAACAAGGAAAAATGATGGTTTTAAATATCTCATTCCTGACAACTCGTGAATCATGAAACATGAAGGAATTGTCAAAATGACATAACACCATCTCAAAAGATAAGGGAGAAAGAATTGCACTTGGAAAGCATGATGAAGAATGCTTGAGCTCCAACAAGAATCTTGATGAAGACTTCGAGGATGAATTAAATGATGATGAACCACCATGAAGAACTCCGGTAATGAAACATGAGAAGCGAAAAAAATGAAAAGAATAAGATTCAAGGCCTGCGATGAATTAGCTGGAGGTTGAAATGATATAATTGAAATAACTTGGAGCTCCAGAAAACAAGATGAACAACTTAGAACCAAGGATATGATATGATGAACAAGCTCTGGAAAAAGAGATTAATCACTTCGAGGAAAAATAAGAATAAGATTCACTGTATGCTTATCCTTCCTCAAATTAAATTGATGACAAGCAATTGGATTTGGCATACTACTTATTCTCGTTGGAAAGAATTAAGAGAGATCTCGCAGAAGCTTGGGTAAATCTTCAACGAACCACCGGTAGGATTGTAAAAAGAACAAATGAATTAAAACGATAACAACGGAAGGGTAATCTTGAAAGAACCACCGTAAAATATGGCGACGAACGAAGAGGCATCAATGAAGAATATTTGGAGGACGAAGTTGAAAACTGAGAACGAAGAAATATTCTGAAATGATGGCCTTCGGAGGATCACAATGGAAAGAATTCATGAAGATTCTTGAGAGAACGGGCCAAGATTTAAGAGAAACACCTCTCCGGTCTACAAATGTTGAGAATGAAGACGAGAAATGCCATGAAGAATTTCGAGATACTCCGGACGAATGACAAGAGGAAGGTGGAGCTAACGATGGAAATAATTGAAAGAAAGCTTGGAGAAGACATGTGACTGATGGAAATCATTCTTACGTCACATTTGAAAGAATTTTAGAACAACTCCGGAAAAATAGAAGAGTCAGGTAAGATCCTGGGAAAAGACCTGTGGGTTAGGGCCCACTCAAAGAAATCACTGTTGAAAAAGATTGCTTAAGAGATATTGCACCGGTTGAATTTAATGGCTTGAGTAAGATGATAATCCTCAAAATAATTTGACAGGATTAAGAATGGAAACACAAATCTTCTAAGATATCTTCAACACTCCGGATAAGAATAAGAGAGTTGAATGAATAAGAGAGCCTTCGGATAATGAATTTCAACATGGAAAAACATGTGAAACAAAAAGAAAGATATATGATCAACACCGAAGCTTGGATTTAGTCCACCGGAGAAGAAACGAGAACGGAGAATGATTAATTGGTGCACCGGAATAAGAAAGCATCATGAAATGAGGAAAAGGATAAGATGAACACCGAAATCTTGAATTACATCCACCGGCAAAATTTGAGAACAAAAGAATGATGAACTTGAAGCTCTTGAGCATCCTCACGGTAAATCACCGGATAAGAACATTGAAGGAAAAGAATGAAGAAACATCACATTAATAAAATGGATATTTCATCTGAGAATTTCTTGCTCTGAGAAGAAGAAGGGTGGGAGGGCGGGAAAAAACAAGGACAACTTGGGATGAATGAAACATACACCGTTGAGAAAAGACTGATAGTTGATCTTGGAGATGATGAAAAGATCGAATTAACTTGAAGCAAAGGCACACCGGTTAAAAAAAGGATTAACATGAAAAATCTCGATGGTCAAGAAGAATTAACACTCTCATAGAAATATGAGAACACCGATTAGGAAAGGTATGGAATCAACATTTGACATCGAAGCAACTCGAATACCAGAATCACAACAAGAACAAAGGGTAGATATGTTTATGAAGAAAATTATGTTGCAACATATCTATCCGAACAGAGAATTGAATGCATGGATTCCGTAGGTACATCAACTAGTCGAGAAGCCACTTGGAGAACAAAAGATAAATAAATAGGAACAAGGAGCAGATGGAACAAATACAAGATAGAAGCTTCGTTCGACATATTCGTGCTGAAAGCTCATGGAACGTGTTGCAAAAGGGTTTTCAATCCTCGGATCAGCATAGCCAAGGATCCTTTAAGATGCAACTCCCGATCGGAACAAGCCCATAAAACCACTTCACTCAATGTAGAACCCCAAACTTCATATCATGCATTCGTTGGAAGAAAGCCTAGAACTACTGGATGAACCCACCTATTAATTTCCGAAAGTTTCCAGTTATGCAATCAGGTGTTGGGGATACAGGGGAAGCACCGCGCAATCAACTCTAAACTTACATCCAGCTGTATCCATCCTTCAACACATAACCGGTCTTTCTCAGAAACTGTTTACCTCGGACCTTCGAAAAGCATCCACTATAACAAGCTATGGCAATACTCCCGAACTACCTCCCCAGTACTGGGTGATGTCGGGGTTATCTTGCCACTAGCCGTATAGGAGAGATTTTCGATGTCGGCCGTCTTAAGTATTTAGTACTGTCGCGATATGCTTGTGACGACAATACCCCGAAGCTCAACTCCCCGGGACACTGCCACAACCCCTAATGTCAGGAGGCATCGAGAACAATATTCTCGTCACAAGAACATCGAAACAATCCCAGAATACTCGCGAGATTCCTAAAAAAAATTTTTGGTGCAATTTTGAAGATAGAAGAGACAAGAGTAGTCGTCAGGAGTCCTCACCAGAGTGAAAGGGGATGAGAAGCAAAGAAATCCTACTCTCCGATATAAATATATAGGACTCAAAATATTTTCAGTGTGTGCCTAGACTCGACCGTCAACGATTCGATCAATCAGTGGGGGCTCCTAGGTCGGAGAAGGCTCTGATACCAACTTGTAATGCCCAGGATGGGACTATATCTCCTACGTGTCGAGGCACGACTTAGAGACATAACCCCATGCTGGAATGATCGCAAGTCTGGTATCTTTGCACAACTCATGTAAAAGATGGGGATGGAAAACATAAAATAGTTGGCTTACACTCGCCACGTCACACAAATACAATACATGTTCAAATCATCATTCATTAAAACATCACAGCCCTCTAAGGGTAAAATCCAAATGACAAGATACCAAACATAATTTAAAACCACAGGTCGGATCGAATCCTAGTAGAAGTCTCCACTACTGATCATCAGGATAACGAACATAGTATCGACTACGCTCCTCGTCGTACTCCCAGTCTAGCTCGGTGCCATCACCTGGATAGCTCACCATCGGACCTGCATCTGGTGTGGTGAAGTAACTGTGAGCCACAGAAGACTCAGCAATCCCGTTCCCGGGTAACAAGACTATTTAAGCCTTGGGCGAGGGAAAGGCTGAAGAAAAGAATAAGTGTCTGCAGCAGCAACTAGCACTAGCTTACGTGAAAGAGTGCGAGAAGAGAAGTGCCTCGGTCGAAAGATGATCACGAAGTGATCCTAGCTACAACACGTCAAACATAACCCCACCGTATTCAACTCCCGAATCCCTATTCGGAAATTGACAGTCACGGTACACACGCTGGTAGTGTATTGGAACATGGTGTCAAGTTATCTACAACCGGATATTAACAAGCTCCCATCTGCCACATAACCGCGGGCACGGCTTTCGAAAGTTCATAACCCTGCAGGGGTGTTCCAACTTGGCCCATGACAAGCCCACGATCCGCGGAGTCGCAACTCCAAGGTGGGAAGACCCGAGTATTCTCGGAATCCCGTGCTCAAGATACTCCGAACTAAGGTAAGGCTAATCCAGCAAATCCTCCCGGCGTGCCGACACCCTGATAGTAGCCGCGCATATCTAGTCTCATGCCACGACCGGATGAGCACATCGTACAGTGGCCGAAATACCCAAGTTGCCAAGGGGGGCCCCGCACACGACTCTAGTTTGGACCAACACTCACATCGAGCACTGGCCTAGGGGGGTTGAATTAATTAAGCCTCAGGTTAATTACTCCCTCGGAAAGTTTTAGTTGTTTAGGCGAATAGTACCAATGTTGGGACTTGCTGGAAAATACTTAGCACTTAGCGGTTTATCGAGGGGCCCCCATAAACCCCAACCGTGTGAGGAACGCATGATCAAGGAACATAACACCGGTTTATACGGTTCCTAACGGCATGAGTGGAACAAATCACCAAGCAAAAGGCTTAGCCTTCCACCCTTGCCAATATATAGATGATTTCATTTTTAAGCATTATATATAGTGTGATATAACCCAACAAAACTTCAACATGAAGCAAGCATCTTCGATCTTCACCTGCAACTAGCAATGCTATAAGAAGGGCTGAGCGAAGCGTACTTAGCCATTCAACGGTTTGCATAGGTAGGGTGGTTAAACAGGTTCATGGTTACAAGTAGGAGGCTAACAGGAAAACATGGGCATCGAGGCAAAACTATAGAGCGATACTCTAGCAATAGGCAAAGATAGTAATGTTATCGGGGTTCGGTCATCTTGCCTGGAATCCCACAAGGAAGAAGAACGGATCCTTGAAGAAGACGGAGCAACATAGTCAAGCGAATCCTCACAACTCCGGAACGAAACCGAAGCTAACAAGAGAAGCAACCGGAAAGAAGCAAACAACACGGTAAACACACAAGCATAAACATGGCATGATGCACAAGCAAGCATGATGCATGTCCAGTTTAATTATGCATGGCATGGCAAAGTGCACAAACAAAACTACAAGTTAAGTGGAGCTCAATATGCAACGAGTTGCATATTGGCGAAACACCACATTTATTTATTTAGTTGACTCTCGTTTATTTACAAGACAAGGTTGAATGTTTGTTAACATGGCAAGAGGTGAAGCAAAAATAAACTACCTATTTAGGCATTTTAAAAGAGGCCGGAAATAACAACAACAATTCCGGAAAATCCCCATGAGCATGTTAGTAAAAATTAAGCAAACAACAATTCAACATTAAAGGTTGTTAACATGATGCGGATGACATGATCAAGTTTTATGCAATTTTTTAGTTAAAGGTTAACAAGAGAGATATGAAGCACTTGTCACCGTGGTGGAAAGAAAGAGTGCCACGGCAACGATCCGAAAATGATGCAACGGCAACATCTCGGTTCCGGTAACTCGTTGAGAGACCGGTGCAAAAGGAAAAGGTGGCGTGAGCGAGACATGCAAGATGATGGGGTGCTCCCGGCTTCGGGTTCCCACGGGTCGGCGACAAAAGAGGGCACAACAGACACGGTGCAAACAAGGGATGCATCTCATACAACACAAGCATTCCACGGGTCATCGTCTCGGGGTTATACCTTCGAAGCGTGCGTTTCGGGGCGGTTTGAGACGTCGAGGGACGTAGTGGTTCACGAGGTCGTCAACGAAGTAGTCGTTCCGTAGAGGGAAGTAGTGGTACATGGGTCGGGGTACACGTCTGTAGAGGGAAGTAGGCGTTCACGTCATCGTGTCGTGGTACTCGTTTATGTAGTGGTACTTGCGGTCTCGGCGACGGTAGTTGAAGTAGAGGTACACGTTCCGTTCATAGATGTACTTGGCGCATCCATCGTTTCCGGGGGGACGATAGTGGTACTTGTTCACAAAGTTGTTCACGGGTCTCGGTCTCGCGTCGATCTTGCCGGTCTTGTTAAACGAAGGGGTACTTGGTGTCGGTAGTACACGGTTCGTAGACGTTCGGGTTTTTCGTAGATGTACTTGAGGCAACACCGGGTGTAGTCGTACACGGGTCTTGTGTAGAGGTACTCGACGCGTCGATGAACTTGACGAAAAACCTGCTGGACCAAAACAACAACACGAGGCCGATGAAGAAGCACAGCAGCAGCAGGCTTAGCGCGCCGGTGGAGGGACTGCTCGAGGGACTCCATGGCGCGGAGGGAGCCGCGAACCAGGCAGGGCGCAGGACGAGGCCCTCGCGGTTCAGAAGGAAGGCCGCAGGGCCTGCTCGAAGTTGTAGCAGGAGGGGAAAGGCGGCGGACGTCGCGTGACGAGGAGGCAGGGGCGCTGTGGGGAGACGACGGCAGCAGCTCGCCGGGCTTGGGGCGGAGGACGAGGCCAGCTCGGGGCGAGGCGAGCGGCGGCCCTGGTGGCGCGGCTGGCGATGCGGACTTGGCGAGGACGGGCGCGGTGGAGGCGCTGCCTTGGCGCGCGGAGGAGCCGGAACCTCTGGCCGGCGCTGGGGCGCGGCGGCCTTGGGGACGGGGAGGCCGGAGGACGTCGCTGGCTGTCTTGGCGCGCCGGCGCTTGGCGAGCGACGCGGAGGAAGGGCGGCTTGAGGGAGAAGGGCGCATGGCCCGGCTGGAGGAGGCGAGGCCGCGGCTGCTGCCTGGCCGGCGCGGGCGCTGAGGGGACGGAGGAGATCAATGGGAACGAGGGGGCTTCGCGAGCGGGATGTCGAACGAGGGGGATGCAGGAACACGGGGGTTCGGCTGCGAGGGGACGAGGGGAACGCCTGGCGGCGGGCTGAGGGAAGAGAGGGAGAGAGCGAACGCTCGGCTAGGGTTACAGGCGGTGGGCTGGAGTGGGCCAAGAGGGATGGGCCGTCTTGGAATGGCCTAAGAGGCCGGCTGAGGGAGGCTGTTGGGCTTCTCTCTTCTGCCAATTTAAAAAAAACAAAGAAGCAAAAATATTTATTCGGAAGAGCCAAATAAATAGGAAAAGAAGTAACAACTGACACGTGGCTATTTGATATAACAAAGCTCCACAACTATAGGATGAATATCTGGAGAAGATGGAGGATTTAAAAGATTTAAAAAAATAAGAGGGAATTAAGATGCAAGTTTGTTATGGTGAGTTCCATAATAATGGAATAATTAAATATAGCTCTCTAAATATTGAGAGGCTTTGTATAGGTTATAAAGAGAAGTCATTCTTCCCTCGATTTAAATGGACCGAAGGTCCACACGATTTATTTAAGTTGAGATGCAAAAAATAAAGATGACATGATGGCATGATGACATGATGCAATGCAAAATAAATAACACAATCACAAATAAAACACACGGGAGAACCCGGAACATCTGGAATCTTCTAGAATCTTCTGGGATCTTCTGGGACGCCTGTCTTCGGGCGTCACATATTTCATGCAAGTAAGCTTCGGGTGAGCCCCGAGAGTTAAAGTTTGAACCACCTCGATCATATGGTGATATGATGGGTGGAATGCTGGTATTGTTGGAGCATGCCAGTAGTTGGTTATCTCAGTATCAACGGAGATCATGTCATGATTCCGTTCATCTCCTTTTCGGTACTATCATGGGCCGTCCGTTGGGATGACGGTCTAGTCAGTTGTAAACCACTTCCCGAGTACACACCAAGTAGAGGGGCCGGGATGAGGGTTCCATGGCCCTGGATTAAAGCCCGTCATCCGGTCGGGGGCATGGGTGTTTCCGGTTGGGACCGAGAGGGGGGCACCCCTTAGAGCGCGCATATATAAATTTGATCCCATGCTATTCGAGGTTGTAGCCTCCCCGTCTTAAAGTTTTCCGTGAATGTCGTCGCGGGTGATTCCGGACGACAGGATGTTAAATGGGTGTGTACTGGTTAGTTGGGTTTCTACTAAAACACCGTAGACGGGAATATCCCACGTGGCTAGTAGAACCCGTTGGCCATGAGTTAATGGTACAAGCTCTGCAGAGTTAAATTCCTTCAGTAGCCATGTTTAAGGCCTAGGGTCAATCTTCATGTCAACCCGGTGACCGTCTCGAGTATATTCTTGTTGGTAACCGGAGTAGTATTTTCGTCAAGTTCATTTGGTAGATGAACTCACCTACTATCTCTGTATTTATTTATTTCCAGAAGTATTTCATCATTATACTAATTCGGTTTATAAGCCCTTTATGTGATGTCGCTCAGACGTCCGACTGTGGCATTCTTTCTATTTATAAGCCCTTTATGTGATGTCGCCTAGACGTCCGACTGTGGCATTCTTTCTATTTATAAGCCCTTTATGTGATGTCGCCTAGACGTCCGACTGTGGCATTCTTTCTATTTATAAGCCCTTTATGTGATGTCGCCTAGACGTCGGACTGTGGCATTCTTTTTATTTAGAAGCCCTTTAGGTGATGTCGCTCAGACGTCCGACTATGACATTCTTTTATTTATAAAGCCCTTTATGCCATGTCGCTCAGACGTCCGACTGAGGCATTCTTGTTATTTATTTTGCTATAAGCCCTTTATGTGGTGTCGCTCAGACGCCCGACTGTGGCCTGCTGTCATTTATTATTTTTCCGACGAGGCGTCACTCAGACACTCGTTTGGTCTCCTTATATTTATCTTATGGATTTCGGGAGGATTACCGCCCGACTTCTATCATTGCATACAGCACATTAATATTTTATTCCGGTCGCATTTTTGCTGGAATACTCATATGCATCATGTTGGCATTTGTTATATCTTAAGTCCGAACTGTCTTGCGAGTACATTCAAAGTACTCACCTGGCTTGTTGATTTGGTCAGATGTGGACGAAGGCAATCTCATGGATGAGGAATTCGATAGCGAGTCCGACGCTTAGAGGAGTCCCAGTCAGTCCCTTGCGATCCTGGAGTTAATCACTGTTTTATAACCGCTTCCGCCTACCACCAAATAAATTCATCGGGTCTCACTCCGACACTCGATGAAATGTATAATATTCGAGTCACATCACCCACTTCACTGTGACATATTCCACCACCTTTTATTACGAGTTAGTAGTATGCCACCCTGCCTTGTGTCATATCCGCCTTTATGTATTATATTGGCGCGCTTGTAATAAAATTGTTGAGCAACCCCCAGCTCAACCTTGTATAATATTCAGTGTACTGGATTTCTGTATCAAGGAATTGTCTGCCAGCAGGTAATAATATTCCTCGCTGGTTTAATAAAAAGGTCGGTCTTCCGGTAATTATTTTACTGAAGGACCGGTCCTGACAACCTTGGTATTAGAGCCAGGCTGACTGTAGGAAGCCACTAGGTGCGCTCGCTAATCGGTTATTAGCGAAAAATTTGCCTTCCAACATTTTACATCTGTAGCAATTTTCTGTTGGTCAGCATAAATTTATGGCCTGACTAGTCGGAATTTTTGTCTACTTTTGTAGATGGCCAGCAATGACTGTGATGCACAGGTGTTCGCCAACATTCCTGAAGGGTTTGTCAAGCTCCTCTTCGCCATCACCAAAGTCGCGATCGGGCCATCCACTCGTCCCGAGTTTACGCTCTACCGTCACAAGCTCAACGACAGCGTGTCTATGCATCAGGCTATGGTACACTTCAAAGGTGGGCGTTCTGAAGCGCGCCGCCTTCGATTTGTGGGCACAACCATGCCTACGGAGAGGCATGCCATGCAGATGGCTGCCCGTGAGGCGATAGCTCATCTCCGGGACATTCTTCCTTCGATGAAGACTCGTCGCTTCCGTTACCTCCCATGCCACGTGCCTTATACGTGTCACTATGCATTTGCATGCGCAAATGGGGAGCGTGACGAAGCCATTGAATTAATGGTTGAATACCTCAAGGCACTTGAGGCAGCCTTTGATAATCTGGTGGATGACCTGGTGGCCACCCGTATGGAGATGGTCCAGAGTGGCTCCGCCAACAGGAGGGAGCTGCTCCATACTGCCCCACCAATGACATTTGTCTCGTCCGCCGCATCCTATGCACCATCCATCTTAGCCACCGCTCGCCGTCTGCCTACCACTGAGGAGTTTGACCAAGTCATTGCTCCTACTCCAGTCAGAGCTGCACCGCCTGCTGCACCTGCCTCGACACCTCATACTCTTACTCCGCGCCTGGAGCCCATTAGTGAGGAGGAAGTTGAGTCTCCAACACCACTGGGCCTTACCCTCGGCAGGCCGAGGGAAATCTTCAACATCTCCGACTAGCGCGTTATTCCGCGACGCGCCGCGCTCACTTGTAATATTTGTGTGTTATGTAAAATAGGATAATGGGAGTAGTCTGTTTGCGCATCATGTAGGATCTTTGAGAAGTGCACTAGTTTAAATAACATGTCAGGATGTGTACGCACACCCTGAGTGACGTATGTATAATTAGAATCTGCGTGTAATATATGTACTAGCAGCCTTCTCCGTGCGCAATCGACCAGTTTATTTCAAAAATCTTTTTCGAGCTCGTGTTTGATCGCTTTTGAAAAATCTTGGTTTATTTTGCTGCTCGGTTCTTCTCAAGTTTCTGCTTTATTACCCCAGAGTAAGAAATGACTCATCCCTGGACACGTTCCATGCCAAGTCCGCCGGAAGAAAACTATGGTACACAGACAAACAACAATTTCTCACAGGGACAGTCAAGTCAGCGGGGCAGTGAGACGGCATTTTCTCAAGTGTGTCGCCTTTACGAGCAAAGTCAGCAACAGCACCAAAAAATGATGAACCATGCCATTAACATGGGAAATCACCGTGGACCATACCAACAACACTCAAAATTGTGTGAATTTCAGAAGACACGTCCAACAACATTTTCGCACACAGACAAACCTCTTGAGGCCGATGATTGGCTTCGAGATATTGAAAGGAAATTAATTGTGGCGCAATGCTCAGACCGTGAGAAGGTGCTGTACGCACCGCATTATCTTACTGGAGCAGCCGCGTGGGAAAATTTTCTGCTTATGCATCTCGACATAAATAATATCACCTGGGAATATTTCAAGGAAGGATTTCGTGGGGCACACATCCCTAAGAGCATTACGAAGATCAAGAAAAGAGAATTTGATGACCTCAAGCAGAGAGGCATGATAGTACAGGAGTACAACAGTCAGTTTGCGCAATTATCACGTTATGCCAACGAAGAGCGAATGACGGAAAATAAAAAGATGGAAAAATTCCTGGATGGACTGGCACCAGCACTAAAATGCCAGTTAGTCGTACACACTTTTCCAGATTTCAAGACACTGGTAGACAAAGCCATAACGTTGGAAAATGAACGTCGCAGTATGGAAGACATTCGCCAGAGAAAAAGGGATCAGACCAACCACCCCGGCAACAACAAGAATAAAATAAATTTCCAAAGGAACGGGGCGAGCAGACCCACGACCAATGACACACGTCCAAATAAGAATTTTCATGCAAGAGACAAGGTTTTCACCTATCGTCCGGGTGTAACCTGCTACGCATGTGGAGAAGAGGGACACTATGCTAAACAGTGCCCTAAGCCAAGAAACTCAGCACCGAAGCCAAACAGCAACAGAAACAATTCCGCGCCCAAGCGTAACAATTTCAACCCCAATAACAATCACAGGAAAGGACACCTGAACCATGTGACCAAGGAGCAAGCACATGATGCCCCAGATATCGTACTCGGTACATTTCCTGTCAACACAATACCTGCCATGGTTTTGTTTGATTCTGGAGCTTCTCATTCGTTCATTTCGAAGAGTTTTGCTTTGCAACATGGTTTTTCAATGCTACCCTTGGGAAAATCAATGACCATCAAGTCCCCCGGAAGTAAGCAGATCACTCAGAATTACTGCCAAGGTTTGATCATTGAAATTGAGGGATTAAAGTTTCACGCAAACCTCATCGTGTTGGAAAACAAAGGACTGGATGTTATCCTGGGTATGGATTGGCTAACCACCAATAAAGGATTTATCGACTGCTTCAACACGACAGTGATTCTTACTCATCATCATGGAAAAACAATAAGGGTCGCAGCTCAGGAAAGACCGGTGTCATGGCAACCAAAATTAAACAAAGTTGATACATCTGAGTTAAGCAAGGTTCTAGTTGTATGTGAATTTCCGGACGTATTTCCCGAAGAATTACCAGGCATGCCGCCATACAGAGAAATAGAATTCATTATTGAGCTAGCACCGGGAACCACCCCCATATATAAGAAACCATACAGAATGGCACAATCCGAGTTGGTTGAATTAAAGAAGCAAATAAAGGAACTGCTAGACAAAGGATTTATACGGGCCAGCTCCTCGCCTTGGGGTTCGCCGGTATTATTTGCCAAAAAGAAGGATGGGACGATGAGGTTGTGTATAGACTACCGAGCACTCAACATGGTCACAATCAAGATCAAATATTCGATGCCACGGATAAATGATTTATTTGACCAACTCGCGTAAGCCAAGGTTTTCTCAAAAGTTGACTTAAGGTCGGGTTATCATCAACTGAAAGTACGCATAGAAGATATCCCGAAAACAGCATTCACCTCAAGATACGGACTTTATGAATTTACAGTAATGCCGTTTGGACTGACCAACGCCCCCGCATATTTCGTCCACCTCATGAACAAGGTATTTATGAAATTCATGGACAAATTCGTGGTCGTGTTTATTGATGATATCTTAGTATATTCAAAGACACCAGAAGAACATGCTGAACACCTCCGCATTGTACTGGGAGAATTAAGGAAACACCAACTTTACGCCAAATTCAGCAAATGTGAATTTTGGTTGAGACAAGTGGGTTTCCTAGGACACGTATTAACACAAGAAGGAATTGCTGTGGACCCAGATAAAGTCAAGGCTGTACTTGGCTGGAAGTCACCAGCCAGTGTAACGGATATACGCAGTTTCCTCGGTATGGCCGGATATTACAGAAGGTTTATTGAAGGATTTTCTACCATAGCCAAACCAATGACACAGCTACTCAAGAAGGATTAGAAGTTCGAGTGGACCGAAGCATGTGAGAAAAGCTTCCAAGAGCTCAAAAAGAAGTTAACAACAGCCCCAGTATTAATTGTACCAGACATACACAAGAGCTTTGAAGTATATTGCGATGCATCCCGGAAAGGCCTCGGATGCGTACTGATGCAAGAAGGCAAAGTAGTCGCCTACGCTTCTCGGCAACTGCGAAAACATGAAGAAAATTATCCTACCCACGATTTAGAGTTGGCAGCAGTCATTCATGCACTCAAGGAATGGAGGCACTTTTTGCTTGGAAATTGCTGTGAAATATATACAGACCACAGGAGCCTCAGCTATATTTTCACACAGCCAGATCTCAATTTACGACAACGACGCTGGCTAGAACTGGTAAAAGATTACGACGTTGGTATCCACTATCACCCAGGAAAAGCAAACGTGGTAGCAGATGCTCTCAGCCGTAACCCCAGCCCGAACAACGGCATCGTACAGAACCTGAGACCCAAATTTCAACAGGAATTCGCCAGACTCAACCTAAAGATGGTCACAGAAGGCGAAGTATCCAGGCTAGAAATACAACCTACGCTAATTGAGCAAATAAAGAAGGCTCAGCATGGACATCCCAGCATCGAAGGGATAAAAAGAAAAGTAAGTCAGGGCAAGGCCTCAGAATTCATCATAGACAGTGAAGGAATATTATGGTTCGGAGACAGACTTTGTGTACCAAATAGCAACAACCTTAAACAACAAATTCTAGCCGAAAGCCACACCGCTCCATACTCAATCCACCCTGGAGGTACGAAGATGTATAAGGATATTCAGGAAAGATTTTGGTGGCACGGCATGAAGAGGGATATAGCCACATTTATTGCGTGCTGCGATTCATGTCAATGCATTAAAGCCGAGCACCAAAAACCCGCAGGGCTATTACAACAAAACAAGATACCAGAATGGAAATGGGACGATATTGGAATGGATTTTATTGTTGGACTACCACGGTCGCAACACGGTAACGATGCCATATGGGTCATCACAGATAGACTGACCAAGGTGGCACATTTCATACCAGTCAAGACAACCCATACCACTCAAAATCTCGCCAAGCTTTACCTCGCCCGGATAGTATGCCTACATGGTGTTCCCAAGACTATAATATCCGACAGAGGCATTCAGTTCGTCTCCAAATTTTGGGATCAGTTGCAGCAAGCCCTCGGGACACAGCTAACGTTCAGTACAGCTTATCACCCCCAGACGGGAGGACAAACGGAACGAGTAAATCAAATACTCGAAGACATGCTAAGGGCATGTGTCCTCACCTATGGGACCAGTTGGGAGGAAAGCTTACCATAAGCCGAGTTTGCATACAACAATAGTTACCAAGCTAGCCTGCAGATGGCACCTTTCGAAGCCCTGTACGGACGAAGATGCCGTACTCCATTGAACTGGTCAGAAACAGGGGACAGTCGCATATTCGGCCCAGATATCTTAAAGGAAGCCGAGGAGAGAGTAAAGATAATACGGGATCGACTCAAAACCGCCCAAAGCCGACAAAAGAGCTATTACGATCAAAAGCATCGGGAAATAAGTTTTGAGCCCGGTGAAGACGTATACTTGCGTGTATCACCTATGAGAGGACTGCAACGATTCAAAGTCAAAGGGAAACTAGCACCACGATTCATTGGACCCTTCCGTATAGTTGCACGGAGAGGCATAGTAGCTTATCAGCTGGACCTTCCCAAGGAACTGTCAGACGTCCACGACGTGTTCCACGTCTCGCAACTACGGAAGTGCGTAAGCAACCCAGAGAAACATGTGTCGCATGAAAACCTTGACGTGCAACCAGATCTCACCTATCGAGAACACCCAGTGAAGATTTTGGAGGAGTCTGAAAGGAGGACCCGTCAGAAAACTATTAAATTTCTCAAGGTTCAGTGGAGTAATCACACAGAGGATGAGGCAACGTGGGAAAGGGAAGATTCCCTTCGGGCAGAACATCCACACCTATTTGAGGATCAGATGAAATCTCGGGGACGAGATTTTTCCTAAGGCGGTAGGTGTTGTAACACCCCAATTTTTTTGAGTTGGTTTTTCTTCCAAACTTTTGGCCTTTTGGAAGGGAGCTGTTTGATCTTCTCTTAAAACCCTTCAAAAATCCTTTCTGGCCAAAGTTGATGAGTCTTCTCAAGCTTGGTTTTTGGCCTTGAAGTTTTTCTCTTGTGTTTGGCTCAAGCACAAGTTGAGTTTCAAAAGTGGTTGTTTGAATTCTCCCCTTCTTGTTTTGAACTTCTCAAGTTTAACCTTGGACTTATCTCCCTCCCCCACCTTCATCTTGTCATGACCCCAACAGAAACAATCCTCTCCAAGACTCTCTTCACACCATAGGACAAGTCTTTCATCAATTCCAGCAAGTTGTAACCTTATTGGGATTTCCCCCTATTTATTTCACTCCAAAAACAATTCTGTCTTTTATAGTGGACCTTGGTGATTTACAAAGGAGCCACCATTTCCATTTATTTATTTGACTCCAAACCAACTCTCCTAGATGGCCTTTAGTACCCACAACCTAGATCCATCTTGTTTCACTGGTCCATAGTTCAAAATTTCAAATTTCACCTACTGCAAGTTTGGACCAGATTTGCAAAATTTGGTGAAATTCATATTTATCTTCTTCCAAAAATTCTGTGAAAAATCATGCAGCCTCTAGATACATCAAGAGGCCACTCCACCAAAAATCAGCCCCAGGAACATTGCACACATACCAGAATCATTTCATCAAACACCTAGCCTACACTAAACTGTCAGCTGTTAACTGAAACTGTCGACAGTTCGTCAGTTTCATCAGTTTCGTCAGTTTCATCAGGCGCAGCGACAAAACCTCGTCTGTATCTCCTTGGCTCGACGCTGCACTGCTCCTTCTTCTTATCCAGTCGCCGCACGCTGGCTTGGCCGCTTTTGGGCGTCGGTGGCACCCTGGCCCGACCGCGCCGGCGACTGCCACGGCAACAGCGCCGCCTGTGGCGGCTGACAGAAGCAACGCCGCGGCTCAACGCCGTTTGGCACCGCCCAAACCACCCCAGCACTCCGCGTGTCCATCTCCACAGCCAACGCACGCCTGGCACGCACAGAGCACGTTTTCTGCCGCCGCCGTGCCGAGCGGCCGTTCCGTCGGGAACAACCCGTAACTCCACCTCTCCTGCTGAATTAGGCGCGGGAATGGAACCTCTACAGCTACTGGATGATGCTCAAGCCCCTAACTCCGCCGTCCGGCCACTGCAGCACCGTAATCGACTCGCCGGACTTATCCGTTCGCGGCAGTCACCTCGAGCCGCCTATATAAGGCACCCCCGAGCTCGTGCTCGAGCGCACACACCTCCACTACCTTCCTAGACCGCGCCCGACCTCTGGAAGGGCCTCGAGGGGCCCTTCTTCCCCAACTTTGGCCAGCTACCTCCGCCTCGAGCTCCAGCTCCGTTCACTCCGTGAGGGCTTCTCCGCCGCCGTGGACTCGGGCGTAGCATCCTGGCGACCACCTAGATCTAACCCCCACTTCAATTCCATCCCAGGAACCCTCCCCGACGAGGTCCACGACCACCCGAGCCGCCGTCCGCCGGAGATAGTGTCGCCGTCAACGTGGGGCTTGCCAACACCCAACTCTACCACCGCTCGACGCGGAAGACCACCGTGAAGCCGTAGGTACCACTCCACTCCCCTGACTCGCCGTGGATCGACGCCGGCGATCACCGCAGCACCGGCGCCGGCGCGGCTCTGTTTCCATTTTCAAACCCGACAAGTGGGGTCCCCTGTCAGCCTCACATCTCTCCCCCTCGAACCGTTTTCTGTAAGCGTATTCGAGCAAAGTGCGCTTTCCCTCTGCGGTTGACGTACTGCGTACCGATTCGCTTTGCTGTTTTCTGTTCTAGCCCCTGGATCTTTTCTGTTTCATTATAGATGAGTCCCTGGACAAAAACCTTAATATCTTTTAAACTAAAAATGATTTTGAGTTGATTTTTTTTCTGTCCTCTTTAGTTTTCTGCCTAGTTTTTTTTAATATTTATGTGGAAATTTTTGGAGCAACTTTATTT
This sequence comes from Secale cereale, assembly GCA_902687465.1. Taxonomy (NCBI): domain Eukaryota; kingdom Viridiplantae; phylum Streptophyta; class Magnoliopsida; order Poales; family Poaceae; genus Secale; species Secale cereale. The sequence goes on from LR738709.1 coordinate 596,110,790, forward strand.
TGCACGCACGGTATTTATGTTAGTATGTATTTGTTTGAATACATAGATACCGGAGGCCGTGACGGAGACGCGAATCGCACCGAGTTAGGCTCCGACTTTTCAGAACCAGGCAAGCATGTTTGAACCTTTGATATGATGAGTGTGTTGCATGTTTGCTCGAGTAGCTCTTCTCATAAGCATGGTTATATAAGCATTGTGTATGGTTATATTTCATGCAAGTAAGCTTCGGACGAGCCCCGAGAGTTAAAGTTTGAACCACCTCGATCATATGGTGATATGATGGGTGGAATGCTGGTATTGTTGGAGCATGCCAGTAGTTGGTTATCTCAGTATCAACGGAGATCATGTCATGATTCCATTCATCTCCTTTTCGGTACTATCATAGGCTGTCCGTTGGGATTATGGTCTAGTCAGTTGTAAACCACTTCCCGAGTACACACCAAGTAGAGGGGCCGGGATGAGGGTTCCATGGCCCTGGAGTAAAGCCCGTCATCCGGTCAGGGGGCATGGGTGTTTCCGGTTGGGACCGAGAGGGGGGCACCCCTTAGAGCGCGCATATATAAATTTGATCCCATGCTATTCGAGGTTGTAGCCTCCCCGTCTTAAAGTTTTCCATGAATGTCGTCGCAGGTGATTTCGGATGACATGATGTTAAATGGGTGTGTACTGGTTAGTTGGGTTTCTACTAAAACACCATAGACGGGAATAGCCCACGTGGCTAGTAGAACCCGTTGGCCATGAGTTAATGGTACAAGCTCTGCAGAGTTAAATTCCTTCAGTAGCCATGTTTAAGGCCTAGGGTCAATCTTCATGTCAACCCGGTGACCGTCTCGAGTATATTCTTGTTGGTAACCAGAGTAGTATTTTTGTCAAGTTCATTTGGTAGATGAACTCACCTACTATCTCTGTATTTATTTATTTCCAGAAGTATTTCATCATTATAATAATTCGGTTTATAAGCCCTTTATGTGATGTCGCTCAGACGTCCGACTGTGGCATTCTTTCTATTTATAAGCCCTTTATGTGATGTCGCCTAGACGTCCGACTGTGGCATTCTTTCTATTTATAAGCCCTTTATGTGATGTCGCCTAGACGTCCGACTATGGCATTCTTTCTATTTATAAGCCCTTTATGTGATGTCGCCTAGACGTTCGACTGTGGCATTCTTTTTATTTAGAAGCCCTTTAGGTGATGTCGCTCAGACGTCCGACTGTGGCATTCTTTTATTTATAAAGCCCTTTATGCGATGTCGCTCAGACGTCCGACTGAGGCATTCTTGTTATTTATTTTGCTATAAGCCCTTTATGTGGTGTCGCTCAGACGCCCGACTGTGGCCTGCTGTCATTTATTATTTTTCCGACGAGGCGTCACTCAGACACTCGTTTGGTCTCCTTATATTTATCTTATGGATTTCGGGAGGATTACCGCCCGACTTCTATCATTGCATACAGCACATTAATATTTTATTCCGGTCGCATTTTTGCTGGAATACTCATATGCATCATGTTGGCATTTGTTACATCTTAAGTCCGAACTGTCTTGCGAGTACATTCAAAGTACTCACCTGGCTTGTTGATTTGGCCAGATGTGGACGAAGGCGATCTCATGGATGAGGAATTCGATAGCGAGTCCGACGCTTAGAGGAGTCCCAGTCAGTCCCTTGCGATCCTGGAGTTAATCACTGTTTTATAACCGCTTCCGCCTACCACCAAATAAATTCATCGGGTCTCACTCCGACACTCGATGAAATGTATAATATTGGAGTCACATCACCCACTTCACTGTGACATATTCCACCACCTTCTATTACGAGTTAGTAGTATGCCACCCTGCCTTGTGTCATATCCGCCTGTATGTATTATATTGGCGCGCTTGTAATAAAATTGTTGAGCAACCCCCAGCTCAACCTTGTATAATATTCAGTGTACTGGATTTCTGTATCAAGGAATTGTCTGCCAGCAGGTAATAATATTCCTCGCTGGTTTAATAAAAAGGTCGGTCTTCCGGTAACTATTTTACTGAAGGACCAGTTCTGACAACCTTGGTATCAGAGCCAGGCTGACTGTAGGAAGCCACTAGGTGCGCTCGCTAATCGGTTATTAGCGAAAAATTTGCCTTCCAGCATTTTACATCTGTTGCAATTTTCTGTTGGTCAGCATAAATTTATGGCCTGACTAGTCGGAATTTTTGTCTACTTTTGTAGATGGCCAGCAACAACTGTGATGCACAGGTGTTCGCCAATATTCCTGAGGGGTTTGTCAAGCTCCTCTTCGCCATCACCAAAGTCGCGATCGGGCCATCCACTCGTCCCGAGTTTACGCTCTACCGTCACAAGCTCAACGACAGCGTGTCTATGCATCAGGCTGTGGTACACTTCAAAGGTGGGCGTTCTGAAGCGCGCCGCCTTCGATTTGTGGGCACAGACCGAGAAGGGCCAGGAGAGAGGAATGGTTTGAAGGGCTTGAGCTGGTTGATGAAGTTTCTTTCAATGAAACTGGCACGCTTCACACCTGGTGACCAGTGCCGTCGCATCCTGGAGGGCAGTGGGCCAAAAGAAGCCTTGCCGGAATGCCTTGCCGGCAAGGGCTCTTGACCCTATGTGGGATCCACATATACCTCCATGTATCTCTGCCAACAGCTCTAGTCCTTCCTCTCGAGGGATGCACTTCAATTTCACGCCGTTCGGTCACCTTCTGTACAGGACGTCATCGACGAACTGGTACATAGCAGACCGACGGGCTACTTTCTCCGCTTCTTCCTGCTCCTCAGGAAGTTCCCCAGTCTGGAGGAATCGGACGGTATGCTTCGCCCACGCTGGAGCCTGGGGCTCGATGGCGAGGACCAAAGGCATTTCCTCCGCCAAGGGAGCGGCTGTCTCGACGGCAAAAGCTTGACGCTCCGCCGGAGCTAGCCGTCCTGTGGCGGGCTCAGTGTCTCCGGCAACATCCTTGCCGGCGACTCCGGGGAGCTCGGCGGGAAAGTACTTGCCGGGCCCTGATTTCCTCCTCTTGTTCTTCTCTGTTGATGGATCAACGGATGGCTGAGAAAGCTGAAGCACAAAGGTACCTGGTTCCACAGGTAGCTTGAGGGCAGCGCGCTTTGACAGGTAATCGGCGATGTCATTCTCCGCTCGGGGAACGTGCTCTGCCTGTATACCATCAAAGCGCTCTTCCAGCTTCCTCACTTCATGGACGTAGGCCTTCATCAACGGGCTTTGGTAATCTTTGTTGACTTGTTTGACGACAAGTTGCGAATCGCCCCTGACAATGAGTTTCTTGATTCCGAGGTCTGCCGCGATCCTAAGACCAGCAAGCAGCCCCTCATATTCGGCAGTATTGTTCGTCGACACCTCCCTGGGGAAGTGCATCTGGACCACGTACTTGAGGTGCTCTCCGGTGGGCGCGACAAGCAGTACGCCAGCCCCGGCGCCCTGTAAGGAGAAAGCTCCATCAAAGTACAGGATCCAGTCGCAACTCGCCTCTTTGCCGGGGAGAGCAGTTTCCTGGACTTCTTCATCAGGCGTCGCGGTCCATTCTGCAACGAACTCCGCCAGGACTTGGCTTTGAATCGTCGAGGTACTTTCAAACTTGTGGCCAAAGCTGGACAGCTCCAGTGCCCACTCTACAATGCTTCCCGTTGCATCTGGATTGTGCAATATCCGTTGTAGAGGGAGGCGAGTGACGACAGTGATCTCGTGCGCCTGGAAGTAGTGACGCAGCTTCCTCGAGGCCATAAGAAGGCCGAAGAGCAATTTCTGCACACCGGAGTACCTTGATCTAGCCCCCTGCAAGAGGGAGCTAACAAAGTAGACGGGGTGCTGCATCATTTTCTTCCTTGGCTGCACTCCAACCGGCCGTGTTGTCTCTGCGCTAGTGGCACCAGGCTCTGTCGCTGCTATGACCCCGTCATCAATTTCTTTCTGCGCCACTAGTGCGGCGTTGACCACCTGGTTCGTCGCCGCCAAGTATAGCAACAACGGTTCTTGTGGCCTAGGCGCAACTAGTATTGGCGTGGAGGAAAGATACCACTTCAAATCTTGTAATGCTGCTTCAGCTTCTGGCATCCACTCCATCGGCCCTGCCTTTTTCAAAATCTTGAAGAAGGGGAGGGCGCGCTCGGCAGACTTGGAAATGAATCTGCTCATGGCGGCAACGCAGCCAGCAAGCCAACGCACGTCCTTGACCCGTTTGGGTGCTTCAATCTGCTCTATAGCTTTGATTTTGTCCGGATTGGCCTCTATCCCACACCGCGACACAAAGAACCCGAGAAGCTTGCCGGACGGAACGCCGAAGAGGCACTTCTCAGGGTTCAGCTTGAGGTTGATCTTGCGTAGGTTGACAAATGTTTCTTGTAAATCCGGTATAAGGGTTGCCCTATTCTTGGTTTTGACCACTATATCATCCATATAAGCCTCCATATTTCTATGGAGCTGGGGTTCAAAACCAATCTGGACTGCCCTTGCAAACGTCGAGCCAGCACTCTTCAACCCGAAAGGCATCCGTACGAAACAGTACGTACCACATGGGGTGATGAACGATGTCTTCTCTTCATCTTCTCTTGCCATGAAGATCTGGTGGTAGCCGGAGTAGGCATCGAGGAATGACAGCAGGTCACACCCAGCCGTGGATTCAACAATCTGGTCGATGCGCGGCAATGAGAAGGGGTCCTTGGGACAAGCTTTATTGATATCTGTGTAATCAATACACAGCCTCCACTTCCCATTTGCCTTGCTCACTACCACTGGATTGGCTAACCACGTTGGATGGAGCACTCCTCTTACCAAACCAGCAGCTTCCAATTTCCGGATCTCCTCTGTGATGAACTCTTCCGTTCCAAAGCTTGCTTCCTGACCTTCTGCTTGACGGGCCGCGCATGAGGACAGACAGCAAGGTGGTGCTCAATCACCTCCCTGGGAACGCCGGGGATGTCAGATGCTTGCCATGCAAACACATCGACATTCGCCCGCAGGAAGGTGACGAGCGCGTCTCCCTATTTGTCGTCAAGGGAGGAGCTTATGGTGAAAGCCCCTCCTATGCCGTCCTCCTTGACGGAAACCCTCTTGGTTGCCGGTGGCGTGGCCCTAGACTTCTTGTTCCTGCCGGTGGAGCTCTCTGGCACGTCCTCGACGGGAGCGCGGCACTCCGAAGAGGTGCGCTTGCCAGAGTGGGTGTCTGAGGTCTCACCGGTCTTCTTCTTTCCGGTGGAGCTCTCTGGCACGTCCTCGACGGGAGCACAGCACTCCAAAGAGGTGCGCTTGCCGGAGTGGGTGCCCGAGGTCTCGCCGGTCTTCTTCTTCTTCCCTCCCGGGGCTCCAGTGGCAGGAGCAAGTGCCCTCATAGTGGCAGCTGCTGCAACCGCTTGCTGGTACAGTTGGTCAGCGCAGATCAGCGCATCCTTCTTATCAGAGGTGATGGTGATGATCGTCACAGGTCCTGGCATCTTCAGGGTGTTGTAGGCGTAGTGTGACGCTGCCATGAAATTGGCCAGCGCTGGGCAGCCAAGGATCCCGTTGTAGGGCAAGGGGATCTTGGCAACATCGAACACAATCCTCTCCGTCCTATAGTTCAGATCACTTCCAAAAGTCACGGGCAGCGTGACCTTCCCCTTTGGTTGGCTTCTCCCTGGGTTGACCCCCTGAAACGTGCCCGTCTCTTCGAGGTCTCCATCAGGAACTTGCAGCTCCTCGATCACGACGGGCGAGAGTAGGTTCAGACTGGCCCCGCCATCAACTAGCATCTTTGTCACCTTGAGGTTGCGTATTGTTGGTGAAACCAACAATGGCAAGCACCCGACCGCAGTAGTGCGATCAGGGTGATCCTCAGCTTCAAAGATGATAGGTGTGCTGGACCATTTCAGCGGCTTTTGGGCGCCGGACGACGGCTCCGCCGCTGTAATCTCACGCGCCCACTGTTTAAGTTGGTGGTGAGAAGTATGCAGCGAGGCGCCGCCGTCGACGCACATGGCCTCCGTAGCTTTCTGAAATTCTTGGTCGCCGGACTCGTCGTCCTCCTCGTGATCGTCGTCTTCGGGCCTTCTGTCACGGCCCCGGGCGGTCCTCTCCTGCTGTTTATCCTTGACGCGACGGCCCGCTTGGTCGTCACGCTTCTTGCCGGACCCTTCAGCACCATCCTGGCCCTTCTCCTTGTCCCGCCTCTCATATTCAGCCCTCTACTTCTCAGCAAGGAGCTCAACCTGTCGGCAGTCCTGGAGATCATGGCCCTTGGTGCGATGGATCTTGCAGTACCGTTTGCCGGAGTTTCCTGGCTTCTCGGCAGCCGCCAACGCCCGGTAGGCGACACACCTAGCAATTTCCTTGCCAGGGTCACCCGCCTTGGTTTTCTTGGCAGAGCCGGTGTCATCAGATCCCTCGACGGCAAGCATGACTTTACCCTTGCGCTTCCTGTTATGGTTCCGACCCTTCTTCGCCGGGGTGGTAGTATCGTCGTCTGAAGAGTCGGTTTCCGCGCCGGCATCTTCGCCGGGGTACTTCCTTCCCTCTTCAGCCCGGGCACATCTGTCAGAAAGAACATAGAGCTCTGCCACATCTTTCACCTTGGTCATCGCCAGCTCTTCACGCATCTTGCGGTTACACACGTTCTGATGGAACGCGCTGATGATCGCAGCAGGGTGAACATCGGGGATATTGTACTGTACTCGGCTGAACCTTTGTATGTACTTGCGCAGACTCTCACCCTTCTTCTGGGGTATGACGTGCAGGCCACTTGCTTGGCCATGGCTTGGTGACCTCCAGTAAAGGCGCCAACAAACTCATGGCACAAATCGGACCAGGAGGAAATAGAGTCCACTGGCAAGTGCATCAACCACGACATGACATTAGGTTTAAGAGCCAACGGAAAGTAATTCACAAGCACCTTATCGTCGCGGGCCCCGACAGCTTGCATCGCGATGGTGTAGATGCTGAGGAACTCCGACGGGTGGGTTGTAATGCCCAGGATGGGACTATATCTCCTACGTGTCGAGGCACGACTTAAAGATATAAGCCCATCCTAGAATGATCTCAAGTTTGGTATCTTTGCACGACTCATGTAAAAAAGGGATTAAATTGCAAAAGGAGATAGCTGGCTTACACTCGCCACTTCACACAATACATTACATAAACAAATCATCATTCAAAACATCACAACCCGACTATGGGTGAAGATCCAAAGAAAGATACCAAAACAACATAACGCCACAGGTCTAGATCGAATCCTAGTAGAAACCACTACTGATCGTCGAAACGCCACAAGCATACGGCCAAACTCTTCATCGAGCTCCCAGCGAAGTACTTGAACCAGCTCCTGCATCAAACTCGGCTGAACCTGCATCTGGTGTTGTAGTAACTGTGAGCCACAGAGGACTCAACAATCCCATTCCCGGGTATCAAGACTATTTAAGCCTTGGGTGAGGACAAGGCTGAAGAAAGAACAAGAGGTGAAGGAACAACAAGAGTCTGCAGCAGCACTAGCACTAACTTACGTAAAAGAGAGCGAGAAGAGAAGTGCCTCGGTCGAGAGATGATCACGAAGTGATCCTAGCTACAACACGTCAAACATAACCCCATCGTGTTCATCTCCCGAATCCCTATTCGGAAAATGACAGTCACGGTACTCACGCTGCTAGTGTATTGGAACATGGTGTCAAGTTTTCTACAACCGGATATTAACAAGCTCCCATCTGCCACATAACCGCGGGCACGGCTTTCGAAAGTTCAAAACCCTGCAGGGGTGTTCCAACTTGGCCCATGACAAGCCCACGATCCGCGGAGTCGCAACTCCAAAGGTGGGAAGACCCGAGTATTCTCAGAATCCCGTGCTCAAGATACTCTGAACTAAGGTAAGGCTAATCCAGCAAATCCTCCCGGCCTGTCGACACCCTGATAGGTAGCCGTGCGTATCTAGTCTCAGGACACGACCGGATGGGCGATGCTACAGGTTTTTACCAGACCTTGAGTTTCCTCGAGGTGGCCCTGCAGGACCCCCGGTTCGGACCAACACTCATGTGGAGCACTGGCCCGGGGTTGTTGATTAAAAAATAAAAGGGATAGCTAGTCCCTATGCAAGTTTTATTAGTTATTAGGCGAATAGTACCAATGTTGGGACTTGCTGGAAAAGACTTAGCACTTAGCGGTTTATCGAGGGGGCCCCATAACCCCAACCGTGTGAGGAACGCATAATCAAGGAACATAACACCGGTTTATACGGTTCCTAACGGCATGAGTGGAACAAATCACCAAGCAAAAGGCTTAGCCTTCCACCCTTGCCAATATATAGATGATTTCATTTTAAGCATTTATATAGTGTGATATAACCCAACAAACTTCAACATGAAGCAAGCATCTTCAAACTTCACATGCAACTAACAATGCTATAAGAGGGGCTGAGCGAAGCGTACTTAGCCATTCAACGGTTTGCATAGGTAGGGTGGTTAGACAGGTTCATGGTTACAATAGGAGGCTGACAGGAAAACATGGGCATCGAGGCAAAACTATAGATCGAGACTTCTAGCAATAGGCAAAAATAGTTATGGTATCCGGGTTCGGTCATCTTGCCTGGAATTCCACAAGGGAGAAGAACGGATCCACGAAGAAGACGGAGCAACAAAGACGAGCGAATCCTCACAACTCCGAATCGAAACCGAAGCTTCGAAGCGTTCGTTCTCGGAGGGGTCGGGGTACACGTTCGTAGAGGGAAGTAGTCGTTCTCGCAACTCATAGAGGAAGTAGGCGTTCACGTTCATCGAGGAAGTAGTGGTACACGAATCGTAGCCGTTCACGTTCGTCGAGGTACTTGGCGAATTCCTCGTTTCCGGGACGACGGTAGTGGTACATGCCGTAGAGGGAAGTAGTTGTTCTCGTTCATCGGTAGGGGTACTTGTCGCGGCATCGGACGTAGTGGTACTTGTTGAGTCATGTAGAGGTACTTGGTGTCCGTCGTGGTACTTGTCGCATCCACCAAGCGTAGTCGTTTGGGCGTCGAGTTCGTAGATGTACTTGTTGATCTTGCCGGTCTTGACAAAGTGAAGGGGTACTTGGCGTCGGTCTCGACCCGGAGATGAGCTTGCCGGTCTTGGTGTAGATGTACACGTTCATCCTGGTACTTGGCGAAAGAAATACAACAGCAACATCTACGGTGGTCTCGGACTCGCCGAACCAAACAAAACAAGGTGATGTAGCAAGGCAGGGCAGCACGTGCACGGACTTGGCGCCTAAGGTGGAGCTCGGGGGCGACGCCTTGGCGCTGGTTGATACGTCCAAAACGTATCTATAATTTCTGCTTGCTCCATGCCACTTTTGGGTGATATTGCTATGATATTCATACACTTCCATACACTTTTGATCATATTTGGACTAACTTACTAATCCAGTGCACCCCAGTGCCAGTTTCTGTTTTCGGCTGTTTTTGTATTTCAGGTTTTCACGTTTCGAGAACTGCCCAGAAAAATCCAGAAAAATTATATAAAAAATCAGCGAACCGGAAACAACACTGCGTCCGAAGGGCAGCCTGGGGGGGGGGGGCACAGGGGCTCCAGGCGCCCTGTGGGCGCGCCCCCCCTGGGCCGCGCCGGGGGGGCGCCTGGGCCCCCCGAGACTCCCCCGGTGCCCTACTTTGGCATATATTTAAAGGACTCTCCGAAACCCTCAGAACAGGACTTCTTTTCGCGATCCCATCTCTGTTCCGCCGCCGCCGCCGCTTCCAAGATCGGGAGCACCAGGAGAACTCTTCCCGGCACCCTGCCGGAGGGGAGGATCACCACCGGGAGCTTCTCCACCACCATGGACGCCTCCCGGATGACTCGTGAGTAGTCTCCCTTGGACCGTGAGTCCATGACCAGTAGCTATGTGATGTTCTCCTCCCGTTCTTGTGCTTCACTAATTAGTCCTCGTGAGCTGCCCTACATGATCGAGGCACCTATGTAATCGTTATGCTGTTGCTATGTTGAGTTTGCTGGGATCCGATGGATTATGAGATTATGTTCAGATTGATCTTGAGTAATATATTTGATTCACCTCTTTTATATTTTAGTTCATAAGTAATTCTTGCATGTTCTCCGTTGTTATTTATTGCTTTGGCCGAGTAGTAGGTAGTGACTCCAAGAGGGAACGTTATGCTCGATTGTGGGTTCATGCCCCTTGATGACTAGCTTGAGTGAGAGAAACATGAGTCTAGGGGATGTGCTGTTGCCACAAGGGGGAAAACAACGGTGCTTGTGCCCGCGGGTGCAAGGATTGTTTACTTTACGCAAAGTTCTTTTAATGCAGTTGTCTGTTGCATTGAGTTTACACTATGGGTGGGACTCGCAACTTAATACCAGCGAGATGTTCTGGATAGATATCTCAAGGTGGATGATTAGTAGTAGATATTGATGGATTTCGGTCTACTTACTTTGGCGTACCGCCCATGCTTTGAACCTCAACCTTTCTTGCAATGTAGTCAGCATTGGTTTGCGTTCGTGGTCCTGTCAATTGCCCAGCTATAATTTGTTTACCTCACATAGCTATTTTATCGTCTTTTGGGAGAGAGACATCACTAGTGAACATCATGAGACTCCGGTCCATATTACCATCATTGATCACATCCACTATTTACTTTTCGCTATTTACCTACTATCGCAAAAACTATCTATCACTACTATCATTGCTTTTAACCCTTTGTGAACTACAAGGCCGGAGAGATTGACAACCTCTCTGTACTCGTTGGGAGCAAAGTTATTTGTATCTGTGTGCAGGTCCACGTTGATTGCTACTAATCTGGCGCCGTAGCAATTGACACCTACTTGTTGAACCTAGGAGTCTCTGGGGAATCGATCCTTGGCATCTTTGCTAGGGGAAAACACTTCTACTTACTGCATCTTACACCTTCCACTTGGGGTAACCAACGAGGGGTTCGAGGCCCATCAAGGAGTATTTTCTGGCGCCGTAGTCGGGGACTCCACTCTTCAGGATAGGGGAGTTGCATGCTATATTTTACCTTTGCTTTTTAGTCTTGTTAGTTTACCTTTCATTTTTGCTTTAGTTCCTTTTTATCGAAAATCACAAAAAAAAATTATTTGCCTTTTTATTAAGTAGTCCTTTCTGTTTAGCCAAACATGTTAGGTTTTGGTGCTTTGAGGGAATCAGAAGTTTTAGATTTCCATCAAAGAGATGGAGAAAATATGAAGAAGGCATGGGACAGAATTTCTGATGCACATAGGAGAATTATGCCTTGGATACCTATAAAAATTGTGCTTAGAAATTTTTACCATGGTCTTTTTAAATGGTGTAAACACTCCCTTGACATTATAGCCGAGGGAGATTTCCTAGAATGTGATGAAGCTAGAGCTCTTGAAATTATACATGGTCTATCTAGTTACTTTGTTTATGATCACAATTTTGATACTGTCATAGATAGACTTGCTACTATTGAAAAGAGAATGGATTCTCTAGACTTAATGAAGGTAGAGAAACCCAAACCCAATAAGAGAGATATTTTGGAAATAGATAATGACTGGGAACCTCTTGTTAGGATTAGCATCTCTAATCAAGACTTCCTTGCTTATTGCGATATTGGATCTATGGTTTCTACTATGCCAAAAATTGTTCATGATTCTTTAAAATTTAACATGGATAGATTACCATCTTATCATGAACACACTAATGGAGATATTTCTGAAATCCAGGGAAAAATAAAAGACGTACCGGTTAAATTCCTTAAAGGGATTGCAATGATTGATTTCTTCATCGTGGAGCCAAACCAAGGAAATATAGTGCTTGGAAGGGACTTCCTCCGAGCAGTTAAAGGCTTCATTGATATAGGTAAGGGACAAATCCGCTTACGCGGGAAGGCAAAAGGTGTGTACCCCTTTCCTAGAAGGAACAAAAATGAACTTGTTGAGGAACCATTTGAAACAATTTATAACTCCGATTATTATGATGATTATTGATTCCTCTATGCATTATGCCTAGCTTAAAGGCATAAAAGAAAGCGCTTTTGGGAGGCAGCCCACATGAATAATTTTTTTGCTTTTGTTGTGTCTTGATGTTGTTTACTGCTGTAGCATCATCATTGTATCTTTGCTTTTCATATTTGTGCCAAGTATAGCCTCTGATTGCTAGAAAGTTCAAAAGTTGTGAGGTGCTGTCCAGGAAACAGATTCTGTCCTTGGATAGAAAAATTCGTATAAAATCACCAGATCATCTTTTTGGTCTGAATTTTTTCGACAGCGTTCTCTATATAATTGTCTTTCGTGCGTCAGTTCTGAGTTTTTTGATTTGAGTTGCAGAAGTATCCCGAACAGGTCAATTACTTCCTGCTGTTCTGTTTTTCACAGATTCTGTCCTGTTTTGCCTTACCTTCACTTTGCAAATTAAGAACTTGCTTTTTCTTTGCAAAAACCTTTTGGCAATCTTGAGAAACAGTAGAACTTCAAGAATATCCTTATTTCCAGCAAGGTATAATTATTTTATTAAGGGTACTAACCTCGCTAATCAGATTATGATGAGTTATGTATGAAGGGAGTTTTCAAGTGTGCGAGGGAAGATGATAAAAAGATTCAGGAGTGTCAAGCGCTCAAGCTTGGGGATGCCCCCGTGCACCCCCAAGAAATATGCAAGGAGACTCAAGCGTCTAAGCTTGGGGATGCCCCCGTGCATCCCCTTCTCCATCAACATTATCAGTTCGTCTTTCGTTTCGCTATATTTTTATCACTTCATGTGTTATGTGCTATGCTTGGAGCGTCTAGCTTCTAGTTTTCTTTTTAGTTTTTCATAACGAGTCGGAACCCAGCATTCCTTTATGTGGGAGAGAAACACGCTCCACCTCTACCTAGAACATTACATAGAATTTTCATGTCTATCTATACTGTGTGTGTTCTTTGTCTTTTAATAGCTACTATCATGCTCTGCTCTTAGTATTCATGCTTATCTTTTCAAAGAGCTTTTATTTTGTTGGTTGCTTGAACTCTCTTTAATTACCATGCTCACCTTATTAAGAGAGTTTGCTTCCGTTGCATTGGTTAATGTGTCTATGATAAAGATGCTACTTTCATGATGGTGCTTAGTAGTTCAGGTTTTCTTTTGGTTAATCTCAAATAGCTGGGGGGGTTCCCAATGTGTTATTGGAGTACCAACTTGGTTTGTTTGCCTATGATGTGGTATGGTTTAGTAATATCTTCCTTCGAGAATTTATTTTGATTGACTTGGCGTATGGTCACGCATATTTAAGACTGTAAAGAAAGCCTATCAAGCCTTGATGATCTTTTGTTTCTAAATAGCGATATAACTACCATGCCTGATTCAATATTGCTTTGTCGCTCTGCATGATTATGACCGTCATTGCTCTCTCAGTTGGTCGCTCCCATTCTTTTTGCTAACCTCCACCTGTACTAAGCAAACTAACCGTGCAATACATAGCTCATGGGAAAGTAGCCTAAAAACTATTGTGGTAAAGAATATGTTGCTTATGTATCTTATTTCTTATAAGTTGCTTGCTGAGCGGTAACCATGTTTCTGGGGACGCCATCAACTGTCACACTTTTGTTGAATATCATGTGAGTTGCTATGCATGTTCGTCTTGTCTGAAGTAAGGGTGATTTACCGTGGGTTGAATAACTATGCATATTGTTAGAGAAGAACATTGGGCCGCCAACCAAAGCCATGCATCATGGTGGAAGTTTTAGCTTGGACCTTAATCCTCAATCTCTCATGAGAATATGCTTATGCATTAAAGAGGAGTCCATCATCTATTTTCTATGTTGTCCCGGTATGGATGTCCTCAAGTTGAGATCTATCAAAAACGAGAAATCAAATGCGATCTATCTCCTTGGACCTTTGTATAGGTGGCATAGAGGTACCCCTTTGTGACACTTGGTTAAAACATATGTAATGCAATGATAACCCATGGGGATCCGAGCTAATTAGGACAAGGAGCGAGCACTATTAGTATTCGATGCATGAGGCTTGCAACTTATAGGATGTTTTATGCATGACACATATGAAGTACTACTACCGTTGACGCAATTGCTTCCATGTTTTCAAATAAAAAGCTCTAGCACTTAACCTTTCTTTTACCTTTATATTGAAGCACCAACTATTGAGAGCATGATTGTCATTCTGAGTGTAATGTGCATTGTCCCAAAGTAGCATTGTCTTTTGCATGATTGTGATATCGTTTATTCTGAAATGATTGTATCTAGTCATCACTTAAACCTTGAAGGTGCCCCTGCACTTATGTTTTGCATCACTAAAGGGGGCAAGCTAGATATCACTTTATCATATTTACACATCATGTTCATTGCAAATCTTTTTGATGTTTCAGTTTCATGTTGTAAAACTTTCAGTCATTTGTGATATTCTCTTGAGGCAACTTAATTACTTTAGAATCATTGTCTCAGTAAGCTTTTGTCATATGACTATGAGAAAGTCCTATATGGTTAATAGCATGTCACCACAGAAATTATTCTTGTTATCATTTACCTACTCGAGGACGAGCAGGAATTAAGCTTGGGGATGTTGATACGTCCAAAACGTATCTATAATTTCTGCTTGCTCCATACCACTTTTGGGTGATATTGCTATGATATTCATACACTTCCATACACTTTTGATCATATTTGGACTAACTTACTAATCCAGTGCACCCCAGTGCCAGTTTCTGTTTTCGGCTGTTTTTGTATTTCAGGTTTTCACGTTTCGAGAACTGCCCAGAAAAATCCAGAAAAATTATATAAAAAATCAGCGAACCGGAAACAACACTGCGTCCGAAGGGCAGCCTGGGGGGGGGGGCACAGGGGCTCCAGGCGCCCTGTGGGCGCGCCCCCCCCCCTGGGCCGCGCCGGGGGGGCGCCTGGGCCCCCCGAGACTCCCCCGGTGACCTACTTTGGCATATATTTAAAGGACTTTCCGAAACCCTCAGAACAGGACTTCTTTTCGCGATCCCATCTCTGTTCCGCCGCCGCCGCCGCTTCCAAGATCGGGAGCACCAGGAGAACTCTTCCCGGCACCCTGCCGGAGGGGAGGATCACCACCGGGAGCTTCTCCACCACCATGGACGCCTCCCGGATGACTCATGAGTAGTCTCCCTTGGACCATGAGTCCATGACCAGTAGCTATGTGATGTTCTCCTCCCGTTCTTGTGCTTCACTAATTAGTCGTCGTGAGCTGCCCTACATGATCGAGGCACCTATGTAATCCTTATGCTGTTGCTATGTTGAGTTTGCTGGGATCCGATGGATTATGAGATTATGTTCAGATTGATCTTGAGTAATATATTTGATTCACCTCTTTTATATTTTAGTTCATAAGTAATTCTTGCATGTTCTCCGTTGTTATTTATTGCTTTGGCCGAGTAGTAGGTAGTGACTCCAAGAGGGAACGTTATGCTCGATTGTGGGTTCATGCCCCTCGATGACTAGCTTGAGTGACAGAAACATGAGTCTAGGGGATGTGCTGTTGCCACAAGGGGGAAAACAACGGTGCTTGTGCCCGCGGGTGCAAGGATTGTTTACTTTACGCAAAGTTCTTTTAATGCAGTTGTCTGTTGCATTGTGTTTACACTATGGGTGGGACTCGCAACTTAATACCAGCGAGATGTTCTGGATAGATATCTCAAGGTGGATGATTAGTAGTAGATATTGATGGATTTCGGTCTACTTACTTTGGCGTACCGCCCATGCTTTGAACCTCAACCTTTCTTGCAATGTAGTCAGCATTGGTTTGCGTTCGTGGTCCTGTCAATTGCCCAGCTGTAATTTGTTTACCTCACATAGCTATTTTATCGTCTTTTGGGAGAGAGACATCACTAGTGAACATCATGAGACTCCGGTCCATATTACCATCATTGATCACATCCACTATTTACTTTTCGCTATTTACCTACTATCGCAAAAACTATCTATCACTACTATCATTGCTTTTAACCCTTTGTGAACTACAAGGCCGGAGAGATTGACAACCTCTCTGTACTCGTTGGGAGCAAAGTTATTTGTATCTGTGTGCAGGTCCATGTTGATTGCTACTAATCTGGCGCCGTAGCAATTGACACCTACTTGTTGAACCTAGGAGTCTCTGGGGAATCGATCCTTGGCATCTTTGCTAGGGGAAAACACTTCTACTTACTGCATCTTACACCTTCCACTTGGGGTAACCAACAAGGGGTTCGAGGCCCATCACTGGTGCTGCTGTTGCTGGAGGACGGGGAGGGAGGCCACGGCGAGGAGAAGGATGGCCGCAGGGACTGCTGACGAGGAGGGGAGCCGCGGGCTCGGCGCTAGAAAACGCAGCGGAGGCGCGCAGGAGACGGGAGCGGCCTGGCCGGGCTGCTCCGGCGCTGGAGGCGAAGCAGGGGGGCTGGACGGCCCTGGTGGCGCGGCTGTTGCGGGTCCAAGGCGAAGCGGCGGCCTGCGCGCGCTGCGGACGCGGGATCCGGCCGGCCCTGGCGCTCGGGGGGAACGGCCGGCGGTCGCGGCACGACTTGAGGGAGAAGAGGCCGGGCGCACGGCGGAGTAGGCCTGAGGGAAGGGGCCGGCGTGCGGGGCGCTTGACGGGCACTCGCGAGGGGGCTCGGGCTCCCACCTGGAGACGGAGGCGCTGGGGCGCCGCAAGGGCACGGGCGCGCTGATGCGCGGCCAGAGGGAGGCACGCTGGTACAAGGGCGTAGGAGGAAGGAGGGGATCCCCCGCGGCGGCCAGCGACGACTGGCGAAGGGCCTGCGCGGCGGTGGTGAGGGGTGAGTGAGGGAGATCGAAGGGGACTGGGTGCGGTGCCATGGCGCGGTAGGAGGAGGAGTCGGGGCGAAGGGATTGGGGCAGAGGAGCGGAGATCGGGAGGAAAACGGGGTGGCGGCGACTTGCGGGGAAAGAGGGAGCGACGGGTCAGGTGCGTCGCTAGCTAGGGTTAGCGCTAGGAGTGGGCCTTGGGCCGGCTGGGATGGCCTTGGGCCAGGAGGGAGGAGGAGATGGGCCGGAGGACTGGGCCTGGGAAGGCTGAGGGAGGCCGCAGGCCGGCTGCCTGACGGATGGCCTGGACTGGGCTCTCCTTTGCCAAAGGAGGCCTAACTCTCTCTCTTTTTTTATTTCTTTAACAGAAATAATTAGAGAGAGTGCAAAAATAATTAAGAAAAGAGGCCTGAACAGAAAATAAAGGATGGAACATTTTTGTAAGGCTTTATGGAATATTACCAGCCCAACAAAAATGGTTCCAACAAAATAGGGAAAAACTAACTAAAATAATTAGCTTGCCTTAAAGGAGTTTAAAAGGAGTCTAGATTTTTGGAGGAGCCTCGATAATTGGGAAAAGAATATAGGGAAGGTTTTTGACGGTGAAACTTGAATTAAGAGGCATGGAGAATATTTGCAAGTGTGTAGCGGTTAATTCCAAACAAATGGAATATTTAATATAGCTCCATAATAATATTGGGAGGCTTTCATATGTTATAAAGAGAAGTCACCTTCCCTCGATTTAAATGGACCGAAGGTCCACACAATTTATTTAGGTTGAGATGCAAAAATTAATGACATGATGGCATGATGACATGATGCAATGCAAAAATGAATAACACAAGCACAAAAGAACACACGGAAGAACCCGGAACATCTGGAATCTTCTGGGACGTCGGTCTTCGGGCGTCACATGGGTCTTGCCGTTGTACTTCTCGCCAACGTCAGGCTTGAAGGTGCGGTGAGGGGGCCACTGGAACTGCCGCAGCTCACGGGTAAAAGCCAGACAGCCTACCTTGTAGGGTAGACCTCCAGGGCTCTCCGGTGCGGGGCAGTCCATAGCAGGCCCCGCTCGCTTGTCTGACTGGTGGCGCGCTCCGCGCCAGCGCTCGATGGTGGTTCGAGCGCCTTCATGAGCTCGCTCCTGAAGAACTTGACGCTGGTCGCCGTGGGTCCGTGGGTCGGACGATGCTATGGAGGTGGCGTCGCCCACGTCGTCCCGACGAGTCGACACACGCGGTACCGGGCGGGGAGGAGGCGAATGCACCGTAGCCACGGCGCTGCCGGTCCTCCCGCCACCGGTGTGTGGGACTCCATCGGAGCGTCGACCTGGGAGCTCCGCTGGATTTGGCTCATCCTTGTTGGCGACTGCGACAAGGCTTCGGATAGCTCTCCATTCGTTGAGTTTCCCCATAGCGGGGGGAAAGTCGAGGAGCAACTGTGCACGCGCCAGGGCTTCGGCTGGGGTTAACGGTAGCGAAACCTGCACGGACCGCGACGCGCTTCGACCCCTGACTATGTCAAAATAACGGTAGCGCCAGGGCTTCCAGGACACTGAGCTATTTAACCTCGCAATGCCTTCAAAGTAGGGGTGGAGGCTTGTTATTGAACCAGACTCATTGACTGCCAAAATATTGAAGGCAAACTACTACCCATCGATGGATGGGTTCTCGCATCGGTTCTAGGAAGTCACCCCTCTCAAGATTTTCTGCGATATCATTGGGAGATTTATTGATTATTGAATAGTTTTACAATCTATAGCCAAAAGACTTTGGAGACTCTCAGGTGCATCTTGTAACCACAGATCGGTACAATGCTCTAAGCGCGACAATTTGGGGTATTCATGAGAGTTTATCAGTTTTGAAACAAGGTTTAATCCATCAAATTGGTAATGGGGAATCAATGCATAAATGGAATCAAAACTGGCTTCCAAGGGATACATCTGTTGCGGGCGCTGCATCCACTCTCGCCTAATCCTTCTAAGCTTGTGGCAGACCTCATTGATGGCCCCTCGAGAAGTTGGACCAAGATGGTGGTGCAACAATACTTGGGGCTAATGGATGCACAAGTTGTCTTCAATATTCCACTGAGCATGATGATGGATGATGCTTGGGCTTGGCACTATGAACGCTCACCGTGTTTCTCCATTCGGTCATCTTACAGACTTCTATCAGGTACGATGAGGATAAAAGTAGACTCGCCTGATGGGAGGCCATCTAACTCGGAGACTTGTTCATCCTAGAACTAGTGAAAAAACTTTGGAAAGTCGTTCTCCCGACAAGGATCGGACACTTTGCGTGGAGATTAGCAAATAACTCAATACCAACTAAAGATACTTTGATACGAAGGCATATTTCTGATTCTGATGTTTCAGAGATGTGTAGCAGGGTGATTGACTCATGGAAACATGCATTGATCGAGTGTCGAATCTTGAAATGAGTGTGGGCATTAGTGGATGAACAACTCCTCGAGCACATGATTGCATGTCAGGTTGACGATGCACGATTTTGGTTGGCAACTCTCCAAGATTCTATGAATGAGAAACAACTTGCAAAAATGCTACTCATTGATGTCTGCAAGAACTACATCGGTATTTCCCCAAAGAGGAAGGGATCATGCAGTACAACAGCGGTAGGTATTTCTGTCGGTGTATTTGGATCGACACCTATGGGATCACAAGAATCCCTACTACGGTTGCGGGGCGCGGGGTTGAGAGAAGAGTGGATCCAACAGTTAGCACGCGGTTCCTTTACCCAGGTTCGGGCCGCAAAGATGCATAAAACCCTACTCCTGCTTTGGTGGATTATATGTTTGTGTTCTTCAGCTAGTTAGGAGCTCTAAAAGAGTCGTGAGGAGTTCTAAAAAGCCGAATCCTTCTCCTGGTCGCCTCGGGCCTCCTTTTGTAGGAAAAAGGGGTTGCCACAGTGGCACACAGGAGGTGGAAAGGGTACAGTGATGCGAGGTTATCCCTCGCATTACAGGACAAGGCACATTTAATGCGCTTAGCTTAGGTGTCCTCGCTTTATCAGGGACGAGGGGAGACGTCTGTCTTGTCCGTCGCCGCTCCTCCTTGTGTTGACACGCGCCCTGGCCAGCGGTGCCTGAGGCGCCATGTAGGCAGGCATGCAGCTGAGGTGGCGCAACGGCGGGTCTCCACGAAGATCTGCATGTTGCCACGCAGGAGCCTGCCCAGCTGGTTGGGTCGGCAGCTGCATGGGCGGTGGAAACTCAGTTGGTGTGGGCCTGACGGTGGCCCTACGGGCGTCCTCGGCAAGGGCCTTGGCGGGGCCCTGGCAAGGGTCTTGCCGCGGTGCCTGCTGTCATCCCCGGCAAGGTGCTTGCCGGAGGCCTTGTGGTCCTCCTTGGCTGGGATCCCGCCAAGGGTCGTCGTCCTCTTAGTGTGTGTATCAGTCCTTGAATGTCTTCACAAAGATCTGCATGCCACCACGGGGATATCTCCTGAATCCTTGCCCCATGGGGGCAGTGGACTCAAGGGTGATCCACTCCGTAGGCGTGGGGCGAGCTGCCGCGGCAAGGGTCTTGCCGGGGCTGCCAGAGCCGGCCCCGGCAAGGGTCTTGCCAGGGCAGCTAAAACTGGCTCCCAGCAAGGATCTTGCCGGGGGAAGCCGCTTCGTCCCTTTGCTCTCTGTGGTCTTGTTCTTGGCGTTGCTCCAGTTCCATCGAGCTTCGGTCTTACCTTGGCTCACCTCCCCTGCCGTGCTTGGTGTGGTGGTGCCCGTGGCTCAGACTTCCCGTGCACAGTTATAGGGGTACAAAAAGTGTGCCGCTCTTTTTGTACACCGACAATTTCCGTTAGTGATGAGACCAAGGTTATCGAACCAGTCGGAGAACCAAGCAACACAACGTAAACATCACCTGCACACAAATAACAAATACTCGCAACCCGACATCTAAAAGGGGTTGTCAACCCCTTTCGGGTAACAGACGTGATAGAGTTGTAAATATTGATAGATCGAACACCAAATAAGATAAATTGCAGCAAGGTATTTTTGGATTTTGGTTTAATAGATCTGAAAATAAAAGCAAAGGAAAATAGATCGCAAAGACAAATAATATGAGAAAGAGACCCGGGGGTCGTAGATTTCACTAGTGGCTTCTCTCAAGAAAATAATAAACAATGGGAAAACAATTACTGTTGGGCAATTGATAGAACTTCAAATAATCATGACGATATCCGGGAAATGATAATTATATAGGCATCACGTCCAAGATTAGTAGACCGACTCCTGCCTGCATCTACTACTATTACTCCACACATCGACCGCTATCCAGCATGCATCTAGTGTATTAGGTTCATGGAGAAATGGAGTAATGCAATAAGAACGATGACGTGATGTAGACAAGATCTATTTATGTAGAAATAGACCCCATCGTTTTATCCTTAGTAGCAACGATACATACGTGTCGGTTCCCTTTCTGTCACTAGGATCAAGCACCGTAAGATCGAACCCACTACAAAGCACGTCTTCCCATTGCAAGATAAATAGATCAAGTTGGCCAAACAAAACCCAAATATCGGAGAAGAAATACAAGGCTATAAGAAATCATGCATATAAGAGATCAAAGAAGACTCAAATAACTTTCATGGATATAAAAAGATAGATCTGATCATAAACTCAAAGTCAATCGGATCCCAACAAACACAGCGCAAAATAGTTACATCATATGGATCTCCAAGAGACCATTGTATTGATAATCAAAAGAGAGAGAGAGGAAGCCATCTAGCTACTAACTACGGACCCATAGGCCTACAAGGAACTACTCACGCATCATCGGAGAGGCACCAATGGAGATGGTGAACCCCTCCGTGATGGTGTCTAGATTGGATCTGGTGGCTCTGGACTTTGCGGCGGCTGGAATAGAATTTCGTGGACTCCTCCAGGGTCTCTGGAATATCTAAGTATTTATAGAACAAAGGGGCGGTGCGGGAGGCCACCGAGGTGGGCACAACCTCGGGGCACCCCCAGGTGCAGGTCTGGCCCATAAAAAATCTCCAAAAAGTTTCACGGTGTTTGGACTCCGTTTGATATTGATTTCCTACGATGTAAAAAAACATGTAGAAAACAGCAACTGGCACTTGGCACTATGTCAATAGGTTAGTACCAAAAAATGATATAAAATGATTGTAAAACATCCAAGAATGATAATATAACAACATGGAACAATAAAAAATTATAGATACGTTGGAGACGTATCAGCATCCCCAAGCTTAATTCATGTTCGTCCTCGAGTAGGTAAATGATAAAAACAGATTTTTTGATGTGGAATGCTGCCTATCATGTCATATCATATTCTTTTCTTTATAGCATGGACATCTGAACTTTTATATGGTTCAAAGCAATAGTCTAGTTTTGACATGAGATATAAATACTCAAACATATCAACAAGCAACCATGTCTTTCAAAATATCAATGCTAAAATAAGTTATCCCTAGCCCATCATGCTCAACCATTGATCCATTCATGAAACACATTCACATATTAGTTACACCCAATGCTCAAGTACGATCATAGTGTTTCCTAATTGGTTCTTTATAAGAGAAAATGGAGACTCAAATTCAAAAATAAAAATTGCATAAGTAAAAGAAAGGCCCTTCGCAGAGGGAAGTAGGGATTTGTAGAGGTGCCAGATCTCAAAGCTTAAATTGAGAGATAAAATTTGGGGGGCATACTTTTCCCACCAACGAAAACGAATTAAGGTTCCCAACACTTTCCATGCTAGATATATCATAGGCAGTTCCCAAACATAAAATAAAGTTTATTCCTTTTCCACCAAACTTCACAAGCCACTAGCTGAATCCACGGTTGCCTTCCATACCATTAGTATGCGTTGATGCTATACAAACGGTTTTTAACCCCTTTCCGCGATGGTATTTGGAACTGTCGCCTAGTGAGTGACGGCGATAGGGGGAGTCCTTCCCACACGACCTAGAAACCATCGGGGATAGGGAGCCTTGATGCATACAGTTGTCCCTATATAACTGTTTTCGATATCTCAAATATCCCAAATGCTTCATCCTTGCTACTCGTTTGTGCTCGCATTGCCATCGCAGTTGGAGTTTTGTTGTTTTACCTAAATGTAGGCAGATTCCAGGCACGACAGTTTTCCAGGAAGATTCCAGGCATGGCAGTTTTCCAGGCAGATTCCAGGCACGGGAGTTTTACGATGCTTGGCACATCACAAACAGTTCATGATTATAAACCGTGTATGATAGGCAGACAATCACACACATTTAGTTTTCCCGCACTGTATGCGATAGTGTCTGATATCACACATGCTTTGCAAACATCAACTGCGTGCATTGTTACACACGTTTCCTCTTTGTGAACCGTGTCGGATTATGATGTACATCGCACACGCTGTGCTTTATTAACCATGTGCGCTATAATGACCTGCACACCCTAATTTTGCCCTAATTTAATTGCTGCTATTTAAAATTGTACCCAATTTAAACTTGAAAGTAGGCTTTAGCTTTATTCATATCCATCGGGTTCAACCAACCAACGCATTATTCGATTCACAGGTACATATGTTTAAGAATTACATAAACACCAAATAAAGAATGATGAACTAGGGTTCTATACTTGTAGTATTACAGATGGTAAGAAAGGGGCGACAGACATTCTGGTTGCTTAACAAGTTGAAGCGGAATGGCCCTATTGTGCTCTCCTAGATGCAGAAGGCATGCAAGACTCTAGTCCAACCCCTTGTGATGGCCGACCGCCAATCATGTAGTTTGAGAGGTAATCTTGAGTAAACTGCTTCAGGATCCACTGCAAAGGAAAAAAGATTCACACATTGTCATCTAACACAACTCATTACGGGTAGTAAAAACAAGGCTACAGGGTTCTTACTTACCATACTGCAGTTCACTATTGTCTTGCATAAAGTGTAAACAAATAGTTCGATTGACGTTTGATGTCCCTTAAAGCTACGTCGGTATTTCCCCAAAGAGGAAGGGATGATGCAGCATAGCGGCGATAGGTATTTCCCTTAGATGTGAAACCATGGTTATCGAACCAGTAGGAGAGCCAAGCAACACAACGTAAACATCACCTGCACACAAATAACAACTTCTTGCAACCCGACGTGTTAAAGGGGTTGTCAATCCCTTCGGGGTACGACGCCTCAAGATAGGCAAAACGGACGCGAGGAATTTGTAGTAGATTGATAGATCGAACGCCAAATAAAATAAATAAGAATAAATTGCAGCAAGGTATTTTTTGTATTTTTGGTTTAATATATCTGAAAATAAATGCAAGGAAAAAGTAGATCACAGAGGCAAATATATGAGAAAGAAGACCCGGGGGCCGTAGGTTTCACTAGTTGCTTCTCTCAAGAAAGATAGCAAACGGTGTGTAAACAAATTATTGTTGGGCAATTGATAGAACCTCAAATAAATATGACTATAGCCAGGCAATGATCATTACATAGGCATCACGTCCAAGATTAGTAGACCGACTCCTGCCTACATCTACTACTATTACTCCACACATCGACCGCTATCCAGCATGCATCTAGTGTATTAAGTTCATGGAAAAACAGAGTAATGCATTAATAACGATGACATGATGTAGACAAGATCCATTTATCTATGGCGTTAGATATGGATCTCGTCGTTTAATCCTTAGTAGCAACGATACATACGCTTCGGTTCCCTTTCTATCACTGGGATCAAGCACCGTAAGATCGAACCACTACCGGGCACCTCTTACCATTGCAAGATAAATAGATCAAGTTGGCTAAACAAAACCCAAATATCGGAGAAGAAATACGAGGCTATAAGATATCAAAGAAACTCAAATAACTTTCATGGATATAAAAAGATAGATCTGATCATAAACTCAAAGTTCATCGATCCCAACAAACACAACCCAAAAAGAGTTACATCATATGGATCTCCAAGAGACCATTGTATTGAGAATGAAAAGAGAGAGAGGAAGCCATCTAGCTACTAAGTACGAACCCGTAGGTCTACAAAGAACTACTCACGCATCATCAAAGAGGCACCAATGGAGGTGGTGAACCCCATCCGAGATGGTGTCTAGATTGGATCTGGTGGTTCTGGACACTGGGCGGTTGGATGAATATTTCGTCGACTCCCCTAGGGTTTCTGGAATATTGGGGTATTTATAGAGCAAAGAGGCGGTGCAGGAGGCCACCGAGGTGGTCACAACCCACCTGGGCACGCCAGGGGGCCTGGCGCACCCTGGTGGGTTGTGCCCCCCTCGGGGCACCCCCAGGTGCTGCCTTGGCCCATCAGGTGTCTTCTGGCCCATAAAAAATCTCCAAAAAGTTTCGCGGTGTTTGGGCTCCATTTGATATTGATTTCCTCTAATGCAAAAAACATGCAGAAAACATCAACTGGCACTTGGCACTATGCCAATAGGTTAGTACCAAAAAATGATATAAAATGACTATAAAATGATTGTAAAACATCCAAGAATGATAATATAACAACATGGAACAATCAAAAAGTATAGATACGTTGGAGACGTATCAACATCCCCAAGCTTAACTCCTACTCGTCCTCGAGTTGGTAAGTGGTAAAAACAGAATTTTTGATGTGGAATGCTGCCTATCATGTCATATCATATTCTTTTCTTTGTAACATGGACATTTGGAATTTTATATGGTTCATATCAATAGTCTAGTTTTGACATAATAATTTAGATACTCAAGCATATCAATAAGCAATCATGTCTTTCAAAATATCAATGCTAAAATAAGCTATCCCTACAAAATCATATAGTCTTGTCATGCTCTGTCTTCCTCGCTCAAAGTATATATCATGTACTACCCCGGTGTCAGCTAAGAAATTGGTTCATACTTTTTAACGCGCTTCAGCATTTTCAACTCTCATGCAATACATGAGCGCAAGCCATGGATATAGCAATATAGGTGGAATAGAATGCAATGGCAGTAGACAAAAAGAAGGGAAGAAAGTCTCACATCAACTAGGAAAATTGATGGACTATGGAGATTTCCATCAATCGATATCAATGTGAGGATTAGGGATTGCCATGCAACGGATGCACTACGACCTATAAGTGTATGAAAGCTCAATATGAAACTAAGTGGGTATGCATGAAACTCTACTACGGAAAAATTCCCACTAGTATATGAAAGTGACAACATAGGAGACTCTCTATATGAAAAACATGGTGCTACTTTGAAGCACAAGTGTGGAACCAGCATGCCCCTTCTCTTTTTTTTTTCCTTTTTCTTCCCTTTTTTCTTTTTTTTTTCTCATTGTCCGGAGCCTCATCCCGACTTGTGGGGGAATCATAGTTTCCATCATCCTTTCCTCACTGGGACATGCTCTAATAATGGATAATGATGATCATCACACTTCTATTTTCTTATAACTCAAAAAGGGACAAAAATTACAACTCGATACCTATGACATAGCATGACTCTATATGATGAAAAATGAATGTTCATGTCAACTATATGATGGAAGTGCATGGCAATATATCTCGGAATGGCTATGGAAATGCCATAATAGGTAGGTATGGTGGCTGTTTTGAGGAAGGTTTAATAAAGTTTATGCACCGGCGAAAGTTGCACGACACGAGAGAGGCTAGCAATTATGAAAGGGTGAGATTGCGTATAATCCATGGACTCACATTAGTAATAAAGAACTCACGTACTTATTACAAAAGTTTATTAGCCCTCGAAGCAAAATAATACTACACATGCTCCTAGGGGGGAGGTTGGTAGGAGTTAACCATCGCGCGCCCCCGACCTTCACACAAAGATAGGACATCAAGGATAAATTGTGCTCCGACTTCCCGGCATAACGAGAGACCATACGTGCATGTTTCGAGAATCACAAACCTTAACATGAATATTCTTACTACAGCATAATTACTCATTAACATGACTCACATATCATATCATCATGTCTCAAAACTATTACAAGGAATCAAGTTTATTTTGTCCAATGATCTTCATGAAAGTTTTTATTATATACTTCTTGGATATCTACCACTTTGGGACTAATTTTCATGTGTTGCTTTTGATAAGCTCAAACAAATATAAGTGAAGATCATGAGCATAATTTTTCTTCATTTTCTCAAAATAATTTAAGTGAAGCAAGAGATAATTTCTTTAAAATTTTACTAACTCTCAAATAAATATAAGTGAAGCAAGAGAGTATTTCTTCAACAATACTAAGCACACCGTGCTAAAAAAGATATAAGTGAAGCACTAGAGCAAGTCCATTGCTCATAAAAATTTAAGTGAACCATAGAGAGCAATTCTAGCAAGTCATGGCATAATTTTGGCTCTCTCAATTGAGTGTGTATAACAAGGATTGATGACTTAAAAAGCAAAACAAAACAAGCAAAGACTCATATCATGCAATACGCTCCAAGGAAAATACATATCATGTGGCGAATAAAAATATAGCCTCGAGCGAAATACCGATAGTTGTTGGAAGAAAGCGGGGATGCCACTCGGGGGCATCCCCAAGCTTAGTCGGTTTCTCATTTTTTGGATAATAGCTTGGGATGGTGGGGCATCCCCAAGCTTAGGCTCTTATATCCTTCCTTCATCCATCATAAGATAACCCAAAACTTGAAAACTTCAATCACACAAAACTTCAACAAAACCTTCATGAGATCCGTTAGTATAAGAAAGCAAACCACTACTATAAGTGATGTATCAAACCAATTCATATTTTTTTTTGTATTATATCTACTGTATTCCAACTTTTCTATGGCAAAAACTCATCAAAGAAAACCATAGATCCATCAAAATAAGCACACAACACAAAGAAAACAGAATCTATCGAAAATAGAATAGTCTGTAGTAATCTGGAAGTTTCGAATACTTATGAAACTCTAAAAATCTTTAAAAAAATAGGGCCACATGGGAAATTTGTATATTAATCTTCTGCAAAAAGAATCAACTAAAAATCATTTTTCTCGTGAGCGCAAAAGTTTCTGTCTTTTTCAGCAAGATCAAACAACTGTCACCCAAGAAGATCCTATTGGTTCTACTTGGCACAAACACTAATTAAAACACAAAAAACACAATCATACAAGTAGCATAATTATGCTAACACTCAAGAACATAAAGCAAAAAGCAAAATTAAATGTTATTCATTGGGTTGCCTCCCAACAAGCGCTATAGTTTTACGCCCTTAGCTAGGCGTAAAGCAAGGATCTAAGTTTTGTCATCTTTCTTCTTCTTAGTTTTCTTAGAGGTGTTTTCATCATGGGTTTTTTAAACACAACATAAAACATATTATCCATGGAAACTTTAGCAATCCTTAGTTGGTTTTCATCATAACCCCTTTGATTTCCCGCAACAATCCAAGAGTAGTGTTGATTAACATTATTAAAAACTTGTTGGATTATCTCTAGAACGGGGACTTCCTTTCTTAGATTTTCATCAAGGATATTATTATCCCCAAGCAAATGCCTTAGTGCATAGTCACTATTGTAAATAATTTCATCTATCATGGGTTTTTCATGATTCATACCATAAAAATCAAAGATTTCTCTAGCTTCCCGAATTATGTAGTCAAACTCATCCATAAGAACGAGAGTGGCCAACTTTTTGGCTCTAGGATTCTTTATTTTGGGAAGCTCAAAAAACAATCTTTGCAAAGTAGGATGAGTGTGGATAAATTTACTTTCATGTTTCAGAACTAGTGCTGAAATAGCATCCGCATAAGATCTAGTAGTTTTAAGTATAGGAGCATCATCAAGGTTCAAATTACCAACACAATTGAAAAATTCTTGGATACGTTCTTTTCCCATAACATTCCCTTGCCCCAAGATAAAAGTTTTAGCATCCAGATTGCATGTACGTCCAATTTTAGGAGTAAGGCCATCATCTATTGTTGCCATACCGAAATCACTCATGACTGCAAGCAAAGAATAGATCTGACGAGAGAACGACGGACGGAAAAGGAGAGAAAACGTCAATTTTTTTGTGAAGTGGGGGAGATGAAAACGAGAGGTAAATGGAAAATAATGTAAACTGCGAGGAGATGAGATTTGTGATTAGGAACCTGGTATATGTTGAAGATCCTCCCCAACAACGGCGCCAGAAATTCCTTTTGATGTCGCTTAAAGCTACGTCGGTATTTCCCCAAAGAGGAAGGGATGATGCAGCACAGCGGCGGTAGGTATTTCCCTCAGATGTGAAACCAAGGTTATCGAACTAGTAGGAGAACAAAGCAACACAACGTAAACAACACCTGCACACAAATAACAACTTCTCGCATCCCGACGTGTTAAAGGGGTTGCCAATCCCTTTCGGGGTACGGCGCCTCAAGATAGGCAAAACAGACGTGGGGAATTTGTAGTAGATTGATAGATTGAACGCCAAATAAAATAAATAAGAATAAATTACAGCAAGGCATTTTTGTATTTTTGGTTTAGTAGATCTGAAAATAAATGCGAGGAAAAAGTATATCGCAAAGGCAAATATATGAGAAAGAAGACCCGGGGGCCGTAGGTTTCACTAGTGGCTTCTCTCGAGAAAGATAGCAAACGGTGGGTAAACAAATTACTGTTGGGAAATTGATAGAACCTCAAATAATTATGACGATATCCAAGCAATGAACATTACATAGGCATCACATCTAAGATTAGTAGACCGACTCCTACCTGCATCTACTACTATTACTCCACACATCGACTGCTATCCAGCATGCATCTACTGTATTAAGTTCATGGAAAAATGGTGTAATGCATTAAGAACGATGACATGATGTAGAAAAGATCCGTTTATCTATGGCGTTAGATATGGATCTCGTTGTTTTATCCTTAGTAGCAACGATACATATGTGTCCGTTCCCTTTCTGTCACTGGGATCAAGCACCGTAAGATCGAACCCACTACCGGGCACCTCTTCCCATTGCAAGATAAGTAGATCAAGTTGGCCAAAAAAACCCAAATATCGGAGAAGAAATACGAGGCTATAAGAGATCAAACAAACTCAAATAACTTTCATGGATATAAAAAGATAGATCTGATCATAAACTCAAAGTTCATCGGATCCCAACAAACACACCGCAAAAGGAGTTACATCATATGGATCTCCAAGAGACCATTGTATTGAGAATCACAAGAGAGAGATGAAGTCATCTAGCTACTAACTCCGAGCCTGTAGGTCTACAAAGAACTACTCACGCATCATCGGAGAGGCACCAATGGAGGTGGTGAACCCCATCCGAGATGGTGTCTAGATTGGATTTGGTGGTTCTGGACTCTGCAGCAACTGGATGAATATTTCGTCGACTCCCCTAGGGTTTCTGAAATATTGGGGTATTTATAGAGCAAAGAGGCGGTGCGGGAGGCCACCGAGGTGGGCACAACCCACCTAGGTGCGCCAGGGGGGCCTGGCGCGCCCTGGTGGGTTGGGCCCCCTCGGGGCACCCCCCAGGTGCTGCCTTGGCCCATAAGGTGTCTTCTAGCCCATAAAAATTCTCCAAAATGTTTCACGGTGTTTGGGCTCCATTTGATATTGATTTGTGCGATGTAAAAACATGCAGAAAAAAGCAATTGGCACTTGGCACTATGTCAATAGGTTAGTACCAAAAAATTATATAAAATGACTATAAAATGATTGTAAAACATCCAAGAATGATAATATAACAACATGGAACAATAAAAAATTATAGATACGTTGGAGATGTATCAACGTCTTTGGACCCATTTTAATGACAATCTTTATCAGTTTCCTCACTTGATGCTGGTTCATGAATATCTCATTACCCCAGAAAGGGTCGAAGTGTGGAACTTTGGCAATGCTATATGTACCTAAAAGCACCAAGTTAATATTAGAAGCTAAACAACAATTAAAAAATGATGTAGTACAACACTCCCTCCATCCCATTATATACGATTTTATTACATGTATATCTGGACATCATCAGAACATTAAGGTAACACTCTTCCTTGTTGCTATGTAGCCTGTGATTGCATATTTGGTCATCCAGTACAATGTATGTTGCTATGTAGCCTCAGATATATTAAATATGACCCTAGTTAACCTACTGATAAATGGGTTACAGATATATTCAGTGAAATGTCCGATTCGACGATTAATCCCTTATCAGCCCCAGGCTATATGGTACCAGCTACCGATATCCTGAACAGTGAGTACATATAAGCAATGCGATGAAAATAACCTGCATGATTACATATAAAGGCATGTTAAGCACAACAAGCTAAACATCAACCAAATATATCCATGGTAGACAACATAATCTACAAATGATAGCTTCAGTGTGCAGGCTTAAGCAAGCTAGTTAAGCAAAACAAGAAGTGGAAATGTGTGTTAACTGCATCAGGCATAACATTTAAAAACAAGCAAATAGTCATTCAAACTGGTATTGTGCAGGTCTAAAGTACATCAGTTATTGTTAAAAACGAAAAGGCATGTTAACTGCAATATCCTTAAGAACAACCAAATATCGTAATTCATAGTGGTATTGTTGAAACTGTTATTGATGAAATTGAACTGCACAGCAAATAGTTGCACATATAGAGTATCACATTGTGACGAACTGAAATAAACAAGTCATAAGGCCATCTCTAGTCGATCCTTTAAAAGTTAACGAACTGAAATAAACAAGTCAT
The DNA here is from genome assembly GCA_902687465.1 of Secale cereale. NCBI lineage: Eukaryota > Viridiplantae > Streptophyta > Magnoliopsida > Poales > Poaceae > Secale > Secale cereale. The sequence goes on from LR738709.1 coordinate 596,142,106, forward strand.
AAGGCCACCAAATATATCCATAGTCGATCCTTTTCTAGTCGATCCCCTAAACTTAACGTTGTAAGCTTCAATTTGATCAAGTTCAAAGCAGGTTCAACCGAAAGTAGCATGCATTCAAACATAAACATAGATAGTTTTGCATAACCGAATATAAAACATAAATATAAACTAAGCTAAACAACTTTCGGTCAAAGTAGAGGTCGAGCCAATCCTTCCTCGTCATGTACGGTGTGCCGTGAGCCGGGTCCGGGCCGGTGCCATCGTCGGGGTCGTTGGGGAAGGCACTCCTCCACTCGTCGACGTCGATCTCCTCTTCCTGGGCCCACCGACGGCCTCCGTGCCACCGTCGCCGCCGCCTTCGACCTCATCATCGGAAGAGAGCGTGATAACCTTGCCGCCCTCCGCGCCGCTGTCCTCGCCGCCTTCGACATCGTCATCCGAGGAGAGCGTGATAACCTCGCTGCCCTCCGCGCCGGCAAAGATCGCCCGCTCCGCCTCCACGAGCTCCAAATGCTGCCGGTGGAGCTCTTGCATGTAGGACTCGTCAGCGGCCTCAGCTTCAAGGCGCTCCCACGCCTCGTGGTCCTCCCACACAATATCCGAGCTCACCACCCCTGGCTCCGGCGGAACGAGGCCAACCAAACGTGTGCCGAAGAGGAACTTGAGCCTAGCCGTCGCGCCGTGGTAGCAGAACTGCTAGCGGTCGAATCCATGGCCGCGAGCTCGACCGTGTGGAAGCTACCGAGCCACCGACGGGTGTTGGTCTCCTGATCTGTAATCTCAGCGACCCACGTCCCCCACCGCCGCTGCCGGACCCCAAGGTAGGACCTCATCGGCTTCTTGGTCCGAGGGATGATGGGGAAGTCCTCGAACCGGTGTAGGGGCACGGCGGCGGGCGGACCGGGGGATCGGCGACGGCGGATCGAGCCTGCGGAGGACGATAGGGACACATTTGCGGCCACCTTTCTGGCGTCGGGCAAAAAGGCCACGATAAACCTCTTTTTGGCCATTGGATCCTCGAGCTCCCCGATACACATGTAGAGGTTGAGGATGGAGGCGCCAGCGATGGCGGCGACCTACCAGTGGTGTCGAGGGTTGTGTGTGTCTGTGTGAGCGGAGGTTTTGGGGAGTGTGTGGAGGGGGCGAGGGGGGGGGGCAAGGTTGTGTTTGAGGAAATACTGCGACAACTAAATTTTTTACTAGGCGGGAGTAACAAGGCGGGGCTACTGAAAATTTGGATCAAGGGCGAGCAGATATTTTTGAGACTGCGAGGGATGTAGAGGCGGGAGTAAAATGCCGGGGCTACTGAAAATTTGAATCAAGGGACTGAAGTAGAGCAGGAGTAACAGACATCGCACACGGTCTGCACATACTAATCATGTGCTATCAAACATTAAAACCTTCCACGCGGTAGATATTTTCGAGATTATGAGGCAGTAATATTTTCGAGATTGCGAGGGATGCAGAGGCGGGAGTATTTGGGGAGCAAGCTAGTGTGCTCAAGACGCCGATTGTGGACTGTAGCCGACGCACCTTCACGCGTAAGCCATAGGCGTACTATACACCGACGGTGCTCTAGGATATTTTGTGTTGTATCTCACACGGTTGGTGATAATAAACTGTGTGCGATCTACTTGATTTTTTATCTTGATTTGAATTACATAATGGGGTCACAGTGGAAATGGACATGGTTTAAATTGCTAGACCTTTTATCTGTAGTGAACATGCAATTATATGTGTGTCGTAAAAGAATTGGAATTATTCAGGGTTCGTTTGGACATTTTATACATTAAACTGGTTTTCTAGCCATCTCAGGTGCACAATTGAAAATTAAACTACATGCACATGCTCCGGTGCATATAAATTGGTTGAAAAATCAAATTTGTGTCCTTGGGTGCATGCTTAGGTCCCATGCAAGAAATGAGAATGAAATTCAAACACCGGGGTACTATTGATTGCCGGCAAAACGTTGAGATACCAGGTTTTTAAATTCTAGTACATCCAAAACTCGTCTGAAATTCATGAAACTTGGCATGCTATCGTGGAGCGGCATCAACATGTTGTGGTAATTTTTTTGTCCTATTTGGGGCAGGTTTGGGTATAAGCTTCTCACAGCAAGCATGATGGTTTCGGTAGGGAATGTGCCACCTTTGGGGACGGAACGATGTCCGTTGCCTGTTATTGCTTTTAAAAAAATTCTAGTGTCAACAAAGAACAACAGTAGTGTTGTGTTTAGTTTTGGAATTTTTTGGGGTTCGTTTGGGCTTTTTTATACGTTAATTGAGTTTCTAGGCATTTAATGTGCATAATTCAAATTTGAAATACATGCACATGCTCCAAGTGCAACCCACCTCCGAAGCCTTTGAGAGAAAAGATCCTTGTGAGGATAAAACCCAAAACACCCAAAGCCAAAGAGAGTTAAGCATCACTGAAGTCTTTCTGTCTGTGTGACCTGAAGACTTCTTACACTTGAGGACTGTGCTTCCTCCAGCAGGTTAGGCGTCACGTTCTGAGCGTCCTAGAGTGACTGTGGACCGCTAGTGAACGAAGTCTATGAAGGTTCGGAAGTCTACCTTGAAGACTTTCTAGAGTGATTGGGCGAGGGCTGTGTGTCCATAGCTCAAGGGGAATACGGTGAGGACTATGCCCGGGACTGTGTGTCCTCAGGTTTGAATACCTAGCCGCCCTAACCAGATGTACAGTTGACACAACAACTGGAACTGGTCTACCAAATCCTTGTCTTCACCAAGCAACTGGTTCTGTCCCCAACTTCCTTTACATTTCAGTTTGTCTTCGTGAAGTCATTGCCTGCTAGTCTGATCTGTTTGACATCACTGTGTGAAGACTGTCTAGTGCTTTGCTTCAGTTATATCTTCCATTTTGATCCATGTTATCTAGCTATCAATAATCCTCAAATTATCTTCATAATGCTTGCTAGACAATTGTGTGTGTGTGGATATGTTTATCTTCCGCTGCATATCATATAGGTTCATTTCTATCGTTTGTCTTCAAAGCCCCCATGTTTTGAAGACTCTCATAAAAATTGCCTATTCACCCCCCTCTAGTCGATAGCTTGCACTTTCAATTGATATCAGAGCAAGGTGCTCCCTTGTTTTCTGTGATTCGTTTTAACCACCTGGAGTTTTAGCTATGTCGACTGCAGGGATAATCAAAGTCTCCGCTGCGTGTCCTATCTTCAATGGCACTGATTACCCCTACTTTAGAAATAAGATGCGCATGCATCTTGAAGCTATTGACGTCGGCCTCTGGTATGTCATCAAGAACGGCGTTCCCAAGGCCAGTGAAGGTGTCACTCCTGCCGATGTCAAGAAGTTCATTCAGCTGGATTCAACTACCAAGAATATCATTATGGTCATCTGACCAAAGGATAGTATGGCCGTGTGAGTGCTCTGGAAACGTCGAAGCTAGTCTGGGACTGGCTCTCCAAGGTCAACGAAGGCGTCTCAATCCAAAGAGACTCAAGGATCAGTGTTCTCCGCAACCTCTTCAACCGCTTCAAGAGAAACGACAATGAGAACGTCCAGCTCACCTTTTATCACCTCATGGACATTACCAATGAGCTTCATGCACTCGGGGCCACTGAGATCACAAAGCATGAAATCGTCAAGACACTCCTGAGATCTCTTCACAGCTCATTTGACACCCTAGCCCTGATGATTCAAGAACGTCCTGACTACAAGACTCTCGATCCGTCTAACATACTTGAGAGGCTCAACACACATGAGTTTCAGCTATCTGAGAAAAGAGACATCTATGGACCCAACTATGGCCGAACTCGCGCTTTGAAGGCAAAGGCTGTTTCCTCATCGGAAGAAGAATCTGACTGCAGTTCTGATGATCCTGAAGACATTGGCAGAGAACTAGCGATGCTAGTGAAGAAGTTTCAAAGGTTCTCAAGGAAGAAAAACTTCAGAAAGTCTTCAAGATCCAGCTCAAGAAATGATGAAGCTTCCTCTCGTGACTACAAGAAGAGAACTTGCCACAAGTGCAAGAAACCTGGTCACTACATCTCTGAGTGTCCATTGAGGGACAACGAAAACAACAAGAAGAAGAAGATCAAGGAATATGATTCTGATGACAAGAATAAAAAGAATTTCTCAAAGTCTTCGTCAAAGTCTTCATCACACAAGAAGAGCTCGTCTGGCAAGGCTTGTGCTTTTGTTGGCAAAGAGATGGATTCAGAGGAGGAGTCTGCTTCTGAGGAGGCAGAGGTGGAGTCCGAGGAGGAGTCCGATTCAGGCGTGGCAAGCCTGGCTCTGGCTTTAGCGTATGTCACCAAGTCCATCTTCAACACTGAATACCATGGCCTCGTCACCAACACAAATGCCAAGGATGAAGATGACTCTACTCCCACCTTCTGCTTCATGGCACGTGGTGCCAAGGCAAACTCACGCAATGCTTACTTTCAAACCTCAAGTGAAGATGACTCTGATTGTGAATCCAAACCTAGCTACGAAACACTTGCTAAAATTGCAAATAAACAACAGAAAGCTATGGAACATATTCAAAAACTGTTAGACAAAAGCAATGATCTGTTGGACGCGGAAATGACCCGATCTCAGTCCTTAGTTGAAGACATCAAAAATCTTCATGTTAAGTACGAGGAACTTGAAAGTCATCATGAAACGCTCTCAACTACTCATGAAAAGCTTTCCTATGATTATCTTCAAAGGAAGCAAGAACTTGAGAAATTGAGAGTGGCTCATGAAGATCTTCAAAAAGAGAGCGAGTCACTCCGTGCTCAACAGATCAGTCCCACTTAGGAAGGATTTGAACCACCATGTCTAAAATGCCTTGAGCGTGATAACGCTACCTCTGTTGCTGAATGTTCTACTTCTGCTACTGTCGCAATATCTTCAAATGTTGATGTGGTAACTAACCCCTCTAAAGAGGTTACCACTACTATTGCTGATGAGAATGCCAGGTTGAAGACATTGCTTGAAACAGGAATGTTCAAAAGTCTTAAAGGGCATCAGACACTTTGTGATGTCCTAAAGAAACAGATTCTAAACCAAAACCCTAGGAAAGAGGGTGTTGGGTTCGAAAGGAAAATGAATGTTGATGGTTCCTACTGGAAGCCTGAGCAGTATCCCAAAACCACATGGGCTGCTGCAAAGGGTCCACCAGTAGATCCATCCACTTTATGTGGCTTCACTTGTGCTAACCCAATTATTATTGATGAATCATTTGATGCAAACTATAAACCGTTTAAGAATCAGAATGGTGAAGTGTTTGCCAGGTATATTGGTACTAACTGCAGAAATGGGCACCTATGAAGAAGATCTCGGTGCCCAAAAGTTGTCTTGAGAATCTTCATGTGAATGTCATCATGACACCACCTGGGAAGAAGACAAACCCCAAAACAAAGGCTTCATATGGTCCAAAGACTTCATACAGACAGAGGACTCAACAGAGTCACCCTAATGCTAATGTTTTGCAGGGAAATCATACTCAGTCCTATGAATATGAGCGTGTTTCCTCATACCGCTATGTTCATAAAACTAAGAACTTTTCTGCTTATTCATATGAGTATTATTCACCTCCTGCAAGGCTATTTGCTAGGGCTCCTAAGCCAAAATTCTCAGATGCCGCACTTAGACTTATTGCTTCTAAACCACCCGTAAAGATGTTGGTGGTTAAGAAAAATTAACTTCTCTTCCAGGGAAGGGTCTCCAGCCGAAAATCATCTTCTAAAGCCAATGCCGGGGACCTTAAACATCTTGTGGGACGAAAAATCAAATGTCCAAATGGTTTAACCATGTATTTCGTCCCATGGTTTCTTGACAAGTTTCCTATCTTGCCTAACAAAGACCTAAACTTCCATAACCCGCTTGTTCGTCAAATGTTTATGCTTCACACTTCTTTTTGTGAAGACTATGTCGCTAACTGATCTGTAGGGTACTGCTTTGGAAGCCACTGAATGGATAATTGACAGTGGATGTACCAACCACATGACTGGTGATCGACGTCTTCTCATGGACTCAACTCTACGCCCTTCTACCAAAAGTCACATCACATTCGCTGACACTGGTAAAAGCAAGGTACCCGGACTTGGCAGAGTTGCTATCTCAAAGGATCAACACATGGACAAAGTAATGCTTGCTGAATCACTTGGATACAACTTAATGTTAGTCTCCATGATATGTGATCTAAATATGATTATGATATTTGGAAAATATCGTTGCCTTGTGCTTATGGAATCTGACAAATCTCTAGTCTTCGAAGGACATCGAAAAGGTGATCCATATATGGTAGATTTCTCTGCAGGGCCAGAGCTTGTAGTATGTGATACGTCCATTTTGCATCATGCTTTTATGTTGATATTTATTGCACTATGGGATATTATTACACATTATGTCACAATACTTATGCCTTTTCTCTCTTATTTTACAAGGTTTACATGAAGAGGGAGAATGCCGGCAACTGGAATTCTGGGCTGGAAAAGAAGCAAACTCTGGAAACCTATTATGCACAACTCAAAAAGCTCAGAAACTTCACAGGACACCATTTCAGAAAATATAATAAATATCTGGAGAAAGAAGATCACCAGGGGGGCCACCACCTGTCCACGAGGGCGGGCGGCGCGCCCCCTCTCCCAGGGCGCCCCCCTGCCTCGTGGGCCCCCCGATGCCCATCTTCCCCTATATGAGGTGTTTTGACCTGGAAAAAAATCATAAGGAGGCTTTCGGGACCAGACGCCACCGTCTCGAGGCGGAACCTTGGCGGAAACCAATCTAGGGCTCCGGCAGAGCTGTTCTGCCGGGGATACTTCCCTCCGGGAGGGGGAAATCGTCACCGCTGTCATCACCAACAACTCTCCCATCTTGGGAAGGGCTATCTTCATCAACATCTTCACCAGCACCATCTCCTCTCAAACCCTAGTTCATTTCTTGTATCCAATCTTTGTACCCAAACCTCAGATTGGTACATGTGGGTTGCTAGTAGTGTTGATTACTCCTTGTAGTTGATGCTAGTTGGTTTATTTGGTGGAAGATCATATGTTCAGATCCATTATGCATATTAATACCCCTCTGATCATGAACAATATTATGTCTTGTGAGTAGTTACTTTTGTTCCCGAGGACATGGGAGAAATCTTGCTATAAGTAGTCATGTGAATTTGGTATTCGTTCGATATTTTGATAGATGTATGTTGTCTCTCCTCTAGTGGTGTCATGTGAACATCGACTACATGACACTTCACCATTATTTGGGCCTAGAGGAAGGCATTGGAAAGCAATAAGTAGATGATGGGTTGCTAGAGTGATAGAAGCTTAAACCCTAGTTTATGCGTTGCTTCGTAAGGGGCTGATTTGGATCCACTTGTTTCATGCTATGGATAGGTTTACCTTAATACTTCTTTTGTAGTTGCGTATGCTTGCATTAGAGGTTAATCATAAATGGGAGGCTTGTCCAAGTAGGGACAACACCCAAGCACCGGTCCACCCACATACCAAGTTATCAAAGTATCGAACGCGAATCAGATGATCGTGATGAAAACTAGCTTGACGATAATTCCCATGTGTCCTCGGGAGCGCTTTCCTTCATATAAGAGTTTTTCCAGGCTTGTCCTTTGCTACAAAAAGGATTGGTCCATCTTGTTGCATCTTATTTACTTTTACCTTTTGTTACTTGCTACCAATTACCTTATCACAAAACTATCTGTTACCTATAATTTCAGTGCTTGCATAAAATACCTTACTGAAAACTGCCTATCATTTCCTTCTGCTCCTCGTTGGGTTCGACACTCTTACTTATCAAAAGGACTACGATAGATCCCCTACACTTGTGGGTCATCAGTATGTCTTCTGGAAAAAGCTTCAGAGTGCTGGCTTTGGCATCGAAGACTTGGTCATGCTGGCATGAGGAATGCTACCTCTTGAGCTTGCATTGTATTCCCTCGAAGAGGAAAGGGAGATGTAGCACAGTAGCGTAAGTATTTCCCTCAGTTTTTGAGAACCAAGGTATCAATCTAGTAGGAGACCACGCGCGAGTCCCTCGCACCTGCACAAACAAATAAGAACTTCGCAGCCGACGCGATAAGGGGTTGTCAATCCCTTTACGGTCACTTACGAGAGTGAGATCTGATAGAGATGATACTTTATATTTTTGGTATTTTTGGTTTAATAAAACAGTAAATAAAAGCAGGAAAAGTAAAGTAGATGTAGATTGATATGTTTAGAATAGACCCAGGGGCCATAGTTTTCTCTAGTGGCTTCTCTCATGATAGTGGTATTCTACGGCGGGTAAACAAATTACTGTCGAGCAATTGATAGAAAAGCGAATAATTATGAGACTATCTAGGCATGATCATTGTATATAGGCATCACGTCCGAGACAAGTAGACCGAAACGATTCTGCATCTACTATTATTACTCCACACATCGACCGCTATCCAGCATGCATCTAGTGTATTGAGTTCATACGAACAGAGTAACGCCTTAAGCAAGATGACATGATGTAGAGGGATAAACTCAAGCAATATGATGAAAACCCCATATTTTTATCCTCGATGGCAACAATAAAATACGTGCCTTGATGCCCCTACTGTCATTGGGAAAGGACACCGCAAGATTGAACCCAAAGCCAAGCACTTCTCCCATTGCAAAAACTATAGATCTAGTAGGCCAAACCAAACCAATAATTCGAAGAGACTTGCAAGGATATTATGAGCACACATAAAAAGTTCAGAGAAGAACCAAATATCTTTCATAGATAACCTTGATCATAAAGTCACAATTCATCAGATCTCGACAAACACACCGCAAAAAGAGATTACATCAAATAGATCTCCTCGAAGACCGAGGAGAACTTTGTATTGAGATCCAGAGAGAGAAGAAGCCATCTAGATACTAGCTATGGACCCGAAGGTCTATGGTAAACTACTCACAACTCATGGTGAGGGCGATGATGATGATGATGAAGGCCTCCGTGATGGATCCCCCTCCCGGAACAGGCTCCAAGATGGGATCTCCACGAGAACAGAAGATACGGCGGTGGAATTAGGGTTTTCTCTCTGCGTATGGAGTTTCTGGGGTACTTAGGTATATATAGGAAGAAGGAGGGCACCGGGGGCCGTGTGGGCCAGCCTCGAGGTAGGGGGGCGCGCCCTCCACCCTCGAGGGCTGGCTCTCCATCCCCTGACTTGGCCCCGAAGATTCCCGAGCGTGATTTCCTCCAAAAATATCTCTCGGGAAGGTTTCATTCCGTTTGGACTCCGTTTGATATTCCTTTTCTACAAAACCCTGAAATAGGCAAAAAACAACAATCTGGACTGGGCCTTTGGGTTAGTAGGTTAGTCCCAAAAATGATATAAAAGTGAATGATAAAGCCCATTAAACATCCAAGACTTCATAAATAATAGCATGGAACAATAAAAAATTATAGATACGTTGGAGACGTATCAAGCATCCCCAAGCTTAATTCCTGCTCGTCCTCGAGTAGGTAAATGATAAAGAAAGAATTTTTGATGTGGAATGCTAACCAATATAGTTTTTCAATGTAATTCTTTTAATTGTGGCATTAATGTTCAGATATGAAAGATTCAAGATAAAAGTCTATATTGACATAAGAAATAACAATACTTCAAGCAATACTAACAAAGCAATCATGTCTTCTCAAAATACTATGGCTAAAGGAAGTTATCCCTACAAAATAATATGGTCTGGCTATGCCCCCTCTTCATCACACAAAATATTCATATCATGCACAACCCCGATTTCAGCCAAGCACTTGTTTTCATACTCTATTTTTTTCAAACCTTTCAACTTCCACGCAATACATGAGCATGAGCCATGGATATAGCACTATGGGTGGAATAGAGGTGGTTGTGGAGAAGACAAAAAGGAGGGAGATAGTCTCACATCAACTAGGCGTATCAGCGGGCTATGGAGATGCCCATCAATAGATATCAATGTGAGTGAGTAGGGATTGCCATGAAACGGATGCACTAGAGCTAAATATGAATGAAAGCTCAACAAAAGAAACTAGTGGGTGTGCATCCAACTTGCTTGCTCACGAAGACCTAGGGCATTTGAGGAAGCCCATCGTTGGAATATACAAGCCAAGTTCTATAATGAAAATTCCCACTAGTATATGAAGGTGACTAATCATGAGACTCTCTACAATGAAGAACATGGTGCTACTTTGAAGCACGAGTGTGGAAAAAGATAGTAGCAATTGTCCCTTCTCTCTTTTCTCTCATTTGTTTTGGAGAGGCTTTTCCCTTTTTTTATTAGCCCCTCTCTATTTTTTTGGGCCTTCTTTTTTTATTGGCCTTTCCTCACACGGGACAATGCTCTAATAATGATGATCATCACACTTTTATTGATATACGACTCGATATTACAACTCAATACTAGAACAAGTTTGACTCTATATGAATGCCTCCGGCGGTGTACTGGGATGTGCAATGAATCATGTGTCACATGTATGAAAGAATTATGCATGGTGGCCTTGCCACAACTACGATGTCAACTACATGATCATGCATGGCAATATGACAATATGATGTGTGTCATATAAACAGAACAGTGGAAAGATGCATGGCAATATATCTCGGAATGGCTATGGAAATGCCATGATAGGTAGGTATGGTGGCTGTTTTGAGGAACAATATGGTGGCTGTTTTGAGGAAGGATATATAGTGAGTTTATGGTACCGGCGAAAGTTGCGCGGTACAAGAGAGGCTAGCAATGGTGGAAAGGTGAGAGTGCGTATAATCCATGGACTCAACATTACCGTGCTCTAAAAGATATAAGTGAAGCACTAGAGCAAAAACACTAAGTGAAGCATGAGAGTTCAACAATTTCTACAAAATATTACCACCACCGTGCTCTAAAAGATATAAGTGAAGCACTAGAGCAAAAACTATTCAACTCAAAAGATATAAGTGAAGCACATAGAGTGTTCTAATAATTTCTAGGACATATCTAACTCTCTCAAATAGGTGTGTCCAGCACAGACGATTGTGGAAAACTAACAAGCAAAGACTCAAATTATGCAAGACGCTCCAAGCAAAACACATAGCATGTTGGGAATAAAAATATAGCTCCAAGTATAGTTACCAATGGATGAAGACGAAAGAGGGGATGCCTTCCCGGGGCATCCCCAAGCTTAGGCTTTTTGATATTATTGAATTTAATTGGGGTGCCATGGGCATCCCCAATCTTGGGCCTTTGCTACTCCTTGTTCCATAGCCCATCAAAGCAATACTCAAAACTTGAAACTTCACAACACAAAACTTAGACAAAAATTCTCGTGAGCTCCGTTAGTAAGAGAAAGCAAACCACCACTCAAAGGTACAGCAAGTAATTCATTCTTTGTTTATATTGGTGTTAAACCTACTGTACTCCAAGTTCTCTATGGTTCATATCCTCCAATATTACTCATAGATGCATCGGAATAAGCAAACAATACACGAAAAATAGAATCTGTCAAAAACAGAACAGTCTGTTGTAATCTGCTGGGTTCGCCTACTTATGGAACTCCAAAAAAGTCAAACTAAATTGGTAAATTTGCGCAATTTGTCTACGAATCAGCATCAACAAGAATCAACTAAAAATCACGCCCCAGTAAAATCTGAAGACTACTTTAGAGAGCGCTAACGATTCTGTTTTTCACAGCAAGATCAAATAAACTTCACACAAGTCTTACCAAAGGTTCTACTTGGCACAAACACTAAACAAAACATGAAACCACATCTAATCAGAGGCTAGTGCAAAATTTATTCCCTAACAGCAACAAAAGCAAAAAAACGTAAAATTGGGTTGCCTCCCGACGAGCGCTATCGTTTTACGCCCTTAGCTAGGCACGGTACAAGATAAATCTAGGTATTGCCATCCTTGGAAGGCAATTCTCTAATTAAGTACTTGTGATTTTTGGGCACTTCCTTGTCCCTATGAATAATCAAACTCTTGGGCAAGAAATCAAGAAATTCTAAAGTGTCAAAAGGGTCTCTTGCAAAAGTAAGAAAATTAGGGTGAACACTTATGGATTTGAGATCCGCAAGTCTAGAAGTTTCACCCTTGTCTTTAGGGACATACATGAACTTAGATGATTTAGTGCAAGGTATTTGGAGTGGTTTTTATAGCGGAAAGAGCGGAACCCACATTAGTGATCACATCCTCAAGCTTATTGATTCTAGTGGAATCCTGATCTAGCTTTTCTTTAACTATGGGCTCTTATTCCTTCAGATTTTTCAGAACAACTCCTACCTTGGATCCATATTGAGTGATTTCATTATGAATTTTTCTTTCCAAGTTTTCTACCAATTCTACCGTAGCAACTTTGTTTTCAATGATTTCCAACCTTTGCATAACATGCTCCAAAGTTAAAACGGTCCCATTAACCATAAGAGGTGGTGAGCCAAATAATTCAGTCATAGCCTTATAAGAATCAACGGTGTGGCTACCCAAGAAATTCCCTCCGGTAATGGTATCTAAGATAAATCTATTCCACGGGGTTTGTAACACCCCATATGTGATACCTTTCATTTATGGCAATATATGAAATGTTGACTTCAACAATTCCATTCTGGGCTCTTCTTTCTTTTCGGGTTTCTTTGTTTTGTCGTGTGCGTGTGTGCATGTCATCCATGTCATGTTATCATGTGCATTGCATTGCATTCGTGTTGTCACTTGCACCCGGTTCCGCTCGCCTCTTCCCGTTGTCCGTTTCGAGTTCCGACACTCACACACGTGCCGTGGCACCCCCGAGTCCTTCTTTCGTGTGTGGCCGTGTAACGTTCCCGGAATGAGGTGTGACTTGTCGTGCGTTGTTGTTTTGGTACGTGTAGGCCGCCTGTCAAGTTTCATCGCGTTTGGAGGTCGTTTGATACTCCAATGGTTAACCTAGTGGACTAAAAGCTCCTCTTCCTTTTGGCCCAAGACCCCCTCCACAACAGCCCACTAACCCAGCACAACCACTCCCATCCTCTCGGTCGTCGGATCACGATCGTGTGGGCGAAAACCGCACCCCATTTGGACCTCCCTAGCTCCCTGTGCCTATAAAAACGTCCCCCACGTCCATTTTTTCGGGCAGAAACCCTAGCAATCTCCTTCCCCCCGCCGCCGGGCACGTCCAACCTGGCCGGACGTGTCCGACTTCCACCGCCGTGCCATGTGTCATCACCGGGTTGGCCGCCTCGCCGCGCTCACATCCCCGCCGGCAAGGGCACGCGCGGCCCGATCCGGGCCCCCCGGCCCAGCCGCCGTTCTCCGGCGCCTGGCCCCGCAGTCCGTCGCGCTGCCCCGCGCAGAGCCCGCGCCCACCGCCGGCCGACTTCGTCTCGCCGCTGGCCGCCGCTTCCTCTCGCCGGCGCGCCTCTTCGGCCGGGCCACCTGCCCTCGCCGCCGCCCCGGCGAACCTCCGCCCTCGCCGTCCTCTGCCACCGCGGCCGACCGCCGCCTCGCCGCCGGCCCGCTCCAGCCATCGTTGTCGCCTCGCCGGAGCCGGCCAGATCCAGATCGGGTCGGGGTGGACGAGATCCACCCGTCCCCCGATCCAAACGCCGTCCCACAGCCCGGATCCCTCCGTCCCGCACGGATCCGCCCGTTGACTTTCGGGAGGTATAAAATTGGGTCTTTTACATCTGTCTCCCTAACTCTATTGCCCCTCCGTCCTTACACATGGGCCCAGGTCACCGGTTCACTCTCTCTCCCTCTAATTCTCTCGCCCGAGCCGCTCGCTCTCTGTTTCTCCCACAAATCGCCTCCCGCCTTAACCCTAACCCTAGCTCGCTCGATCCCAACTCACAAGGCTCGATGGAGCTTCGGATCTGACTCCGTGTCGCACTCTGCTAGGGCGTGAAGGAGACACCGGCGACGGGATGGATGGGGACAACAGTTGTGGTGGTGGCGGCGGCGAACGAGGGAGCACACCGCAGCCACAGAAGTATGCTTCGGCGGGGTAAGTTTTTCTTCAAATCTACTACTGTCTCATGCCGTTTGTAGTTGTAGTTCGATTCGTTGTTGTAGTTGAATTTGTTGCTGTGAAGACCTGGGTTTTAGAGGATTCAGAAGTGGGACCAACAGAATTGCAGAAAAATTTGAACAAAAAGTATGGCCTGGCAGTTCCATATATGAGAGTATTCTATGGGAAGCAAATGGCACTTGACAATATCTATGGTAAGTGGGTTGACTCTTTTCAGTTATTGTATACTTTCAAGGCAGAAGTGGAGACTGCAGTGGAAGCTGTGTTCACAGGTGTGGAGCACAGAGAATGCATGAGGCATTTGGCTGCAAATTTCAAAAAAAAGTTCAGGGGGAAATTCTTTGATGAAAATTTATGGCCATGCTCACTGACATATAGCTTAAAGAAACACAACTACCATCTTAGGCAGTTGTACAGTAAGGCTGGTTTGAAAGAGTACTTAGAGGAGCATCATAGCAAGCTATGGGAAAGGTCACTGTTCAATGAGTTGTGTAAAGTAGATTATGTTAATAACAATCTAGCTGAGTCCTTTAATTCAAAGATTAAAAAATGGAAGGGTATACACATTGTGGACTTGCTAGACAAAATAAGACAGTTTATAATGGAAAAGTTTGATCTGAGACAGCAGATTGTAGCTGGAACATTCATTGGCCACATCATAATCCCCAAAGTCATGAAAATGCTTCATGCAAAATCTAAAGATCTTGATATGGAGATAGTGAAGAGAAGCACATATGAGGCAGAGATCACAACAGTTGACAAGGAAAAAAGAGAGTGGAGATATCCAGTAAATTTGGAAACTAGGACTTGCAGTTGTAGAAAGTGGCAGTTAACTGGACAGCCTTGCATACATGCTTTGTATTTTATTACTTCAATAAGAGGCCCAGTAAGTGAGATCGATCAATATGTACATGAGTACTTTTCTGTTGCCAAGTACAATGCCACTTATGCTGCAAACAACAGTGGGATGTGGTGGATCCTGGGTTTAAATTGTCTGCTCCATTGCAAAACAGGGCCCCTGGTAGACCTAGGAAGACCAGAATTAGGGCAAAATTTGAGGGAAAAGGACTTGGAGGAAGGAGAAAGAAATGTGGCAGGTGTGGAAGGTTTGGCCATCGTGCCACTAACTGCAAGGAATCCATTGACCCAGCTTTTGGAGAAGAAGAGCACTGGGGGGCTGAAAATGCAATGGATGACCATTTAGATGCTGAAACTGATGCTGACAATGAGAAGGAGGAGGATACTGAGGCTGAAAATGCTACAGAGCTTGAAACTGATGCTGAAAATGCTACAGAGTTTGAAATTGATCCTGCAATTGCTACAGATGCACCAACAGTGTCATCTACTGTAAGGTGCAATAGCTACATATGTTATCATATCAATTTTTGCTTCATTTAATGTTCTCATTTAATTTTTTGCTTCATTTAATGTTCTCATTTCAATTGTAGACCAAGAAAGAACTACAAAAGGGCAGCTGACAGAGGGATGTCACCAGCCAAGAAGAGGCTAAAGTGTACACCAGCTCCTACAGTAGGTTCTGTAACTGGAAGCAACCAGCTTAGCAAAGAAGTGGGCAAAATTGTGACCACAAGGAGGAGTTCAAGGCTCTTAACTACTCCTGCTAGCAACGCCCGGAGCAAGAAGATCCTACAGTAGAATCTGTTGCTGGAATCATTTAGTGTTGTTTTTGTTGTTTAACAACTATTTCTGAACTTGTTAGCTGCTATCTTAAGTGTGTGATGCTGAAGTTTATGAACTTATGTAATGCTGAACTTGTGAGCTGCTATCTTGCATGTGCAATGCTGAATTCATGTTATTTTGTGAGCTGTTATCTTATGATCTTCTAGTTTCAAATATTATCTCAGCTACTATCTTGTGAGCTGCTATTTTGTCACAACAGATCATTTGGGCAAATATTTCATTCCATGCTATTTCAGTGATTGTTCAAAGAAATATGCCAAGCAATATTATTGATTCATTTCCAGTTAGCAACATCACAACATTCCCAAATCACAACATTGTTCTGGTGATAACACATTCCCAAACTAAGCTCCATCACAGCATACATTACAAAGAGAAATCCATTTAGTATGGATTATTAGACAACCCACAAACAAATGTGGCCAAAATGCTAATACCAAGAACTATGATAAATCCCCAAGCTTGCATAACCTCGTTCCTCTTCTTCAACTTCATCTTCAGTTTCTTGTTCTTCTCGGTTAGATACATCACCCTCCTCTCTAAATCATGAGCTTTTAGCCAGCTCTTCTCCAATCCGGTATGAAGCTCCTCAAATGCACGAGCAACGCGTTCGGTCGGTGGCGGGTCAATCCAGACAACCCAGTCACATTCATCAGGAAGCTACAAAATCAATGATCGAATGACAAAGAGGACAAAGACCAAAATTGAATCAATATTAACAGCCAAACACTTACATCAAGAGGGCAGCCGAGAAACCTTCTACCGGAGCTTCCTCCTCCCCAGGCGACGCGACGAGCAGGAATAAGCCCATGGCCCGGGCACCGCCACGTCGACCGAACCTCAAGGCCACAGAATGTCGGATCGGGGATGTAAAACTCCGATTCAAACTAAACTATCCCTTCACCATCGACCTAACAGCAAAAAAAATCACAAAAAAAGATGAACCCTAATTCCGCAACATGCCCAAATCTCCCCCAAATCAACACTGAAACTTACATTGGCGGCCACCGACGAGCTCGCAGAAGACATGCCGGACGAACACATCGCTCACCACGCCCTGCCTCACCTGCGGAATCGCCCGATCCAGGTGTGTGCTCAGAAATGCCCATGTCGTCGCGATGAAGAAGAAAGAGGGGGAGAGCGAGTGAACTGGTTAGTTGGGCCCAGGTGTAAGGACGGAGGGGCAAAAATGTGAAAGAAACGGCACGTTAACGGTCAAACAGCCTTGACTGGACGGAAACGGCTCGGAGGGGCATTTCTATAAGGGCACATGACGGCGAAGGGGCATTTTTGAGCAGGCTTTCGAATTAGGGGTATATCTGATTAGGTGGTTTGAGTTAGGTACTGAAATGCAAATGGCCCTATAAAATTCCACCAAGTCCCTGGGAGATGTAAATTTGTGTGCATCTTTGAGTGCCAGTAACTTTTTGTGTGGTTATCCAAATGATGCATATGATATGTCAAAATGTTCGTTGTGATATGCTTTTAATTTTGTTCCACTATGACATGCTTGTTTGAGTTCATCTTGATGACCTAATCATCGTTGCAAGAGTGCTATATGTTTAAAACTGTTGCTATCTGTAATTTTGTTGCATGCTTGTGGTGTTGATAACTTTGTGCATATTGGTCCAAAAGGAGCATATGATATGTCAAAATGTTCATTGTGAAGTGCTCTACATGATGGTTGCTGTAGCATTCATGTTAGGTGTCATATTGCCATGTTAATCTTTGTTGCAAAAGTGCATGTGGCTGTTAAGTGCTAAAACTTGTTGTGAGATGCTGATTTGACTTGCTCATTGCTATTGATGTGTTTGTCTTCATGTCACATGTCAATATATTTTAGAAGCACAATCATATGGTCTTTGCTGTGGTGCAATCCACTTTCCATGATATGCCTTGAGGTGACTTAAACAAGCTTAGTGAAAAAACTGCTAAGTCTGGAATCTGTTAAACCTGATGCTATGTTTGCTTCATGCCTCACTCAAATCCATGCATGTTTTAGTATGTCAAATGATCATGTCTTGTTGTCCATGTTATGCTCTATCCATCCATGCCCTTATTTGCATATATGGCCTGCTGTAGTTTATTTATTTCTTGCTCTCAAGTTGCTATAAATTTACCTGTCAGGTTTTTATCAGCATGATCAATTTGGTGAAGCTTGTTGTTATTGATCCATGCCTCCTATGGAGTTTCTCCAATGGAGTTGTTTGATGTATGCTATGTCTATTACATGTCCATGATCTTTATATACTTACTGGAGTTGATATGCATGTTGTTTTGTGCCTCCGAAGGCAGCATCGTGATAATGTTTTTGCCTTCCCAGATTTTGACTAAGTCTGGATAAATTTATTTCAACTTGCCATGCTTGGTTAATTGTGTTCCAGTAGGTTTTTGGGTGTGTTCTAAGTTCATGCTTGTTAAGTATCATGTCTATTTCACATCCATGCCCTTTGTCTCCATGTTTGAGTGCTGTAGCATAATTATTTTTTGCTCCAAAGATGCCATGTTGCTGTAAACTACAGTTTTGTGTGAATATTGTTTTGCTTGCCATTTGCAAACCGTGCATCCGTTTCCGGTGATCTTTATATCGATTACAACCGAAATCTTCCCCTCTATCCAGTGGCTTGCTTGGTTTTCCAAGATGAGGCCTTCTCCATCATCATCTCCTTAGGCTCAAGTGCTTCCACATGCATACGCACATCATACTTGCATCATGTTGATTGTGCATTGCACCGTGTTTGATGTTGTGCCGTGTCGTGTTCTTGTGTTGAGTAGAACTGGGAGCCGAGACCGAGTTCGAGGATCTTGCCGAGCCTGAGTACGAGGAGCCGTCTCATGATCCCTCCGTGGAATCAACATGCAAGATGACCTTACGCAGATATCACTAATATCTTTGCCTATGCTAGATGTCTCGGTTTTTAGCCTACTGCCTCGATGCCTATGTCTGTTTGTTAGCCTCCTATTGTTGCCATGAACCTCTCTAACCACCCAACCTAGCAAACCGTTGTTTGGCTACGTAAGCATCGCTCAGCCCCTCTTATAGCATTGTTAGTTGCAGGAGAAGATTTGAAGATTCATGCTTCATGTTAAAGTTATTGTTGGGATATCACAATATATAATCTGTTAAACTAAATCATCTATATATTGGTAATGGGTGGAAGGCTAAGCCAGTTTCTTGGTGTTTTCTTCCACTCATGCCGCCCTAGGAACCATTTAAACCGGTGTTATGTTCCATGATATTGCGTCCCTAACACGGTTGGGGTTTATGGGTGTAATGCCTAGTATGAGATTATACCTCCTACGTGTTGAGGCACGACTTAAAGGTATAAGCTCATACTAGAATGATCTCAAGTATGGTATCTTTGCACGACTCATATAAAAGAGGGATGAAATTGCAAAAGTGTAGTGTAATGCCCAGGATGGGACTATACCTCCTACGTGTCGAGGCACGACTTAAAGGTATAAGCCCATCCTAGAATGATCTCAAGTTTGGTATCTTTGCACAACTCATGTAAAAGAGGGATTAAACTGCAAAAGGAGATAGTTGGCTTACACTCGCCACTTCACACAATAAAATACATAAGCAATACATCATTCAGAACATCACAACCCGACTACGGGTGAAGATCCAAAAGAAAGATACCAAAACAACAAAAGCCACAGGTCAGGATCGAATCCTAGTAGAAACCACTACTGAACGTCGAAGCGTCACGAGCAAACAGCCAAACTCTTCATCGAGCTCCCGGTGAAGAACTGATCCAACTCCTGCATCAAACTCGGCTGAACCTGCATCTGGTGTGGTGAAGTAACTGTGAGCCACAGAGGACTCAGCAATCCCGTTCCCGGGTAAGACGACTATTTAAGCCTTGGGTGAGGATAAGGCTGAAGAAAGAATATGAGGTGACGGAACAAACAAGAGTCTGCAGCAGCAACTAGCACTAACTTACGCAAAAGAGAGCGAGAAGAGAAGTGCATCGGTCGAAAGATGATCACGAAGTGATCCTAGCTAAAGCCGGTCAAACATAACCCCACCGTGTTCAACTCCCGAATCCCTAATCGGAAATTGACAGTCACGGTACACACGCTGGTAGTGTATTGAAACATTGTGTCAAGTTATCTACAACCGGAATTAACAAGCTCCCATCTGCCACATAACCGCGGGCACGGCTTTCGAAAGTTCAAACCCTGCAGGGGTGTTCCAACTTGGCCCATCACAAGCCCACGATCCGCGAAGTCGCAACTCCATAGGTGGGAAGACCCGAGTATTCTCGGAATCCCGTGCTCAAGTTAAACCGAACTAAGGTAAGGCTAATCCAGCAAATCCTCCCGGCGTGCCGACACCCTGATAGTAGCCGCGCGTATCTCGTCTCAGGCCACGACCGGATGGGTGATCCCACAGGTTTTTACCAGACCTTGAGTTTCCTCGAGGTGGCCCCGCGTAACCCCCGTTTCGGACCAACACTCATGTGGAGCACTGGCCCGGGGTTGTAGAATTAAAATAAAAGGGATAGCTAGTTCACATGCAAGTTTTTTATTAGTTGTTTTTAGGCAAATAGTACCAATGTTGGGATTTGCTGGAAAAGACTTAGCACTTAGCGGTTTATCAAGGGGGTCCCATACACCCCAACCGTGTTAGGAACGCATAATCAAGGAACATAACACCGGTTTATACGGTTCCTAACGGCATGAGTGGAACAAATCACCAAGCAAAAGGCTTAGCCTTCCACCCTTGCCAATATATAGATGATTTCATTTTAAGCATTTATATAGTGTGTTATAACCCAACCAAACTTCAACATGAAGCAAGCGTCTTCAATCTTCACCTGCAACTAACAATGCTATAAGAAGGGCTGAGCGAAGCGTACTTAGCCAAGCAACGGTTTGCATAGGTAGGTTGGTTAAACATGGCAATGGTTACAAGTAGGAGGCTGACAAGAAGATCATGGGCATCGAGGCAAAACTATAGAGCGAGACTACTAGCAATAGGCAAAGATAGTACTGGTATCCGGGTTCGGTCATCTTGCCTGGGATTCCACAAGGGAGAAGAACGGATCCATGAAGAGGACGAAGCAACACAGACGAGAGAATCCTCACAACTCCGGAACGAAACCGAAGCTATCAAGAGAAGCAAACCGGAAAGAAAGAAACAACACGGTAAACACACAATCATAAACATGGCATACGATGCACAAGCAAGCATGATGCATGTCCGGTTTAATTATGCAAGGCATGGCAAAGTGCACAAACAAATACTACAAGTTAAGTGGAGCTCAATATGCAACGAGTTGCATATTGACGAAACACCACATTTAATTATTTAGTTGACTCTCGTTTATTAACAAGACAAGATTAAATGTTTTTAGCATGGCAAGAAGGTGAAGCATAATAAAACTACACTATTAAGACATTTTAAATGAGGCCGGAAGAAACAACAACATATCCGGAAAAATCCCCATGAGCATGTTTAATAATTATAAAGCAACAACAATTCACACATATAAGTGTTGTTAAACATGATGCGGATGACATGATCAAGTTTAATGCAAGTTTTATTAAAAGGTTGACTTAAAAGAGATAAGAAGTATTGTCACTGTGGTGGAAGAAAAGGGTGCCACGGCAACGATCCGAAAATGAAGCATGGCAACATCTCGGTACCGGTAACTCGTTGAGGGACCGGTGCAAAAGAAGAATCGACGTGAGCAAGTCGACAAGAAGAACGGTGGGGCGATCCAGTTACCGGGTTCCCACGAGTCGGTGACGAGGCAACCGAGGAACAAGACAAAAGGTGAAACGGGCACGGTGCACACACGGGAAACATCTCATACAACAGAACAAGCATCTCACGGGGTCATCGTTTCGGGGTCGTCTCGTTATACCTTTGAAGCGTGCGTTTCGGGGCGGTTCGAGAGCGTCGAGGAAGGAGTCGTTCACGTTCGGAGAGGAAGTAGCCGTTCCGCAACTCGTAGAGGAAGTAGTGGTACACGGCCGAAGAGGAAGTAGTTGTTCACGGGTCTTCGGCGACGGTAGACGTTCACGTTACGTGTCGTGGTACTTGGCGAATTCCTCGTTTCCGGGCGACGGTAGAGGTACTCGCGCTCATTCTTCCGTAGATGAACGGGTCGTCGTGGTACTTGTCGGGGCCGTCTTGGCAACGTAGTTGTACACGTGGCCGTCGTGGGAAGTAGTGGAACTTGGTCGTTTTCCGGGCGTCGGTAGTCGTACACGGGGCGTTTTGTAGATGTTCACGGAGCTCATTCGTAGAGGAACTCATATCCGGAGGGGTACTTGTTGTTTCATCGTCGTGGTACTTGGGGGTTCGGCCTTGTACACGGTTCTCCTGTCAATTCACAGTACCAGGCAACACAACAACAACGAAACAAAGGAGCAAAACAAGGGCTGCACGAGGCCACGGCATCAGCAGTACAACAAAACACGGCAGAGGATCCGAGCCGAAGGGTGCAGTGGCTCGGCGCGCACTGGCCGGTGCAGAGGCGGAAGAACGAAGGTGCGGCGCGGGGCTCCTGGCCACTGGTCGACGCGGGACTCGGGGTCGGAGGGGCTCTGCCTGGAGGATGCGGGCGCCCGAGGCCAGAGGAAGGGCCTCTTGGCCGCGCGACGGGGCTCCGGCCCTGGACGACGGGGCTGCAGGCAGAGGTGCTCCCGGCGAGGCGAGGGAGCCTGGCGAGGTAGGAGGCGAGGACCTGCTCGCGGAAAGGGAAGGGCG
Source organism: Secale cereale (assembly GCA_902687465.1). Taxonomy (NCBI): domain Eukaryota; kingdom Viridiplantae; phylum Streptophyta; class Magnoliopsida; order Poales; family Poaceae; genus Secale; species Secale cereale. Next base: position 596,164,483 of record LR738709.1, read on the forward strand.
CCGAGGGGGAGGGCCCCTGGCCAGCTCGCGGGAGGAGTTCTGGCGCGGCGGGCGCGCTCTGGCCGGCCGGGCTCCTGGCCGGCGCTAGGGGCGCGGAGGAGGGAGCCTTCGAGGCGCTCGAGACGGAGGGAAGGGGCTGCGCTCCAGCGGCCTGGGCGCGAGGACGTGCCGCACGGGGACGGACAAGGGGGGTCGCGGGCGAGCCCCTGGCGCGCCGGAGCTCGGGCCAGGCGGGCTTGAGAGGAGGCGAGCGGGCGAGGGGAAGATCGAGGGGAATGGGGGAGCAGGTGAGGGACGAGAGGGGAGAGGGCTCTGTCTATCGAGCCAGAGGGGTGGCGGCGGCTCGAAGGGAGGACTGGGAGCGAGCGAGCGAAGCTAGGGTTTGGTGGAGGCTGCGGGCCAGTGGGGGAAGAGGAGAAGCCGGGCCTTGGGCCAGAAGTGGGAGGCGAGCCGGGCTGCGGCCTGGGAGGAGAAGGAGGAGAAGAGTTGCGGCCTGGAGGAGTTTTCTTTCTATTTCTTTAACAGAAATAAAAATAGAGAGAGTGCAAAAGAAATTAAGAACAGAGGCCAGAACAGAAAATAAAATATGGAACATTTTTATAAGGCTTTACGGGATATTACCAACCCAACAACAATAGTTCCAACACAAAGGAAGTGCAAACTAAAACATTTAGCTTGCAATAAAAGGAGTTTAGATTTTTGGAGGAGCCTCGAAACAACGGAAAGAAATTAAGACAAGGTTTAGAAGTAGAAACTCGAAGTGAAATAAACATGGGGAATTTGCAAGTGTGTTGGGGTAATTCCAACAATGGAATATTTATTATATAGCTCCCTAAATATAGAGAGGCTTTTATATGTTATAAAGAGAAGTCACCTTCCCTCGATTTAAATGGACCGAAGGTCCACACGATTTATTTGGTTGCAAAAAATTAATGAGATGATGGTATGATGACATGATGCAATGCAAAAAAATAAATAACACAAGCACAAAAGAACACACGGGAAACCCGGAACATCTGGAATCTTCTGGGATCTTCTGGAATCTTCTGGGACGTCGGTCTCGGGCGTCACAACTCTCCCACACTAACAGAGGATCTCGACCCGAGATCCTAGAGATATCACCGGGTAAAAACGGAAGAGGAAGAGGTAAAACAAAGTTGCTTCTTTGACAGACTAGTGAAACCAGGAACCTTGAGTGGTTAAACATGTTGAAAGAAAGAAAGCAACGGAGATGAACGAAGATGAAAACACTCCGTTAGAAAAGAGGAACAAGGAACACAAATAGAACCTTGAAGGTTGAAAGACATGAAACAAGAGCTCACGGACCAAAAGAATATGAAACTGCAAGGGTACAACCAAGGAATAAGAATGACAGAATTCGGACAGCACTCCGTCTGAAAATGGAAGGAATTGAACAAGAACTTGAAGAGAAGGGGTGATACTTGATGAAAACAGCAACACACAACCTCCGGAACAATTAAAAGAATGGCACAAGGTGGAAGAAAGATTCAGACAGCACTCCGGTTGAAAAGAGAGGCAAACTAGATAAGATGACGAAACTTGAATGAAGAATACAACACTCCGGTTAAATGGACAAGCAAAGGAAAGAACATGATCTCGATAAAACGAGATGATGGTTAAAGAGAGCAATATCACAAAACCTCCGGAATGAAAGAATAGAGAATATAGTTCAATGAAAGAAATGAACGGAGAAAAGTATGGCAACTTCTCTCAAAATGAATTAGAAAATCCTCCTTACGGAGAAGGGTTGAACAGAGTTGTTGGAAACTCAACAACGAAACGAATAAACTCTATGTGGGCTTATGGAAAACATCTCAAAATTAAGAGGTGATAACCAGCCACTGAGGAGAACATTTGATTGGATTGAGATCAACAGGGAGACGATAAACTTATTTCACCGAAATGATAAATGGAGAACTTGAGTCATTTATTAGCACCATACTTGCAACAATCCTTAGGGAAAGCTTTTAGGTGAAATACAACCCAAGATTACTCCAATGAATAAAAGAGGGGTTGAAAGGATCTCCTAAAGAGAAAGAATTGATGGTTTTAAATATCTCATTCCTGACAACTCGTGAATCATGAAACATGAAGGAATTAACAAGAATGATATAACACCATCTGAAAGGATAAGGTAGAAGAATTGCAAATGGAAAGCATGATGAAGAATGCTTGAGCTCGAACAGAATCTTGATGAAAACTTCGAGGATGAATTAAATCATGATGAACCACCATGAAGAACTCCGGTAATGAAAGCATGAGAAGTGAAAGATGAAAAGAATAAGATTCAAGGCCTGCGATGAATTAGATGGAGCTTTGAAATGATATCATTGAAATAGCTTGGAGCTCCGGAAAACAAGATGGACAACTTAGAACCAAGGATATGATAAGATGAACAAGCTCCAGACAAAAGAATTAAATCACCTTGAAGGAATAGAATAAGAATTATGTGATGCATATCCTTCACCAATTTAAATTGATGACAACCAAAGGATTTGGCATACTACTTATTCTCATTTGAAAGGATTAAGAGAGAACTAGCACAAGCTTGGGTAAAACTTCAACGAACCACCGGTAGGATTATGAAAAGAACAAATGAATTAAAACGATAACAACGGAAGAGTAACTTGAAAGAACCGCCGTAAGAATATGGAGACGAACGAAGAGACATCAATGAGGAATATTTGGAGGACGAAGTTGAAAACTGAGAACGAAGAAATATTCTGAAATGATGGCCTTCGGAGGAACACAGAAAGAATTCATGAAGAATCTTGAGAGAACGGGCCAAGATTTAAGAGAAACACTTCTCCGGTCTTCAAATGTTGAGAATGAAGACGGGAAATGCCATAAGAATTATTGAGCACTCCGGACGAATGACAAGAGGAAGGTGGAGCTAAAGATGGAAATAATTGAAAACAAGCTTGGAGAAGGCATGTGACTGATGGAGATCATTCTTACGTCACAATTTGAAAAGAATTTGAGTATAACTCCGGAAAATAGAAGAGTCAGGTAAAATCCTGGGAAAGACCTGTGGGTTAGGGCCCACTCAAAGAAACCACCGTTGAAAAAAGATTGCTTAAGAGATATTGCACCGGTTAATTAAATGGCTTGAGTAAGATAACAATCCTCAAAATAGTTGGACGGGATAAGAATGGAATTATGAATCTTCAGCACTCCGGATATGAATAGCAAGAGGAGAATGATTAATTAGTGCACCGGAATAAGAAAGCATTGTGAAATGAGGAAAAGGATAAGATCAACACCGAAATCTTGACTTACATCCACCGACAGAATCTAAGAACAAAAGAATGATGAATTTGAAGCTCTTGAGCATCTTCCTGAGAAATCACCGGATAAGAACATTGAAGGAAAAGAATGAAGAAACATCACTTGAATAAAATGGATACTTCATCTGAGAATTTCTGGCTCAATGCAGAAAAGGGTGGGAGGCTGGGGAAAACAAGGACAACTTGGGATGAATGAAACAGACAAATCGTCAGATTTCTCAACGACGTCTGTATGGAATAACTTGAAGAGAAGGCACACCGGTTGAAAAGGATTAACATGAAGATCTTGATGATCAAGAAGAAATAGCACTCCCATATAACTATGAGAACACCGATTAGGAAAAAGGTATGGAATCAACATTTATCATCGAAGCAACTCGAATACCAGAATCAAAACGAAACAAAGGGGTAGATGTGCAACATGATCTTCACAATATCATTCGAACAGAGACTTGAACGAATGAATTCTGTAGGTACATCAACTTGTCGAGAAGCCACTTGAAGAACAAAAGGTAAATAAAAAGGAACAAGGATCAGATAGAACAAATACAAGATAGAAGTTTCGTTCGACATCTTTGTGCTGAAGGCTCATGGAACATGTTACAAAAGGGTTTTGCAATCCCCGGATCAGCATAGCCAAGGACCCTTTAAGATGCAACTCCCGATCAGAACAAGTCCATAAAACCACTTCACTCAATGTAAAACCCCAAACTTCATATCATGCATCCGTTGGAAGAATGCCTAGAACTACTAGATGAACCCACCTATAGATTTCCGAAAGTTTCCAGTTATGCAATCAGGTGTTGGGGATACACGGGAAGCACCGCGCAATCAACTCTAAACCTACATCCAGGTGTATCCATCCTTCAACACATAACCAGTCTTTCTCGGAAACTGTGTACCTCGGACCTTCGAAAAGCATCCACTATAACAAGCTATGGCAATACTCTCGAACTACCTCCCCAGTACTGGGTGATGTCGGGGTTATCTTGCCACTGGCCGTATAGGAGAGATTTTCGATGTCGGCCGTCTTAAGTATTTAGTAATGCCGCGATATGCTTGTGTCAATGATACCCCGAAGCTCAACTCCTCGGTAACAGGAGGCATCGAGAACAATATCCTTGTCACAAGAACATCGAAACAATCCCAGAATACTCGCGAGATCCTAAAAAAAAATTTGGTGCAATTTTTGAAAGTAGAAGAGACAAGAGTAGACGTCAGGAGTCCTCACCAGAGAGAAAGGGGATGAGAAGCAAAGAAATCCTACTCTCCGATATAATATAGGACTCAAAAAGTTTTCAGTGTGTGCCTAGACTCGACCGTCAACGATTCGATCAAACAGTGGGGGCTTCTAGGTCGGAGAAGGCTCTGAATACCAACTTGTAATGCCCAGGATGGGACTATACCTCCTACGTGTCGAGGCACGACTTAAAGGTATAAGCCCATCCTAGAATGATCTCAAGTTTGGTATCTTTGCACAACTCATGTAAAAGAGGGATTAAACTGCAAAAGGAGATAGTTGGCTTACACTCGCCACTTCACACAATAAAATACATAAGCAATACATCATTCAGAACATCACAACCCGACTACGGGTGAAGATCCAAAAGAAAGATACCAAAACAACAAAAGCCACAGGTCAGGATCGAATCCTAGTAGAAACCACTACTGAACGTCGAAGCGTCACGAGCAAACAGCCAAACTCTTCATCGAGCTCCCGGTGAAGAACTGATCCAACTCCTGCATCAAACTCGGCTGAACCTGCATCTGGTGTGGTGAAGTAACTGTGAGCCACAGAGGACTCAGCAATCCCATTCCCGGGTAACACGACTATTTAAGCCTTGGGTGAGGATAAGGCTGAAGAAAGAATATGAGGTGACGGAACAAACAAGAGTCTGCAGCAGCAACTAGCACTAACTTACGCAAAAGAGAGCGAGAAGAGAAGTGCATCGGTCGAAAGATGACCACGAAGTGATCCTAGCTAAAGCCGGTCAAACATAACCCCACCGTGTTCAACTCCCGAATCCCTATTCGGAAATTGACAGTCACGGTACACACGCTGGTAGTGTATTGAAACATTGTGTCAAGTTATCTACAACCGGAATTAACAGCTCCCATCTGCCACATAACCGCGGGCACGGCTTTCGAAAGTTCAAACCCTGCAGGGGTGTTCCAACTTGGCCCATCACAAGCCCACGATCCGCGAAGTCGCAACTCCATAGGTGGGAAGACCCGAGTATTCTCGGAAGCCCGTGCTCAAGTTAAACCGAACTAAGGTAAGGCTAATCCAGCAAATCCTCCCGGCGTGCCGACACCCTGATAGTAGCCGCGCGTATCTCGTCTCAGGCCACGACCGGATGGGTGATCCCACAGGTTTTTACCAGACCTTGAGTTTCCTCGAGGTGGCCCCGCGTAACCCCCGTTTCGGACCAACACTCATGTGGAGCACTGGCCCGGGGTTGTAGAATTAAAATAAAAGGGATAGCTAGTCCACATGCAAGTTTTTTATTAGTTGTTTTTAGGCAAATAGTACCAATGTTGGGATTTGCTGGAAAAGACTTAGCACTTAGCGGTTTATCAAGGGGGTCCCATACACCCCAACCGTGTTAGGAACGCATAATCAAGGAACATAACACCGGTTTATACGGTTCCTAACGGCATGAGTGGAACAAATCACCAAGCAAAAGGCTTAGCCTTCCACCCTTGCCAATATATAGATGATTTCATTTTAAGCATTTATATAGTGTGTTATAACCCAACCAAACTTCAACATGAAGCAAGCGTCTTCAATCTTCACCTGCAACTAACAATGCTATAAGAAGGGCTGAGCGAAGCGTACTTAGCCAAGCAACGGTTTGCATAGGTAGGTTGGTTAAACATGGCAATGGTTACAAGTAGGAGGCTGACAAGAAGATCATGGGCATCGAGGCAAAACTATAGAGCGAGACTACTAGCAATAGGCAAAGATAGTACTGGTATCCGGGTTCGGTCATCTTGCCTGGGATTCCACAAGGGAGAAGAACGGATCCATGAAGAGGACGAAGCAACACAGACGAGAGAATCCTCACAACTCCGGAACGAAACCGAAGCTATCAAGAGAAGCAAACCGGAAAGAAAGAAACAACACGGTAAACACACAATCATAAACATGGCATACGATGCACAAGCAAGCATGATGCATGTCCGGTTTAATTATGCAAGGCATGGCAAAGTGCACAAACAAATACTACAAGTTAAGTGGAGCTCAATATGCAACGAGTTGCATATTGACGAAACACCACATTTAATTATTTAGTTGACTCTCGTTTATTAACAAGACAAGATTAAATGTTTTTAGCATGGCAAGAAGGTGAAGCATAATAAAACTACACTATTAAGACATTTTAAATGAGGCCGGAAGAAACAACAACATATCCGGAAAAATCCCCATGAGCATGTTTAATAATTATAAAGCAACAACAATTCACACATATAAGTGTTGTTAAACATGATGCGGATGACATGATCAAGTTTAATGCAAGTTTTATTAAAAGGTTGACTTAAAAGAGATAAGAAGTATTGTCACTGTGGTGGAAGAAAAGGGTGCCACGGCAACGATCCGAAAATGAAGCATGGCAACATCTCGGTACCGGTAACTCGTTGAGGGACCGGTGCAAAAGAAGAATCGACGTGAGCAAGTCGACAAGAAGAATGGTGGGGCGATCCCGTTACCGGGTTCCCACGAGTCGGTGACGAGACAACCGAGGAACAAGACAAAAGGTGAAACGGGCACGGTGCACACACGGGAAACATCTCATACAACACAACAAGCATCTCACGGGGTCATCGTTTTGGGGTCGTCTCGTTATACCTTTGAAGCGTGCGTTTCGGGGCGGTTCGAGAGCGTCGAGGAAGGAGTCGTTCACGTTCGGAGAGGAAGTAGCCGTTCCGCAACTCGTAGAGGAAGTAGTGGTACACGGCCGAAGAGGAAGTAGTTGTTCACGGGTCTTCGGCGACGGTAGACGTTCACGTTACGTGTCGTGGTACTTGGCGAATTCCTCGTTTCCGGGCGACGGTAGAGGTACTCGCGCTCATTCTTCCGTAGATGAACGGGTCGTCGTGGTACTTGTCGGGGCCGTCTTGGCAACGTAGTTGTACACGTGGCCGTCGTGGGAAGTAGTGGAACTTGGTCGTTTTCCGGGCGTCGGTAGTCGTACACGGGGCGTTTTGTAGATGTTCACGGAGCTCGTTCGTAGAGGAACTCATATCCGGAGGGGTACTTGTTGTTTCATCGTCGTGGTACTTGGGGGTTCGGCCTTGTACACGGTTCTCCTGTCAATTCACAGTACCAGGCAACACAACAACAACGAAACAAAGGAGCAAAACAAGGGCTGCACGAGGCCACGGCATCAGCAGTACAACAAAACACGGCAGAGGATCCGAGCCGAAGGGTGCAGTGGCTCGGCGCGCACTGGCCGGTGCAGAGGCGGAAGAACGAAGGTGCGGTGCGGGGCTCCTGGCCACTGGTCGACGCGGGACTCGGGGTCGGAGGGGCTCTGCCTGGAGGATGCGGGCGCCCGAGGCCAGAGGAAGGGCCTCTTGGCCGCGCGACGGGGCTCCGGCCCTGGACGACGGGGCTGCAGGCAGAGGTGCTCCCGGCGAGGTGAGGGAGCCTGGCGAGGCAGGAGGCGAGGACCTGCTCGCGGAAAGGGAAGGGCGCCGAGGGGGAGGGCCCCTGGCCAGCTCGCGGGAGGAGTTCTGGCGCGGCGGGCGCGCTCTGGCCGGCCGGGCTCCTGGCCGGCGCTAGGGGCGTGGAGGAGGGAGCCTTCGAGGCGCTCGAGACGGAGGGAAGGGGCTGCGCTCCAGCGGCCTGGGCGCGAGGACGTGCCGCACGGGGACGGACAAGGGGGGTCGCGGGCGAGCCCCTGGCGCGCCGGAGCTCGGGCCAGGCGGGCTTGAGAGGAGGCGAGCGGGCGAGGGGAAGATCGAGGGGAATGGGGGAGCGGGTGAGGGACGAGAGGGGAGAGGGCTCGGTCTATCGAGCCAGAGGGGTGGCGGCGGCTCGAAGGGAGGACTGGGAGCGAGCGAGCGAAGCTAGGGTTTGGTGGAGGCTGCGGGCTAGTGGGGGAAGAGGAGAAGCCGGGCCTTGGGCCAGAAGTGGGAGGCGAGCCGGGCTGCGGCCTGGGAGGAGAAGGAGGAGAAGAGGTGCGGCCTGGAGGAGTTTTCTTTCTATTTCTTTAACAGAAATAAAAATAGAGAGAGTGCAAAAGAAATTAAGAACAGAGGCCAGAACAGAAAATAAAATATGGAACATTTTTATAAGGCTTTACGGGATATTACCAACCCAACAACAATAGTTCCAACACAAAGGAAGTGCAAACTAAAACATTTAGCTTGCAATAAAAGGAGTTTAGATTTTTGGAGGAGCCTCGAAACAACGGAAAGAAATTAAGACAAGGTTTAGAAGTAGAAACTCGAAGTGAAATAAACATGGGGAATTTACAAGTGTGTTGGGGTAATTCCAACAATGGAATATTTATTATATAGCTCCCTAAATATAGAGAGGCTTTTATATGTTATAAAGAGAAGTCACCTTCCCTCGATTTAAATGGACCGAAGGTCCACATGATTTATTTGGTTGCAAAAAATTAATGAGATGATGGCATGATGACATGATGCAATGCAAATAAATAAATAACACAAGCACAAAAAAACACACGGGAAACCCGGAACATCTGGAATCTTCTGGGATCTTCTGGAATCTTCTGGGACGTCGGTCTCGGGCGTCACATGTAGTTAGCTTACACTCGCCACGTCACACAATACATTACATAAGCAATCATCATCCAAATAACATCACCGTCTGACTACGGATGAAGATCCAAATGAAAGATACCAAATAAATAATGCCACAAGGTCCGATCGCCCCTAGTAGAAGCCACTACTGATCCTCTGGGTAAGACACGTAGTATCGCCCACGTTCTTCATCGAACTCCCAGTACAGCTCTGTCCCATCTCCTGTGTAGTTCACCATAGTACCTGCATCTGGTGTTGTGTAGAATCTATGAGCCACAGAGGACTCAGCAATCCCGTTCCCGGGTAGCAAAACTATCTAAGCCTTGGGTGTGGAACAAGGCTGAAGAACAAAGGTTGCAGCTGCACTAGCACTAGCTTACGTGTTTAGAGCGAGAAGAGAAGTGCCACGAGCGTCAAAGTGATCACGAAGTGATCCTATCTAAGCACGTCAAACATAACCCCACCGTGTTCACTTCCCGAACCCCTTCGAAAAATGACCGTCACTATTACTCACGCTGGTAGTGTATTCTGAACATGGTGTCAAGTTTTCTACAACCGGATTTTAACAAATTCCCATCTGCCACATAACCGCGGGCACGGCTTTCGAAAGATCAAAACCCTGCAGGGGTGTCCCAACTTAGCCCATCACAAGCTCACGATCTGCGGAGTCAGAACTCCAAACTGGGAAGACCCGAGTATTCTCGGAATCCCGTGCTCAAGATATTCCGACTAAGGTAAAATTAATCCAGCAAGTCCTCCCGGCGTGCCGACACCCTGACAGTAGCCGCGCGTATCTAGTCTTAGGCCACGACCGGATGGGTGATCATGCAGGTAATACCAGATACCTCGGGTTTCCCCAAGGCAGCCCCGCATAACCCCCAGTTTGGACCAACACTCATGTGGAGCACTGGCCCGGGTTGTTGATTAAGAACTCGGGTTTGCAACGCCCTATGCAAGTTTTAGTTGTTAGGCAAATGTAAAACCAATGTCGGGCCTTGCTGGAAAAGCTTTAGCGCTAAGCGGGTTATCGAGGGGGGCCCATAAACCCCAACCGTGTTAGGGACGCATAATCAAGGAACATAACACCGGTTTATACGGTTCCTAGGGTGGCATGAGTGGAACAAAACACCAAGCAAGAGGCTTAGCCTTCCACCCATTACCAATATATATATATATGATTTAGTTGACATATTATATAGTGTGCTATCCCAACAATAACTTCAACATGAAGCAAGAATCTTCAAATCTTCTCCTGCAACTAGCAATGCTATAAGAGGGGATAAGCGAAGCTTACGTAGCCAAACAAAGGTTTGCTATTTTGGGTGGTTAGAGAGTTTCATGGTTACAATAGGAGGCTGACAAACAAACATGGGCATCGAGGCAATAAGCTAAAGATCGAGACATCTAGCAATAGGCAAAGATAGTAATGATATCTGGGTCAGGTCATCTTGCCTGTTGAGTCGTCGATGGGATCGTAAGATGGATCCTCGTACTCAACCTCGGTAGGAACCTCGTTCTCGGACTCGGTTCCTGTCGTGGAATTAACACGGCAGATGTCCGGTTTAGCGGACTTGATGATGGAACCATCGCACGGGTTAGCTTGAAAGGGTTCATGGCGCACAAAGGACACAAAGGATTTTATACTAGTTCGGCCCCTTTGAGAAGGTAAAAGCCTACGTCTAGTTGGTTTGGTATTGCTTGGGCGTCGGTTTACAGGGAGCGGAATCGCTTGCCTGCGTCTCGACGTATCGATTGTCGCTTGTCCTTGAACCGGTGCCGGGTCGTCCCTTTATATAGAGGTGACGCCTGGTCCGGTTTACAGAGTCCCGAGGCCGGCTCATAATTGTGTCCGCCTCGGTCTCTGCTCTTCCTTTCTTATCTCTCAAGTTACATCTCCTTGATGGATTACAAACCGTATTGCTATACATGGGCCTTGGAATCTTACGGGCCGTAATCTCTACTAAAATAATAAACCCAGTACGATATAGCTAAGCCGGTTTACAATATCCGGTTTATACCTATTAACCGTATCCCCGACATTAGGCCCCAGAATGATTTGAACTTGTTCATATCAGTCTTCATTGTCTTCCGCAACTTTCCTTCTGTCTTCATTTTTTTCCTGTAAACCGGCTCTGACGTCATCTTCTGAAATCTGACAATGACATCAGCTCCGCATTTATCGCCGCGAGCTGTACTGTAGCTTATTTTTAATGGTTATCCCGAGAATCGAGGCGTTCAACGGATCTTTATCCAATTTTCTTCCTTGATTACCGCACCTGTCGTTTCACATCCGCCTCTTCGTCTATAAATACCGCTCTGCTCCATTCATTATCCCCTCTCGTGTCGTCTTCCTCCTTTCTCCTCCTGCTCCTCTAGAACTCCATTGCTGCCTGAGCCCGAGAACACCGCCGACGACCACCGGATCTTCCGTCTTCGACCGGCCGCTGCATCAACCTGAACCTTGACCAGATTTTCTGCGCCGCCGACCCTCACCGTCCCTGGTATGTTCTTCCTCCTCACTGTAGATCTTATCATATTCGCCATTGCTTCGCCCGTGTTCTTCCGCCATTAGAACTCCCGATGAAGCTCCGTTCTTTTGTAGATACTTATATCATAGGAATCTCGTAACCCATTAAGCCTTAGTCTGTAGATCTCACTTAACACCAGATTGGATCTTGCTGTAATGACTCTACTGCCTTTATCCGTTTCGCCATTAGGGTTCTTCACGAGCTTTATGCTGTTCATTCTCTGAGACCTGCAACTTCGTAATATTTTTACCTTCCTGATCTTGCCGTAAATGCGTCTGGTATTTTAGATCTTGCTGCTTGTATTTCTGTTGCTACCTGCTTTAAGTCTCCTTTTTATGCACATCCTGTAACCTCATCTGCTCTGAATTGGTCCTCTGTAGATTTCCCGTGTAATTTTTGTTTCTTTATCTCATTATACTCAGATCTATTCTTCCTTAGCAACGCATTGAAAACTTGTTTTTCCCTTCAATAGATCCGCTAAGTATGCTCCGGTTTAGATCACCATATCATAAACCGGAAATGATGTAGACTGATGCAATGACGTAGTTATTCCTCTTCAACTGCCATTTTTAAACCGGAAATGATACATCTTGTATTTATGATTGCCGGTTTAACTTTACTAGATAGTTCTTACCTCCCTTGCGCAATACACATATATAGGTCCCAGATCTTTTGTATGTTCATAATTTGTTCTGTACCTTCTTTTCTTCAGCACTTTGTTCAAATGGCTGCCAAGCAATACGTTTCGTGCGACTGGGTTCGTTCAGTTGTGACTGAAGAAGACTTAGTCAAGCTGTCGAGTATTGGTACGTTAGGTCCTCAGGCCGAGTTGAAATGGCGCGCTCCGGGTAATGAATGCCCTCCTGCTCCCAGGTCCGGAGAGGTCATAGTATTTATGGATCATATCTCCAGGGGTTTCTCTCCCCCTGGTTCAAAATTTTTCCGGGACGTCCTTGCCACCTTCCAACTGCATCCACAAGACATCGGACCAAATTCCGTTTCCAATATTTGTGACTTTCAAGTTTTTTCTGAAGTGTATCTGCAAGAAGAACCTTCAGTTGATCTATTCCGGGATTTCTTCCATGCGAACCGGCGCACTGAATTCACTAGCGGGCCTCACCAAGAACTTGGTGGTATCAGTATTCAGAAAAGGAGGGATGCAGTTTTCCCGCACGCCTCTTTACACACTCACCCCAAGGACTGGAACAAGTCTTGGTTTTATTGCATAGACACATCTCCTGAAGGTGAAAATCCGTTGCCGGGTTATCGTGAGACTCGTATCCCGGCAAATCATCCTCTGCCGCAACGGTTAAGTGCTACTGAACGGATCCAATTTTCACCTCAACTTTCCAAGCTGAGAGCTTTCATGGCTAATGGATTGCTTGGAACCGATTTCCTTCGCTGCTGGTTATCGTGGAGCATTCTCCCTTTAAGCCGGCGCTCTGATTTGATGTGCAATTATTCCGGTAAACCGGAAGATCCTCTGAGGTTTACTAAAGAGGAACTTTCTGAATCGGAGGTGATAGAGTCGGCCAAAAAGATCGTCAACCCCGCCTTAACAGACTGCTCCAAGGTTGGCTTGGCCCCATACTTTAAGAGGAACACACAGCCTGATGTAAGTTTTCCTTAACCCGTGCTTTATAAACCGTCCTTCTTTGAACCGTCCTTTACTTGCTTTTGCTTTTTATTCAGGCTGATAACCCCTTCTGGAGAAGGAAACTTCAAGACAAACCTGTAAAACAGACTCGCCGGAAAACTCCTGCAAACAAGAAAAGGAAGGCAGTCGTTGACGCCGGTTCTCCTTCTGAAGATGATGATCCGGACTCCGAGGTATGCTTTACTCCGGTTTACATTTGCCTTTATATACTTGTCCATATCTCTAATGATGCCCTTTTCACAGGATCCACTCGAAGGCGATAACCCGGTGGAGATTGAGGTAACCCTTATTTCTTCCGATTCAGAACCCCCTCCTCAAAAGATCCGTCGGACTGTTAGAAAATATCAATTTTCTCACCCTTATGCTAAGTTGGATCCCAATTTTGATTTGAAGAAGCAACAGCACGAAGCCTTGCGCCGGACCACTCGCCATTCCGGTTTAGCAGTTGAATCCTCTGGAATCTCCTTAACCCCGGCTCGGAAACGCCGTGCTGAGGTGATACTTTCTCCAACACTTCTTCATCCCAAGGCCGGTCTTATTAGAAAACCACTTAAACCGACTGATCCTGATTATCAAGAAACTCCACTATCTTCATCTGGCGAATCAACTGCGACACAGCTTCCACCCTTGAAGACAGCCCCAGGGTGATTCTCTTCACCTTTCCCGGTTTATAACCTTCCTTTTTCTTTATAATACTAACTTATCTTTGTTCATTTCTCCAGTAAACCGAAACCCAGCAAAAGGGCTAAGGGTAAGAAACCTGCTGTTGATCCTTCTGCCGATGAACCAGCAATCGAACCATCGATAGCTATCCCTCCGGAAGGTACCCCTGCTACTCCGGTTCAAGAACCTGTTCTTGACACTCCTGCCACCGACGCTGCTCAAGATCCACCGAGTCCAGCCCGGGTTAGCTCTCCTCAAGTTAACCCGGGCTCTCCTGATCCGGCTCAAGATGAAATTATTCCTCCCAACGCACCTTCTTCCCCTGACGTTGTGGTTACTGGCGCTGCTTATGTTGCGCCAGCCGAACCCACCGTTTTAGCAAAACACACTGCTAAAGCGGAGAAGGTAACTCAGGAAAAAGGGAATTTAAACGCGGATATCTCCAGCCTTTCAAGCCTGAGTCCCCAGGATATTTATTCCGGATATCTGAACCGGCTCCACAGCAGCCGTGACTATGAAGCCAGCCTGGTGAACCTCATGAGAGAGAAATACGAGGTAAATTTTCCTGTTCTGACTTTGCTTTTTCAACGCATCTCTTACCTTATAACAGCCCCCAAGTTCCGGTTTATCTGCTTTATGGTAGGTGATCCGGAACTTTTGTAGGTTTGAACTGCTGCCCAATACATTAGCCCCCAAGTATCAAGTAGATAACTTGATTATGTAGATGATACTTGTAAAAAATCTTGCCTCTGACACATTGCTTCAACTGCCATTAGCCCCCAAGTGTCAAGTAGACAACTTGGTTGTGTGCTTGAGACTTGCATTTCATCTTTGTCGGATTACTTCAACTGCCATTAGCCCCCAAGTGTCAAGTAGACAACTTGATTGTGTGCTTGAGACTTGCATTTTCTAACTTTGTTTTTGAACTTGTCTGCAGGCTGAGTTAAACCGGAACGCTGTAGAAAATAGCGAACTTCGAACCCGGCTTATGGAGACCGAGGCAGCTGCTTCAAAGGCGAAAAAAGAACTTAAAGTAAGTTTGAAAACTGCTGAAGACTTGAAGAAGTTCTTTGATGAGGAACGGACTGCTTTTGAAGTCCAGAAGAAGGATCTTGAAAAGCGTGTTCAAGATGCCGAAGGAGCTCTTAACCCGGTCACTGAAGAATTGGCCGGGTTAAAGCACCAAGTTAATTTGATGATTTCTGCTATCTTTGGTAATCATAACTGTAACTTTCGTTTGTTATCTTTGCAACCTATAACCTGCACCGGTTTAACTTTTTCTTGTTGTATGTAGGACGCCGCGTCTCCCATCTTGGAGATGACGTACGGAAGAAACTGAAAGCTTGTTATACTTTGGTGGAGCAATTATATTCTGGGGCGCAAAGGATCATCAGCGCTACCTCTTTTGGTAAACCGGCTCCTTCAACCATCAAGGCTACTTTGAACAGTTTGTCAATTCTTCCAACCCGTCTTGAAGAGGTGAAGAAATCAGCTGCTCGAGGAGGTGCTCTTCTGGCCTTGACAAGAGCTAAGGCTTGGGTTCCAGACATTGATCCGGCCGAAGTGCTAACCGGGTTTCCAGACACAAAGGAAGACGGTTCAGCCTTTGGTGAGAAGGATCTGTATGTTCTGACGAAGGAAATGCGTCCACTCTCGAGCAAGATAGCAGTGGAAGCTGACTTATCCCGGTACCACCCTGCGTACAACCTTCAAAACGAGCGTGTGGAACGTCCGGTCTATGATGTTGCAAACTTAACTCCGCCGGTTCGTCCTCACACTTATGCTCCTGATATTGAACCTACCGAGTTGATCAACGATGAAGTGTATTTCCGTGCTTTGGCCAAGATTGACTGGCGTGCACCAGATTTCCCGCCGCTTCATGAGGAAGAAGATGTTCCGGAACCAGATGGTGGCCAGTCATCCCGGCAAGGAGGAACGGAATCTTGAACACTTATTGCTGTAATCGCACTTGTTATTCCATGAACAATGCTTTCGGCTATTTGGCTTTCGTGCCTTGTAATAGGCTTAAACTGAAATTGCAATGTACTGTGATCCGGCTTTTGGCCGTTTTATAAATGTTCTTTTACTGACTTGTTAATTGATGCGGATCTCTTGCCCTGTTCACAGAAAAGATGAAAAAATATGCCCTGGTGGTATGACCACCGGACGGATTAACTTGCTCTTTTGGTTATGATAAACAAGCATATCTTTGATAAATAACTTAGATACCTTAATTGCATGCAGCCAAAACACCTTAAACCGGCAAGATGTTTAAAATTACCTTAATAAGTATTTGGAACTCTTCGGCCCTAACTTGTCCATGAATTTTCCTTTTCTTTGTCCAGCAACTCGTAACTTGTATCTGACCCCGTGCTGCCAATTGTCAGCTCATAATGGTACCAGGCCGGCTTAATAAACACTGGTCATTATACCTGATCATATACTGCCAATTTGTTAGCTCGTCAGGAAGTTCGATCCGGGTTATGATGCACACCGGCTTAACTCTCGCTGGTGTTCATGACCCAGACTTATGATGTTATAAATAGGTGGTCAACTTCTGGAGCTGTTCCACTCGGTTTAAAAGGTTATAGAACACAAAAAACACCAAAAAACACACAATTTTTGTAAATCAAACTATGTGATCGAGGCTTTTTCAAAGAGCTGCCAGGCTCAAAAAACTGTCAAAAGAACCAAGCCATCATTTTAACGCGTGTTAATACCGACTGCGGATTGATACCGACTGCGGATTGATACCGACTCCGGATTGATACCGACTGCGGATTTGATACCGACTCCGGATTAATACCGATTGCGGATTTGATACCGACTCCGGATTGATACCGACTGCGGATTTGATACCGACTCCGGATTGATACCGACTGCGGATTTGATACCGACTCCGGATT
>LR738709.1:596181737-596246532 GCA_902687465.1 Secale cereale
CTGCGGATTGATACCGACTCCGGATTGATACCGACTGCGGATTTGATACCGACTCCGGATTGATACCGACTGCGGATTTGATACCGACTCCGGATTGATACCGACTGCGGATTTGATACTCACTTGTTTGGGGAACCCAAAATTTCATAATATAGCCATTCAAGAGGTGTGTGGGCGATACCACTATCCTCAGGGGTCTTTGACATTCCTCCTAACCCGGCCGGGGTTTTTTCCTTTCCTATGAAGTTTTCCTTTCCTTGAACCGGATAGGAGCTCATATTCCGATGAATTCTACCGCTCCTTCATACGCCCTGCAAAGGTTAATTTCTAAAAACCAGCCAACATTGAAATACGATTCTTTGATAACAAACTGATATGGACATTTGCCGCAAATTCGATGTATGTGGAAAAAAGGGCTAAGCCCCCGGTTTACCGAGGGTGCCGGTTTATTCATTATTTCATAATATATACATAGGATACATGGGAGCCTATGGCTCAAGTGTAATATGGCCGTAGATGAGCAATGTTCCATGGCCTTTTCGTCTCCTCTTCTGATGTCCGTGAATCTTTGTGCTCTCGAATGTCCACCAAATAGTATGACCCGTTGCGTAAATTTTGCTGATGACAAAGGGCCCTTCCCACGGCGGGGATAGCTTGTGCATGTTCGTTTGATCTTGGATAAGCCGGAGCACCAAGTCACCCTCCTGGAATGTCCTGGTTCTGATCCGGCGGCTGTGATATCTGCGTAGGTCTTGCTGATAAATCGCCGACCGTGCTGCAGCCATGTCACGCTCTTCATCCAACCGATCCAAACTATCCTGTCTTGACTCTTCGTTGATGGCTTCTACATAGGCCGCCACCCTTGGGGAATCATGGCGTATGTCGCTTGGAAGAACTGCTTCTGCACCGTAAACCATGAAGAAAGGTGTATAACCTGTAGACCGGTTTGGTGTAGTGTTAATACTCCAAAGGACAGATGGTAACTCTTCAACCCAACATCCTGGGGTTCTCTGCAAAGGTGTCATAAGCCGGGGTTTGATTCCTCGCAAAATCTCCTGATTTGCCCTTTCTGCCTGTCCGTTGGATTGGGGGTGAGCCACAGAAGATACGTCCAAATGGATATGCTCTCGTTGACAGAACTCTTCCATCTCACCCTGAGATAAATTGGTGCCATTATCTGTGATGATGCTGTGTGGAAAACCAAACCGGAATATTACTTTTTTGATGAACTTAACCGCTGTGGCCGCATCACATTTGCTTATAGGCTCCGCTTCAACCCACTTCGTAAACTTGTCCACTGCCACTAGTAGATGAGTTTTCTGATCTTGGGATCTCTTGAAAGGACCAACCATATCAAGCCCCCAAGTTGCAAAAGGCCAAGTTATTGGTATCATCCGGAGTTCTTGTGCTGGAACAAGGGCACGTCTTGAGAACTTCTGACAAGCATCACACTTGCGGACCAAGTCTGCCGCATCTGCGTGTGCCGTTAACCAATAAAAGCCATGCCGGAAAGCTTTAGCCACCAACGATTTTGACCCGGCATGATGACCACAATCCCCTTCATGAATTTCCCTTAAAATCTCACAACCTTCCTCAGCTGAAACACACCGTTGAAATACTCCAGAGGTGCTACGATGATGTAGCTCTCCGTTGGCAATTGTCATGGACTTGGAACGCCGGATTATCTGCCGTGCTTCATCTTCGTCCTCTGGCAATTCTCCCCGGCTTAGATATACCAAATAAGGTAACGTCCAATCCGGAATAACATGGGTTGCTGCAACCAACTGCGCCTCTGGGTCTGGAACAGCTAGATTGTCCTCTGAAGGTACTTGAACCGAGGGATTGTGCAACTCATCCAAAAAGGTGTTTGGTGGTACCGGTTTACGTTGCGAGGCTAGCCGGCTTAAAGCGTCAGCTGCTTCGTTCTTCCGCCGGTCTATATGCTCCACCTGATATCCTTTAAAATAACCTGCGACCGCTTCAACCTCTCGTCGATAAGCCGCCATGAGGGGATCCCTTGAATCCCACTTGCCCGAAACTTGCTGTGCCACTAGGTCTGAATCACCCAGGCACTTAACCCGGCTCAGATTCATCTCTTTTGCCAATCTCAAACCGTGAAGTAGTGCCTCGTATTCTGCTGCATTGTTAGTACAAGGAAATAACAACCGGAGTACATAACAAAATTTATCACCTCTGGGGGAAGTTAAAACAACTCCGGCCCCCGATCCCTCCAACTGCTTTGAACCGTCGAAGTGGATCGTCCAATAAGTAAGATCCGGCTTCTCCTCAGGCGTTTGCAATTCTGTCCAGTCGTTGATGAAGTCGACCAGTGCCTGAGATTTTATAGCAGTTCGTGGCACATACTTCAATTCATGTGGACTGAGCTCAATAGCCCACTTAGCTATCCTGCCTGTTGCTTCTCTATTCTGGATTATATCTCCCAACGGAGCTGAACTGACCACAGTTATCGGATGCCCTTGGAAATAATGCTTCAGCTTCCGGTTTGCCATAAACACCCCATACACCAATTTCTGCCAATGAGGGTATCTTTGCTTAGACTCGATGAGTACTTCACTCACATAGTAAACCGGACGCTGAACCGGATGTTCCTTCCCTGCTTCCTTACGCTCAACCACAATCGCCACGCTGACTGCCCGTGTGTTCGCGACAACATACAGTAGCAAAGGCTCTTTGTCAATGGGGGCGGCCAAAACCGGCGGCTTCGCTAGTTGCTGCTTCAGATTTTCAAACGCTGTATTCGCTTCATCGCTCCAAATAAACCGGTCCGTTTTCTTCAACATTTGATAAAGCGGGATCGCCTTTTCTCCTAAGCGACTGATAAACCGGCTTAACGCCGTGATCCGGCCGGCTATGCGCTGAACATCATTAATGCAAGCTGGTTTCGATAAAGATGTGATGGCCTTGATCTTCTCCGGGTTGGCTTCTATTCCCCTGTTCGAGACCAGGAATCCCAAAAGTTTACCGGCCGGGACACCAAAAGCACATTTCTCCGGGTTAAGCATCATCCTGTAAGCCCGGAGGTTATCAAAGGTTTCCCTGAGGTCCTCTATCATTGTTCTTTCCTCCTTTGACTTGACCACAATGTCATCCACATACGCATGTACGTTCCTTCCTATCTGCCCTTTCAAACAATTCTGGACACAACGCTGATAGGTTGCCTGCGCACACTTGAGCCCAAAAGGCATAGACACATAGCAAAAAGCACCAAAAGGGGTTATGAATGCTGTCTTCTCTTGGTCTTCAACTGCCATTTTGATCTGGTGATAACCTGAGTACGCATCCAGAAAACTCAGCCGCTCACACCCTGCTGTAGCATCAATAATCTGATCAATGCGAGGTAGAGCAAAAGGATCAGTTGGGCAAGCTTTATTGAGGTCTGTGTAGTCCACACACATCCTCCACTTCCCATTCTTCTTTAGAACAAGCACCGGATTGGCCAACCATTCCGGATGAAAAACTTCCACTATGAACCCTGCTGCCAAAAGCCTGGCCACTTCTTCTCCTATAGCCTTGCGCCTCTCTTCGTTAAAGCGGCGCAGATATTGTTTTACCGGTTTAAACTTCGGATCGATATTCAACTTGTGCTCAGCGAGTTCCCTCGGTATACCTGGCATGTCAGAAGGTTTCCATGCAAAGATATCCCGGTTCTCACGGATGAACTCGATGAGCGCGCTTTCCTATTTGGGGTCAAGGTTAGCGCTGATAGTGAACTGCTTGGATGAATCTCCTGGCATAAAATCAACTTGCTTGGTCTCCTCTGCCGATTTAAATTTCAAAGCCGGATCATGCTCGGTGGTGGGCTTCTTCAGCGGAGTCATATCCGCCGGATCAACATTATCCTTATAAAACTTTAA
Source organism: Secale cereale (assembly GCA_902687465.1). NCBI lineage: Eukaryota > Viridiplantae > Streptophyta > Magnoliopsida > Poales > Poaceae > Secale > Secale cereale. The sequence goes on from LR738709.1 coordinate 596,185,613, forward strand.
CTCTTCCGTGGCACATACCGCTTCTGCATAGGCTGCATCACCCTCTTCACACTCCACTGCTATCTTACGACTGCCATGCACTGTAATTGTGCCTTTATGACCCGGCATCTTGAGCTGCAGATAAACATAACATGGCCTAGCCATAAACTTAGCATAAACCGTTCTCCCAAACAAAGCATGATACGGGCTTCTGATTTTAACAACTTCGAAAGTGATCATCTCTGATCTGGAATCATGCTCATCCCCAAAGGTAACCTCTAAGTCAATCTTACCAACTGGATAGGCTGACTTACCTGGGACCACCCCGTGAAACACTGTGTTTGATGTCCTTAGTTGCTTATCTGTCAGACCCATACGGCGAAAGGTCTCATAATATAATATATTGATACTGCTACCTCCATCCATGAGGACTTTAGTAAACCGGTATCCTCCCACCTGAGGTGCCACTACCAAGGCTAAATGTCCCGGATTATCTACCCGTAATGGGTGGTCTTCTCTGCTCCAAACAATGGGCTGCTCCGACCATCGTAGAAACTGTGGCGTCGCCGGTTCTACCGCATTGACGGCCCGCTTCAAAACCTTCTGGTCTCTCTTGCATAAACTCGTGGTGAAGACATGATACTGACCGCTGCTCAACTCCTTCGGATTACTCTGGTATCCGGATTGCTGTTGCTGTTGCGGACGCTGCTGTTGCTGATTTCCTTGGTTACTATGACCCCCCTGGCCCTGCTGCTGATTATTCTGATTGTCGTAACCACCTTGATGATATGATTGATTCCCCTGACCCTGATAACCACCTTGATACTGATTTCCTTGACCATTGTAGTTTCCTTGAGTACTCTGGCCACCCGGCCGGGGTTGATAACCACCGCTGTTCCTTTGATAACCGCTGTTGCCCCTATATCCTGAACCGGAGCTGTTCCCTTGGTAACCCGGACCATAAAACCCGGGCCCCGAACCGCCACCTGGGGGCCGGCTAAAGGGATTAAAACGGCTGTTCCCTGGGCCCATGCACTCTCTTCCAGTGTGCTTTGCAGGCCCCCTTGCTCCGCTATGCCTTAGACATGGCTGATCCGGATCCTGCTCCCAACCCGGGTTTCCTCCCCCGATTTGGCGAGTGGGACCTTGCTGATTAACCCGGAAACCACCTTGAACCTGTGTATTAGCCACAAAATCGGAGCTATTCTCTGCCTTTCGTTTGCCCAAAAAGCTTGAAGTAACCGGATTAACGGGCGCCGGTTTTCCAGACTTGCTGGCCTTCCCTGTTTTATCTCCTTCTGACTCTGGATATTTAGTATTATCTGAGTCCCCGTACTTCACCAGGGCGCTCATCAAAGTCCCCATGTCATTGCACTCCCGTTTGAGCCGTCCGAGTTTTAATTTCAAGGATTCAAACCGGCAATTGTTCTCCAATGTTACAATCGCTGTGCTCGGGTTAATGCCGTTTGAGGAGTGCAAGATCTCTGCCACTCTGCGTACCCACGCTGCTGTAGACTCCTGTTCTCCTTGCACACATGCTGCTAAATCTATTATCGACATAGGTTGCTTGCACGTATCCTTGAAATTTTTGATGAACTGGCTGCGCAGCTCTCCCCATGATCCGATGGAATTCGGTGGTAATGCCTTTAGCCAAGTCCGGGCCGTGCCCTCCAGCATCATAGTAAAATATTTAGCACAAGCCGACTCATCCACATCCAGCATCTCCATGGCCATCTCGTAACTCTCCACCCAAGCTTCGGGTGGTAAATCGGCTGTGTAATTAGGCACCTTGCGAGGTCCTTTGAAATCCTTGGGCAGCTTGACGCTCCGCAGGGCAGGGACAAGACATTGTATCCCAAAACTGCTCGCTGTAGCTCCTGCCCCCGTAGCGCCGGCGTAAACCGGCGTCGACTGGCGGATCTCCTCCCGGGCCTCCGATCTAGGCCGGTTTTGATCTGGGGCCGGTATCTCTGCCCCTGCCGGATTATTCTGCCTACGCTGATGCCTCCTCCGTTCACTGCTAGATACTTCAGGCTCCTCCCAATGTCTAGAGTAACTTCGATTGGGACGCGGTGTTGAATGCAACCTCTCCCTGCTGTGAGAATACGCTTGATGCTGTATTAATGCCGTATTAAGCAGCTTCTGGGCCCTGCGCGCTTCTATCGCCACCGGAGATGTTCCTTCCGCAGGTAAAGCGGCCAACCGTGCGGCCGCAGCAGCAATATTATCCACAGGGTTTGAGTAATGTCCCGGAGGGACGGGCACATAAGGCACCGACGTAACCCGTCGCTCCCGTTCGGCGGTGGGCTGCAGAACCGGCTCCTCCTGAACCGGCGGGCTCCTCCGGTTTAAGGCCGGATTGTTGCTGGCCCCCGTTCCCGGGGTTCTAAACAAATTCGCAGATTCGTAACCCGGCGGTAGGCGGGATCGATATTTTCTCCCCCTGACTGCTTCCACCGAAGCTTGCTCCATCCTCAAGTGAAAAGCTTGATCATCCAACTCTGCCTGTCTGATAGCTAACATCTCCCCTTCCGTCTTTAAATCCTCTTTCAATTGATTGATCCGGGCCGTCAACTGAAGAAGCACTGCATCATGTTGTGCCTTGTCTGCTGGAGCCACGACCTCTACTGCCTTAGCTGCGAGCTCCTCGATCAAGGTGGATAGAACTTCCGTAAGGGGGGGATTTGAACCGCTTCCCCCTGCTCCGGCTTCCGCTGTCGTTCCGTTCACCGGGGGTTGTGAACCGGCCATGAAGACCGCCACCCGGTTTGGCGGGTCGAAGGGGTCCGGAATACTGTTTCCATCGGACTCGCCCTCAGACCGGCCGTCCCGCAACTGATACAGAGATTCAGTTTCCCCAGATGAAGACTCGTCCCCTGAGTAGACGACTGTTGCCCCATCAGATTCCGAACCATCCTCGGTTCGACCTCCGTGAATTGCTCCAACAAACACATGCCTCATGGCAGGCTGGATCCGGGGCGATCTCGCCCGCTGAGCCGGCTCGACGATGCTGGGGAAGGTGTCTGGCTCAGGCCCCGGTTCGCCAATTTTGCCGATGAAGACTTGGATGCTGCCGAAGGGGACCCGGTACCCGTATTCGATTGAATCGGCCTCCGGTCCCCAACCCGCGTCGTCGATGTAGATCCGGCCGCGACGACTCTTGGTCATCCGGCCGACCGCGTAACCCTTTAACCCTTCGAAGCCGCCTTTCAAGAACTCGAAACCATCGTGCGCGAGCCCCACGGTGGGCGCCAACTGTCGTGGAATTAACACGGCAGATGTCCGGTTTAGCGGACTTGATGATGGAACCATCGCACGGGTTAGCTTGAAAGGGTTCATGGCGCACAAAGGACACAAAGGATTTTATACTAGTTCGGCCCCTTTGAGAAGGTAAAAGCCTACGTCTAGTTGGTTTGGTATTGCTTGGGCGTCGGTTTACAGGGAGCGGAATCGCTTGCCTGCGTCTCGACGTATCGATTGTCGCTTGTCCTTGAACCGGTGCCGGGTCGTCCCTTTATATAGAGGTGACGCCTGGTCCGGTTTACAGAGTCCCGAGGCCGGCTCATAATTGTGTCCGCCTCGGTCTCTGCTCTTCCTTTCTTATCTCTCAAGTTACATCTCCTTGATGGATTACAAACCGTATTGCTATACATGGGCCTTGGAATCTTACGGGCCGTAATCTCTACTAAAATAATAAACCCAGTACGATATAGCTAAGCCGGTTTACAATATCCGGTTTATACCTATTAACCGTATCCCCGACAGTTCCCGGCTCTACTCAACACAAGAACACTACATGGCACAATATCAAACACGGTGCAATGCACAAACAACATGATGCAAGTATGATGTGCGTATGCATGTGGAAAACTTGAACCTAAGGAGAAGATGATGAAGAAGGCCTCATCTTGGAAAACCAAGGGTGCCAATGGATAGAGGGGAGGATTTCGGTTGAAATCGGTATAAAGATCGCCGGAAACGGTCACACGGTTTGCAAATGGCAAGCAAAACAATATTCACACAAAGCTGCCGATTACAGCCACATGGCATGTTTGGAGCAAGAAATAATTATGCTGAAGCACTCAAACATGGAGACCAAGGGCATGGACATGAAGTAGACATGTTACTTAACAAGCATGAACTTAGAACACACCCAAAAACCTACTGGAACTCAATCAGCCAAGCATGGCAAGTTGCAATAAAATTATCCAGACTTAGCCAAAATCTGGGAAGGAAAAAACATCATCACGATGCTGCCTTTGGAGGCACAAAACGACATGCATATCAACTCCACTAAGCATATAAAGATCATGGACATGTAGTAGACATATCCTACAGCAAACAACTCCATTGGAGCAACTCCATAGGAGGCATGGATCAATAGCAACAAGCTACACCAAATTGATCATGTTGATAAAAACCTGACAGGCATAATTTATAGCAACTTGAGTGCAAGAAATAAATAAGCTACAACAAGCCATATGTGCAAGTAAGGGCATGAATGGATAGAGAAAAACATGGACACCAAGGAATGATCATTGGCCACTCCAAAACAAGCATGGAATTTAGTGGGGCATCAAGCAAACATAGCATCAGGTTAAAACAGATTCCAGACTTAGCAGTTTTTTCACTAAGTATAAAACAGTAACATTGGCATGGCATGTTTACAAGCTTGTTTAAGTCACCTCAAGGAATATCATGGAAAGTGGTTTGCACCACAGCAAAGACCATATGATGGTGCTTCTAAAACATATTGACATGTGACATGAGGACAAACACATCAATAGCAACGAGCATGTCAAAATAGCATCTCACAACAAGTTTCAGCACTTAACAGCCACATGCACTTTTGCAACGGAGATTAACATGGCAATATGACACCTAACATGAATGCTACAGCAACCATCATGTAGAGCACTTCACAATGAACATTTTGACATATCATATGCTCCATTTGGATAAACATGCACCAAGTTATCACATCTTAAACATGGCATCAAAACTACAAGTAACAGCAGTTTATAACAAGTAGCACTCTTGTCACGATGATTAGGTCATCAAGATGAACTCAAACAAGCATGCCACAATGGAACAAAATGTAGAGCACATCACCACGATCATTTTGATATATTACATGCCCAAAACAGATCTAGGAGCACAAAGTTACAGCCATACAAAGGAGGCAACAAAATAACAGATTCCTAGACGGGGATATCTGGGCGTTTGGATCGGGGACCGGTGGATCTGGTCCCGATCCGCGGGATCTCGCCGGAGTTGGAGAAGATGGTCGGAGACTCGCCGGAGTTGGCGGGGAAGGTGACCGGAGGAAGCACCTGTGGCGTCGGCCGGCACTGGGAGCACGGGAGACGGTGGCGGTGGAGGAGCCGGCCGGCGGCGTGGCGTCGGGCCGGTCAGGGCGGAGGCGCGCGACGGCGAGGGCGTGGGGGCCGACGGCTACCGTGGCCGGAAGCGGAGACCTCGGGCAGAGGTGGCGGCGGACCCACGGGCGAAGGCGGCGGCGCGGGGAGCACACGGCGGCAGGGACGCGGCCCGCGCCGGGCGGCGGCGGAGCCGGCGGGGCGGAGGCGCGCGTCGGTGGGCCGGGAGGGTCCGATCCGGGCCGGCGGGGCCCGGCGGCGAGGGGAGGAACCGGCGGCGCGGGGGCGGACACGTGGCGCCTGACTGGCCGGGCGCGTCTGGGCGGACGTGTCCGGTGCTGTCCAGACGTGTCTGGTGGCGCGGAGGGACGATATTTAGGGTTTGGATCCGGATTTCGGGGGGAGAGGGCCTATTTATAGATTCTGGGAGCTAGGAAGGTCCAAATGGGGTGCAGTTTTCGCCCACACGATCACGATCCGACGACCGAGAGGATGGGAGTGGTTGTGCTGGGTTAGTGGGCTGTTGTGGAGGGGGTCTTGGGCCAAAAGGAAGGGGTACTTTTAGCCCACTAGGTTAACCGTTGGAGTACCAAACGAACTCCGAACGCGATGAAACTTGACAGGCGGCCTACACGTACCAAAACAACAACGCACAACAAGTCTCACCTCATTCTGGGAATGTTACATGGCCACACACGAAAGAAGGACTCGGGGGTGCCACGGGCACGTGTGTGAGTGTCGGAACTCGAAACGGACAACGGGAAGAGGCGAGTGGGTCCGGGTGCAAGTGACAACACGAATGCAATGCAATGCACATGATAACATGACATGGATGAAATGCACACACACACACATGACAAAATGAATAAACCCGAAATGAAAGAAGAGCCCAGAATGGAATTGATGAAGTCAAAGTTTCATATATTGCCATAGTTGGAAAGTGTTACATCTGGGGCATTACAAACTCTCCTCTACTACGAAAAGATCTCGTCCCGAGATCTAGGACTGGAAGAAGGAAGGATACTCAGAACGAAGGTGATCTTCTCGTTCCCACGTAGCTTCTCGGTCGGTATGGTGTGACCACTTAACTTTCAAGAACTTGATTGACTTGTTCCGGGTCTTGCACTCAGTTTCTTCAAGAATAGCAACAGGGTGCTCACGGTAAGACAAGTCTTGTTGAAGATCAATCTCCTCGAACGGAATGGTGCGTTCAGGTGTCTTGAAGCACATGCGGAGTTGAGACACGTGAAACACATCATGAACATTTGCAAACTTGGAGGGGAGCTCAAGTTGATAGGCTAGATCGCCTCTTTTGCCAAGAATCTTGAAAGGGCCCACATATCTAGGAGCAAGCTTTCCTTTGATACCGAATCTTTGGGTTCCTTTCATAGGAGAAACACGGAGATAGACATGATCTCCAATGTCGAAGGCCAAATCATGATGCTTGCCGTCATAGTAACTCTTTTGATGCGATTGAGCGGCCTTGAGATTCTCACATACGACTTTGCACATTTCTTCGGCTTCTGAGATCAAATCATTGCCAAGAAGTTGACGTTCACCAGTCTCGGACCAGTTGAGAGGGGTACGGCACTTTCTGCCATAGAGGATTTAAACAGAGCTTTGCCGGCACTTGCTTGGAAACTGTTGTTGTAAGAGAACTCGGCAAACGGGAGACAATCTTCCCACTTCAAGCCAAAAGAGATGACACAAGCTCTGAGCATGTCTTCGAGGATCTGGTTCACTCTTTCGAATTGACCACTAGTCTAAGGGTGAAACGCAGTGCTGAAACGAATCTTAGTGCCCATGGCTGACTGAAAGGAGTCCCAGAACTTGGATGTGAACAAACTTCCACGGTCTGAGGAGATAACTTGAGGAATGCCATGCAACGAAACAATCCTGGAAGTGTACAACTCTGCCAACTGAGCTGCATTGATGGATTCTTTGACGGGAAGGAAGTGAGCTACTTTGGTTAGCTTGTCAATGACTACAAAGATATCATCATTCCCCTTCTTGGACTTGAGAAACCCAGTGACGAAATCCATTTCAATGTGGTCGAATTTCCACTCGGGAATAGGTAGAGGTTGGAGGAGACCGGCTGGACATTGATGCTCTGCCTTCACTCTTCTGTAGACATCACATTCATTCACGAATTGGGCAATCTCCCTTTTCATGCGAGTCCACCAGTAAAATTGCTTGAGGTCTTGGTACATCTTGGAACTTCCGGGATGAATCGAGAGGAGGGAGTCATGTGCTTCGTTCATTATGAGCTTCCTGAGATCACCCTTGGGAACCACAATTCTGTCCTCAAAGAACAAGGTGTATTTCTCATCAACACGATAGCACTTGTATTTGGGAGTACCCTTAGCAATACCATGTTTCACTTTATGCACCGTAGCATCACTGAGTTGGCCCTCACGGATCTGATCTTCCAAGGTAGGAGCAAGTTGAAGGTTTGCAAGAAAGCCTTGCGGAACAACTTGGAGGTTGAGCTTCCTGAATGATTCACAAAGCTCAGGCTAAAATGGCTTGAGAAGGAGACTGTTGCAATTGCCTTCCTGCTCAAGGCATCTGCAATGACATTGGCCTTGCCAGGTGTGTATTCAATGCTTGGATCATACTCTTGGATCATCTCAACCCAACGAGTCTGGCGAAGGTTCAGGTTCGGCTGTGTGAAGATGTACTTCAAGCTCTTATGATCGGTGAAGATGTCCACTTTTCTGCCCAACAGAAGGTGTCTCCACGTGATCAAGGCATGTACCACTGCTGCTAGCTCAAGATTATGTGTGGGGTAGTTCTTCTCATTTGGCTTCAATTGACGAGAAGTGTATCCCACGATCTTCTTGTCTTGCATGAGAACCCCACCAAGTCCTTGCAGAGAAGCATCACATAATACTTCATAGGGCTTGGACTCATCCGGAGGAGTAAGAACCGGAGCAGAAATGAGCTTCTCTTTGAGTGTTTTGAATGCCACATCACAATCTGGAGTCCAGTTGTACTTGACATTCTTCTGCAGCAAGTTGGAGAGAGGCTTGGAAATCTTGGAGAAGTTCTCAACGAACCTTCTGCAATAGCTAGCGAGGCCAAGGAAGCTTCGGAGTTGCTTGACGTTCTGCGGGGGTTCCCAGTTGACAATAGCTTCAACTTTCTCGGGGTTGACAGAAATACCCTCAGCAGAGATGATATGGCCAAGATATAAGACCTTATCCAGCCAGAATTCACATTTAGAGAATTTCGCATAGAACTTGTGTTCACGGAGTCTGTCCAGAATCAAATGGAGGTGCTTGGCATGATCTTCTTCATTCTTGGAGAATACCAAGATGTCATCCAGATAGACGAGAACAAATTCATTGGTGTAGGGGTTGAATATGAAGTGCATAATCCTCGAGAAGGTGGGTGGAGCATTTGTGAGGCCAAAAGACATGACCGTGTATTCATAGGAGTCGTAGCTTGTTCTGAATGCGGTCTTGTGAATATCTTCTTCACGGATACGGATCTGGTGATAACCCATCCGGAGATCGAGCTTTGAGAACACCTTTGCTCCTTTGAGCTGCCCGAACAATTCACTGATATTGGGGAGCGGATACTTGTTCTTTATTGTCTTCTTGTTCAATGGCCGGTAATCAACGCAAAGGCGCTCCGTCCCATCCTTCTTCTTAACAAATAGAACACCACAGCCCCAAGGAGAAGTGCTAGGCCTGATTAGACCCATACGCTCTTGCTCATCGAGTTGTTTCTTCAGCTCCTTCAACTCATCAGGGGAAAGCTTGTACGGACGCTGACCTGCTGGCTCGATACCGGGCTCGAGTTCAATGACGAATTCAACTTGACGATGCAGAGGCATGCCTGGAAGCTCTTTAGGGAAAACATCTTCATATTCATTGACCACTGAAATTTGAGAGATGGCATTAATCTCGCCCTTGTCATTGAGAGAGAATAGCCTGATTGTGTTATCTCGAGAGGCGAAGATAATCACATCTTTGTCAGGATGAGTAAGCTTGACTTCCTTATTTGCACAATCAATGTTTGCATCATGCTTGGAGAGCCAGTCCATCCCAAGAATAAGATCAATGTCGGAATTGCCGAGAATAACCGGAGAAACCAGAAAGCGGTAATCACCCATATAAATAGATATATCCGGAGCAAACACACTCGAATGCATCAATTTTCCCGGAGAAACAATTGATAATTCCCTTGGCAAACTTTTGATGTCAACATTGTGTTTCGAAGCAAAAGGTTGAGACATGAAAGAGCATGATGCACCCGAATCAAACAAGACTTTAGCAAGTTTAAGGTTGACTGGAAGATTACCAAGTATCACATCTGAAGAATTCTCTGCTTGAGCTGCATTCATCAGATTCACTCTTGCTGACTTGGGATTGTGCTTGACAATAGCAGTACTAACAGGTGGAGGAGGCGGAAGGCGCCTTTGAGTACACTTGTTGGCATAGTGACCCTTCTAGCCACACTTGTTGCAAGTCACTTCTGAGAGAGGACGGTGATAAGGAGCACTTGACTTCGAAGCTTGAAAGTGATTCTTGGACTGATTGCTTGGGTTGGGTGGGTGGGAGAAACCACGGCCACCAGAGTGCTTGTTGTTGTTGGAAGGTCGGATCACTGGAGGAGGTGGAAGCCAAAACTTCTGCTGCTTTGCAACCACTTGGGAAGAAGAGGAGGAGTGAACATCATCTCTGATTCTCTTTTTGGAAGCTTCCATCTTGAGCTAGGCTGCCTCTTGCTTAAGGGCCATGTTATAGAATTGATCAAATTCATCCGGCTCGAACAAGGTGAGAGCTAGTTGGAGTTCATCATCCAGACCACCACGGAACTGATAAATCTTGCTCTTGGAATCTGGGATGTCTTGCTTGGCATAGCGGGCAAGGTTCTGGAACTTGACACTGTATTGATAAACGGACATGGTGCCTTGCTCCAGGTTGCGGAATTGCTCACGCATGCCCTCGATGACACTAGTTGGAATGTGGTGAGAGCGGAAATCCTTGCAGAAGTCAGTCCACGAGATTTCACGTCCTTCTCTGGAATCTTTGTACTGTTGCCACCAATCAGCGGCTTGGTCCTTGAGTTGGAAGGCGGCAAACTTGACATAATCCTCAGATCTCACGTTACTGCATTCGAAATCCTTTTTGATGTCTGTTATCCAGTCTTCTGCATCTAGCGGATCCACACAGTAACTGAATGCCTTCGGTTGGTTTGCCAGGAATTGGTTGAGAGTAGCAAAGTGAGGTTGGTTCAACAAATTGCCTTGGCCTTGGTTCCCATGACCACCTTGATTTGCTTGGTTTGCTTGACAGTTCTGCATCATTTGCATAAGCATCTGGATGTTCTGGTTCGTTGCTTGCGTAATTGCTCTCCAGGCCTCAGACGGAGGAGGAGGGGAAGGAGGACGATCAAGAACTTCTTCACCCTCTGGGTTAGCATTGGGAACCTTTTTACGAGCCATCCTGAATGAGATGACAACTATTAGCCATTGATTGAAAATATATAAGCTGAATCAACGGCTAGAAATTGCAACATAAGTCTTCATAAGAATCATTCGAACAAAATGAACGAATGAATCCACAGTTTAATGGTACAACAACCTTCTCAAGAAGCCACGTGGGAGAACAAAAGATAAATAAAAAACAACAAGGAGCAGATAGAACAAATGCAAGATAGAAGCTTCGTTCGACATGTTCGTGCTGAAAGCTTATGGAATGTGTTACAAAAGGGTTTTGAAATCCCCGAATCAGCATAGCCAAGGACCCTTTAAGATGCAACTCCCGATCGGAACAAACGCCCATAAAACTACTTCACTCAATGTAGAACCTCGAACTCCATATTATGCATTCGTTGGAAGAATGCCTACGAGCTACTAGATGAACCCACCTATTAATTTCCGAAAGTTTCCAGTTATGCAATCAGGTGTTGGGGATACAGGGGAAGCATCGCGCACTCAACTCTAATCCTACATCCAGCTGTATCCATCCTTCAACACATAACCAGTTATTTCCGGAAACCGTCTACCTCGAACCTTCGAAACGCATCTGCTATACAAGCTATGGCAATACTCTCGAACTACCTCCCCAGTACTGGGTGATGTCGGGGTTATCTTGCCACTAACCGCATAGAAGAGTTTTCGATGTCGACCGTCTTAAGTATTCCAGAACTGCTGTGATAGATTTGTGATGACAACACCTCGGAGCTCAACTCCCCAGGACACTACCACAACCCCTAAATGACAGGAGGCATCGAGAACAATGTTCTCATCACAAAGACATCGAAACAATCCAAACAATACTCGCGTGATCCTAAAAAAAATAGTGAATTTTTTGAGAGTAGAAGAGATAAGTAATCATCAGGAGTCCTCACCAGAGTGACAAGGGATGAGGAGTAAAAAGAAATCCTACTCTCCGATATATATAGGACTCAAAACATTTTCAAGCGTGTGCCTAGACTCAACCGTCAACGATTCGATCAATCAGTGGGGGCTTCTAGGTCGGAGAAGGCTCTGATTACCAACTTGTAATGCCCAGTATGAGATTATACCTCCTACGTGTCGAGGCATGACTAAAAGGTATAAGATCATACTAGAATGATATCAAGTATGGTATCTTTGCACGACTCATGTAAAAGAGGGGTGAAATTGCAAAAGAGTAGTTGGCTTACACTCGCCACGTCACACAATACATTACATAAGCAATCATCATCCAAATAACATCACAATCCGACTATGGACGAAGAGCCAAATGAAAGATACCAAATAAATAAAGCCACAAGGTCCGATCGCCCCTAGTAGCAGCCACTACTGATCCTCTGGGTAAGACACGTAGTATCGCCCACATTCTTCATCAAACTCCCAGTACAGCTCTGTCCCATCTCCTGTGTAGTTCACCATAGTACATGCATCTGGTGTTGTGTAGAATCTGTGAGCCACGGAGGACTCAGCAATCCCGTTCCCGGGTAGCAAAACTATCTAAGCCTTGGGTGTGGAACAAGGCTGAAGAACAAAGGTTGCAGCTGCACTAGCACTAGCTTACGTGTTTAGAGCGAGAAGAGAAGTGCCACGAGCGTCAAAGTGATCACGAAGTGATCCTATCTAAGCACGTCAAACATAACCCCACCGTGTTCACTTCCCGAACCCCTTCAGAAAATGACCGTCACTGTTACTCACGCTGGTAGTGTATTCTGAACATGGTGTCAAGTTTTCTACAACCGGATATTAACAAATTCCCATCTGCCACATAACCGCGGGCACGGCTTTCGCAAGATCAAAACCCTGCAGGGGTGTCCCAACTTAGCCCATCACAAGCTCACGATCTGCGGAGTCGCAACTCCAAGGTGGGAAGACCCGAGTATTCTCGGAATCCCATGCTCAAGATATTTCGACTAAGGTAAAACTAATCCAGCAAGACCTCCCGGCGTGCCAACACCTTGACAGTAGCCGCGCGTATCTAGTCTCAGGCCACGACCGGATGGGTGATCATACAGGTAATACCAGATACCTCGGGTTTCCCCAAGGCGGCCCCGCATAACCCCCAGTTTGGACCAACACTCATGTGGAGCACTGGCCCGGGTTGTTGATTAAGAACTCGGGTTTGCAACGCCCTATGCAAGTTTTAGTTGTTAGGCAAATGTAAAACCAATGTCGGGCCTTGCTGGAAAAGCTTTAGCGCTAAGCGGGCTATTGAGGGGGGCCCATAAACCCCAACCGTGTTAGGGACGCATAATCAAGGAACATAACACCGGTTTATACGGTTCCTAGGGTGGCATGAGTGGAACAAAACACCAAGTAGGAGGCTTAGCCTTCCACCCATTACCAATATATATATATGATTTAGTTGACATATTATATAGTGTGATATCCCAACAATAACTTCAACATGAAGCAAGAATCTTCAAATCTTCTCCTGCAACTAGCAATGCTATAAGAGGGGCTGAGCGAAGCTTACGTAGCCAAACAAAGGTTTGCTATTTTGGGTGGTTAGAGAGTTTCATGGTTACAATAGGAGGCAATAAGCTAAAGATCGAGACATCTAGCAATAGGCAAAGATAGTAATGATATCTGGGTCAGGTCATCTTGCCTGTTGAGTCGTCGATGGGATCGTAAGACGGCTCCTCATACTCAAGCTCGGTAGGAACCTCGTTCTCGGACTCGGCTCCCAGCTCTACTCAACACAAGAACACAACATGGCACAATATCAAACACGGTGCAATGCACAAACAACATGATGCAAGTATGATGTGCGTATGCATGTGGAAAACTTGAACCTAAGGAGAAGATGATGAAGAAGGCCTCATCTTGGAAAACCAAGGGTACCAATGGATAGAGGGGAGAATTTCGGTTGAAATCGATATAAAGATCGCCGGAAACGGTCACACGGTTTGCAAATGGCAAGCAAAACAATATTCACACAAAGCTACCGATTACAGCCACATGGCATGTTTGGAGCAAGAAATAATTATGCTACACCACTCAAACATGGAGACAAAGGGCATGGACATGAAGTAGACATGTTACTTAACAAGCATGAACTTAGAACACACCCAAAAACCTACTGGAACTCAATCAACCAAGCATGACAAGTTGCAATAAAATTATCCAGACTTAGCCAAAATCAGGGAAGGCAAAAATATCATCGCGATGCTGCCTTCGGAGCCACAAAATGACATGCATATCAACTCCACTAAGCATATAAAGATCATGGACATGTAATAGACATATCCTACAACAAACAACTCCATTGGAGCAACTCCATAGGAGGCAGGGATCAATAGCAACAAGCTACACCAAATTGATCATGCTGATAAAAACCCGACAGGCATAATTTATATCAACTTGAGAGCAAGAAATAATTAAGCTACAGCAAGCCATATGTGCAAGTAAGGGCATGAATGGATAGAGAAAAACATGGACAACGAGGAATAATCATTGGCCACTCCAAAACAATCATGGAATTGAGTGGGGAATCAAGCAAACATAGCATCATGTTAAAACAGATTCCAGAGTTAGCAGTTTTTTCACTAAGTATAAAACAGTAACATTGGCATGGCATGTTTACAAGATTGTTTAAGTCACCTCAAGGAATATCATGGAAAGTGGTTTGCACCACAACAAAGACCATATGATGGTGCTTCTAAAACATATTGACATGTGACATGAGGACAAACACATCAATAGCAATGAGCATGTCAAAACAACATCTCACAACAAGTTTCAGCACTTAACAGCCACATGCACTTTTGCAACGGAGATTAACATGGCAATATGACACCTAACATGAATGCTACAGCAACCATCATGTAGAGCACTTCACAATGAACATTTTGACATATCATATGCTCCATTTGGATAAACATGCACCAAGTTATCACATCTCAAACATGGCATCAAAACTACAAGTAACAGCAGTTTATAACAAGTAGCACTCTTGTCACGATGATTAGGTCATCAATATGAACTCAAAAAAGCATGCCACAATGGAACAAAATGAAGAGCACATCACCACGATCATTTTGATATATTACATGCCCAAAACAGATCTACGAGCACAAAGTTACATCCATACAAAGGAGGCAACAAAATAACAGATTCCTGGGACTTAGTGGAATTATACCTCCGCGAAAGTCAACTCGGGACGGAGGGATTCCGGTACAGGGATATACGGGCGTTTGGATCGAGTACCGTTGGATCTAGTCCCGATCCGTGGGATCTCGCCGGAGTTGGAGAAGATGGCCGGAGACTCGCCGGAGTTGGCGGGGAAGGTGACCGGAGGAAGCACCAGCGGCGGCGGCCAGCACCGGGAGCACGGGAGACGGCGGCGGTGAAGGAGCCGGCCGGCGGCGTGGCGTCGGGCCGGCCGGGGCGGAGGCGCGCGGCGGCGCGGAAGTCGGCGCCTCCCCGACGGCGAGGGCGTGGGGGCCGGCGGCTACCGCGGCCGGAGGCGGAGACCTCGGGCAGAGGCGGCGGCGGAGCCGGCGGGGCGGAGGCGCGGGGCGGAGGCGCGCGTCGATGGGCCGGGAGGGCCCGATCCGGGCCGGCGGGGCCCGGCGGCGCGTGGAGGAACCGGCGGCGCGGGGGCGGACACGTGGTGCCGTCTGACTGGACGGGCGCGTCCGGGCGGACGTGTCCGGCGCTGTCCGGACTTGTCCTGCGGCGCGGAGGGACGAGATTTAGGGTTTGGATCCGGATTTCAGGGGGAGAGGGCCTATTTATAAATTCTGGGACTAGGAAGGTCCAAATGGGGTGCGGTTTTCGCCCACACGATCATGATCCGACGACCGAGAGGATGGGAGTGGCTATGACGGGTTTGTGGGCTGTTGTGGAGGGGGTCTTGGGCCAAAAGGAAGGAGTACTTTTAGCCCACTAGGTTAACCGTTGGAGTACCAAACGAACTCCAAACGCGATGAAACTTGATAGGCGGCCTACACGTACCAAAACAACAACGCATGACAAGTCTCGCCTCATTCGGGGAACGTTACATGGCCACACACGAAAGAAGGACTCGGGGGTGCCACGGGCACGTGTGTGAGTGTCGGAACTCGAAACGGACAACGGGAAGAGGCGAGTGGGACCGGGTGCAAGTGACAACAGGAATGCAATGCAATGCACATGATAACATGACATGGATGAAATGCACACACGCACACGACAAAACGAATAAAACCGAAATGAAAGAAGTGCCCAGAATGGAATTGATGAAGTCAAAGTTTCATATATTGCCATAATTGGAAAGTGTTACATCTGGGGCATTACAATGGGCCCCCTTGATAACCCGCTTAGCGCCAAAGCTTTTCCAGCAAGGCCCGACATTGGTTTTACATTTGCCTAATAACTAAAATGTGCATAGGGACTAGCTATCCCGAGGACTTAATTAACAAGCCCCGGGCCAGTGCTCCACATGAGTGTTGGTCTAAATTGGGCGGACTGCAGGGCCACCTTCGGGAAACCCGAGGGCTGGTATTTTCCTGTAGGCTGACCTATCCGGTCGTGGCCTGAGACTAGATACGCGCGGCTACTGTCAGGGAGTCGGTACGCCGGGAGGTCTTGCCGGATTAGTTTTACCTTTGTCGGAATATCTTGAGCACGGGATTCTGAGAATACTCGGGTCTTCCCACCTTGGAGTTGCGACTCCGCAGATCATGAGCTTGTGATGGGCTAAGTTGGGACACCCCTGCAGGGTTTGATCTTTCAAAAGTCGTGCCCGCAGTTATGTGGCAGATGGGAATTTGTTAATATCCGGCTGTAGATAACTTGACACCATGTTCATAATACACTACCAGCATGAGTAACCGTGACGGTCGCTTTCCAAAGGGGTTCGGGAAGTGAACACGGTGGGGTTATGTTTGACGTGTTTAGATAGGATCACTTCGTGATCACTTTGTCGATCGTTGGCACTTTCTCTTCTCGCTCTAAACACGTAAGCTAGTGCTAGTGCTGCTACAACCTTGTTTAAGCCTTTACGACACCTAAGGCTTTGATAGCATTGCTACCCGGGAACGGGATTGCTGAGTCCTCCGTGGCTCATAGATTCTACACAACACCAGATGCAGGTACCGATGAGAACTACACAGGAGATGGGACAGAGCTGTACTTGGAGTTCGACAAAGAGCGTGGACGTTACTATGTGTCTTATCCCGACGATCAGTAGTGGCTTCTACTAGGGGCGATCAGACCTTGTGTTGCTTTATTTATGGTATCTTTCATTTGGATCTTCGTCCGTAGTCGGACTCTGATGTTATTTGGATGATGAATGTTAATGTATTACATTGTGTGACATGGCGAGTGTAAGCCAACTACTCTTTTAGTTTTTCATCCCTCTTTTACATGAGTTGTGCAAAGATACCATACTTGAGATCATTCTAGTATGTGCTTATGCCTTTAAGTCGTGCCTCGACATGTGGGAGGCATAGTCACATACTGGGCATTAAAAGTTGGTAATCAGAGCCTTCTCCGACCTAGGAGCCCCCACTGATTGATCGAATCGTTGATGGTTGAGTCTAGGCACACACATGAAAATATTTTGAGTCCTATATATATCGGAGAGCGGGATTTATTTTTTACTCCTCATCCCTTTATCACTCTGGTGAGGACTCCTGACGATTGTTCTATCTCTTCTACTCTAAAAAAATCACTAATTTTTTTAGGATCACGCGAGTATTGTTTGGATTGTTCTGATATCTTTGTGACGAGAACATTGTACTCGATGCCTCATGTCATTTAGGGGTTGTGGCAGTGTCCCGGGGAGTTGAGCTCCGAGGTGTTGTCATCACAAATCTATCGCAACAGTTCTAGAATACTTAAGACGGTCGACATCGAAAACTCTTCTATGCGGTTAGTGGTAAGATAACCCCGACATCACCCAGTACTGGGGAGGTAGTTCGGGAGTATTGCCACAGCTTGTATAGCAGATGCGTTTCGAAGGTCCGAGGTAAAGGGTTTCCAAAAATGACTGGTTATGTGTTGAAGGATGGATAAAGCCGGATGTAGGATTAGAGTTGAGTGCGCGGTGCTTCCCCTGTATCCCCAACACCCGTTTGCATAACCGGAAACCTTCGGAGATTAATAGGTGGGTTCTTCTAATAGCTCATAGGCATTCTTCCAACGAATGCATGATATGGATTTCGGGGTTCAACATTGAGTGAAGTGGTTTTATGGGCGTTGTTCCGATCGGGAGTTGCATCTTAAAAGGTCCTTGGCTATGCTGATCCGAGGATTGCAAAACCCTTTTGTAACACGTTCCATGAGCTTTCAGCACGAACATGTGGGACGAAGTTTCTATCTTGTATTTGTTATATCTGCTCCTTGTTGTTTTTATTTACCTTTTGTTCTCCCAAGTGGCTTCTCGAGAAGATTGTTGTACCATTAAACTGTGGTTTGCATTCGTTCATTTTGTTCGAATGTTCTTGTGAAGACTTATGTTGCAATTCTAGCCGTTGATTCAGCTTATATAATTTCAATCAATCGCTAATAGTTGTCATCTCATTTAGGATGGCTCCTAAGAAGGTTCCCAATGCTAACCCAGAGGGCGAAGAAGTTCCTGATCGTCCTCCTTCCCCTCCTCCTCCGTCTGAGGCCTGGAGAGCAATTATTTAAGCGACCAACCAGAACACCCAGATGCTTATGCAAATGATGCAGAACATTCAAGCCAACCAAGCAAATCAAGGTGGTCATGGGAACCAAGGCCAAGGCAATCTGTTCAATCAACCTCACTTTGCTACTCTCAACCAATTCCTGGCAAACCAACCGAAGTCGTTCAGTTACTATGTGGATCCACTAGATGCTGAGGACTGGATCACAGACATCAAAAAGCACTTTGAATGCAGTAACATGACACCTGAGTATTATGTCAAGTTTGCCGCCTTCCAACTCAAGGACCAAGCTGCTGATTGGTGGCAACAGTACAAAGATTCCAGAGGTGGACGTGAAATCTCGTGGACTGACTTCTGCAAGGATTTTCGCTCTCACCACATTCCAACTAGTGTCATTGAAGGCAGGCATGAGCAATTCCGCAACCTGAAGCAAGGCACCATGTCCGTCTATCAATACAATGTCAAGTGGTTTGCAACAAGTGTGGCCAGAAGGGTCACTATGCCAACAAGTGTCCCAACCCAAGGCGCCTTCCGCCTCCTCCACCTGTCAGCACTGCTATTGTCAAGCACAATCCCAAGCATGCAAGAGTGAATCTGATGAATGCAGCTCAAGCAGAGAATTCTTCTGATGTGATATTGGGTAACCTCTCAGTAAACTCTATTCCTGCAAAAGTATTGTTTGATTCTGGTGCATCACTTTGCTTCATGTCAAGACCATTCTTGACCAAGCATGATTTCATTTCGGCACCCTTGGACAAGGAGTTATCAATTATTTCTCCAGGCAAACACATGAATTCTAGCTTGTATGCTCCGGATATATCTATTCATATGGGTGATTACCGTTTCATGGTTTCTCCGGTTATTCTCGGCAACTCCGACGTTGATCTTATTCTTGGGATGGATTGGCTCTCCAAGCATGATGCAAACATTGATTGTGCAAATAAGGAAGTCAAGCTTACTCATCCTAATGAAGACGTGATTATCTTCGCCTCTCGAGATAACACAATCAGGCTATTCTCTCTTAATGACAAGGGCGAGATTAATGCCATTTCTCAGATTCCGGTGGTCAATGAATATGAAGATGTTTTCCCTGAAGAGCTTCCAGGCATGCCTCCCCATCATCAAGTTGAATTTGTCATTGAACTCGAGCCCGGTACCGAGCCAGCATGTCGGCGTTCGTACAAGCTTTCTCCTGATGAGTTGAAGGAGCTGAAGAAACAACTCGATGAGCAAGAGTGTATGGGTCTAATCAGGCCTAGTACTTCTCCTTGGGGCTATGGGGTTCTATTTGTCAAGAAGATGGATGGCACGGAACGCCTTTGCGTTGATTACCGGCCATTGAACAAGAAGACAATAAAGAATAAGTATCCGCTCCCAAATATCAATGAATTGTTCGAGCAGCTCAAAGGAGCAAAGGTGTTCTCGAAGCTCGATCTCCGGATGGGTTACCATCAGATTCGTATCCGTGAAGAGGATATTCACAAGACCGCATTCAGAACAAGCTATGGCTCCTATGAATACACGGTCATGTCTTTTGGCCCCGCAAATGCTCCACCCACCTTCTCAAGGATGATGCACTTCATATTCAACCCCTACACCAATGAATTTGTTCTCGACTATCTGGATGACATCTTGGTATTCTCCAAGAATGAAGAAGACCATGCCAAGCACCTCCGTTTGGTCCTTGATAGGCTTCGTGAACACAAGTTCTATGCGAAGTTCTCCAAATGTGAATTCTGGCTGGATAAAGTCTTATATCTTGGCCATATCATCTCTGTCGAGGGTATTTCTGTGAACCCCGAGAAAGTTGAAGCTATTGTCAACTGGGAACCCTCGCAGAATGTCAAGAAACTCCGAAGCTTCCTTGGTCTCGCTAGCTATTGCAGAAGGTTCGTTGAGAACTTCTCCAACATTGCAAAGCCTCTTTCCAACCTGTTGCAGAAGAATATCAAGTACTCCTGGACTCCTGATTGTGATGTGGCATTCAAAACACTCAAAGAGAAGCTCATTTCTGCTTCGGTTCTTACTCCTCCGAATGAGTCCAAGCCCTATGAAGTCTTTTGTGATGCTTCTTTGCAAGGACTTGGCATCGTTCTCATGCAAGACAAGAAGATTGTGGCATACACTTCTCGTTAGTTGAAACCAAATGAGAAGAATTACCCCACACATGATCTCGAGCTAGCAGCAGTTGTACATGCCTTGATCACGTGGAGACACCTTCTGTTGGGCAGAAAAGTGGACATCTTCACCGATCACAAGAGCTTGAAGTACATCTTCACACAACCAAACCTTAACCTTTCCCAGACTCGTTGGGTTGAGATGATTCAAGAGTATGATCCAAGCATTGAGTACACACCTGGCAAGGCCAATGTCATTGCAGATGCCTTGAGAAGAAAGGCATATTGCAACAGTCTCCTTCTCAAACCGTTCCAGCCTGAACTTTGTGAATCATTCAGGAAGCTCAACCTCCAAGTTGTTCCGCAAGGCTTTCTTGCAAACCTTCAAGTTGCTCCTACCGTGGAAGATCAGATCCGTGAGGCCCAGCTAAGTGATGCTATGGTGCAGAAAGTGAAACATGGTATTGCTAAGGGTACTCCCAAATACAAGTGCTATCACGTTGATGAGAAAGACACCTTGTTCTTTGAGGACAGAATTGTCGTTCCTAAGGGTGATCTCAGAAAACTCATAATGAACGAAGCACATGACTCCCTCCTCTGGATTCATCCCGGAAGTTCTAAGATGTACCAAGACCTCAAGCAATCATATTGGTGGACTCACATGAAACGGGAGATTGCCCAATTTGTGAATGAATGTGATGTCTGCAGAAGAGTGAAGGTAGAGCATCAACGTCCAGCCGGTCACCTTCAACCTCTACCTATTCCCGAGTGGAAATTTGATCACATTGAGATGGATTTCGTCACCGGTTTTCCCAAGTCCAATAAGGGGAATGATGCTATCTTCGTAGTGATTGATAAGCTAACTAAGGTAGCTCATTTCCTCCCGTCAAAGAATCCATCAATGCAGCTCAGCTGGCAGAGTTGTACCCCTCCAGAATTGTTTCGTTGCATGGCATTCCTCAAGTCATCTCCTCAGACCGTGGAAGTTTGTTCACATCCAAGTTCTGGGACTCCTTTCAGTCAGCCATGGGCACAAAAAATTTGCTTCAGCACTGCGTTTCACCCTCAGACTAGTGGTCAAGTGGAAAGAGTGAACCAGATCCTCGAAGACATGCTCAGAGCTTGTGTCATCTCTTTCGGTATGAAGTGGGAAGATTGTCTCCCGTTTGCCGAATTCTCTTACAACAACAGTTTCCAAGCAAGTGCCGGCAAAGCTCCGTTTGAAATCCTCTATGGCAGAAAGTGTCGTACCCCGCTCAACTGGTCCGAGACTGGTGAACGTCAACTTCTTGGTAATGATTTGATCTCAGAAGCCGAAGAAATGTGCAAAGTCATACGTGAGAATCTCAAAGCCGCGCAATCGCGTCAAAAGAGCTACTATGACGGCAAGCATCGTGATTTGGCTTTCGACATTAGAGATCATGTCTATCTCCGTGTTTCTCCTATGAAAGGAACCCAAAGATTCGGTATCAAAGGCAAGCTTGCTCCAAGATACGTGGTCCCTTTCAAGATTCTTGGCAAAAGAGGCGATCTAGCCTACCAACTCGAGCTTCCCTCCAACTTTGCAAATGTTCATGATGTGTTTCACGTGTCTCAACTCCTCAAGTGCTTCAACACACCTGAACGCATCATTCCGTTCGAGGAGATTGATCTTCAACAAGACTTGTCTTATCGTGAGCACCCTGTTGCTATTCTTGAAGAAACTGAGCGCAAAACCCGCAGCAAGTCCATCAAGTTCTTGAAAGTGAAGTGGTCACAACATACCGACCGAGAAGCTACGTGGGAACGAGAAGATCACCTTCGTTCCGAGTATCCTTCCTTCTTCCAGTCCTAGATCTCGGGACGAGATCTTTTCGTAGTGTAGGAGAGTTTGTAACACCCCATATGTGATACCTTCCATTTATGGCAATATATGAAACGTTGACTTCAACAATTCCATGCTGGGCTCTTCTTTCTTTTCGGGTTTCTTTGTTTTGTCGTGTGCGTGTGTGCATGTCATCCATGTCATGTTATCATGTGCATTGCATTGCATTCGTGTTGTCACTTGCACCCGGTTCCGCTCGCCTCTTCCCGTTGTCCGTTTCGAGTTCCGACACTCACACACGTGCCGTGGCACCCCCGAGTCCTTCTTTCGTGTGTGGCCGTGTAACGTTCCCGGAATGAGGTGTGACTTGTCGTGCATTGTTGTTTTGGTACGTGTAGGCCGCCTGTCAAGTTTCATCGCGTTTGGAGGTCGTTTGATACTCCAACGATTAACCTAGTGGGCTAAAAGCTCCTCTTCCTTTTGGCCCAAGACCCCCTCCACAACAGCCCACTAACCCAGCACAACCACTCCCATCCTCTCGGTCGTTGGATCACGATCGTGTGGGCGAAAACCGCACCCCATTTGGACCTCCCTAGCTCCCTGTGCCTATAAAAACGCCCCCCACGTCCATTTTTTCGGGCACAAACCCTAGAAATCTCCTCCCCTGCCGCCGCCGGACACGTCCAACCCGGCCGGACGTGTCCGACTTCCACCGCCGCGCCACGTGTCATCACCGGGTTGGCCGCCTCGCCGCGCCCACATCCCCGCCGGCCAGGGCCCGCGCGGCCCGATCCGGGCCCTCCCGGCCCAGCCGCCGTTCTCCGCCGCCCGGCCCCGCAGTCCGTCGCGCCGCCCCGCGCAGAGCGTGCGCCCGCCGCCGGCCGGCTTCGTCTCGCCGCGGGCCGCCGCTTCCTCTCGCCGGCGCGCCTCTCCGGTCGGGCCACCTGCCCTCGCCTCCGCCCCGGCGAACCTCCGCCCTCGCCGTCCTCCGCCACCGTGGTCGGGCGCCGCCGCCCCGGTCGTCCCCGCCGGCCCCGCCGCCTCGGCCGGCCGCCGCCTCGCCGCTGGCCCGCTCCGGCCATCGCTGTCGCTTCGCCGGAGCCGGCCAGATCCAGATCGGGTCGGGGTGGACGAGATCCACCCGTCCCCCGATCCAAACGCCATTCCGCAGCCCGGATCCCTCCGTCCTGCACGGATCCATCCCGTTGACTTTCGGGAGGTATAAAATTCCACTAAGTCCCTGGGAGTTGTAAATTTGTGTGCATCTTTGAGTGCCTGTAACTTTTTGTGTGGTTATCCAAATGATGCATATGATATGTCAAAATGTTCGTTGTGATATGCTCTTCATTTTGTTCCACTATGACATGGTTGTTTGAGTTCATCTTGATGATCTAATCATCGTTGCAAGAGTGCTATATGTTTAAAACTGCTGTTATCTGTAATTTTGTTGCATGCTTGTGGTGTTGATAACTTTGTGCATGTTGGTCCAAAAGGAGCATATGATATGTCAAAATGTTCATTGTGAAGTGCTCTACATGATGGTTGCTGTAGCATTCATGTTAGGTGTCATATTGGCATGTTAATCTCTGTTGCAAAAGTGCATGTGGCTGTTAAGTGCTGAAACTTGTTGTGAGATGCTGATTTGACTTGCTCATTTCTATTGACGTCTTTGTCTTCATGTCACATGTCAATATGTTTTAGAAGCACAATCATATGGTCTTTGATGTGGTGCAATCCACTTTCCATGATATGCCTTGAGGTGACTTATACAAGCTTGTAAACTTGCCATGCCAATGTTGCTGTTTTATACTTAGTGAAAAAACTGCTAAGTCTGGAATCTGTTAAACCTGATGCTATGTTTGCTTGATGCCTCACTCAAATCCATGCATGTTCTAGTATGTCAAATGATCATGTCTTGTTGTCCATGTAATGCTCTATCCATCCATGCCTTTATTTGCATATATGGCCTGCTGTAGTTTATTTATTTCTTGCGCTCAAGTTGCTATAAATTTACCTGTCAGGTTTTTATCAGCATGATCAATTTGGTGAAGCTTGTTGTTATTGATCCATGCCTCCTATGGAGTTGTTTGATGTATGCTATGTCTATTACATGTCCATGATCTTTATATACTTAGTGGAGTTCATATGCATGTTGTTTTGTGCCTCCGAAGGCAGCATCGTGATGATGTTTTTGCCTTCCCAGATTTTGACTAAGTCTGGATAAATTTATTGCAACTTGCCATGCTTGGTTAATTGTGTTCCAGTAGGTTTTTGGGTGTGTTCTAAGTTCATGCTTGTTAAGTATCATGTCTATCTCACATCCATGCGCTTTGTCTCCTTGTTTGAGTGCTGTGGCATAATTATTTCTTGCTCCAAAGATGCCATGTTGCTGTAAACTGCAGTTTTGTGTGAATATTGTTTTGCTTGCCATTTGCAAACCGTGCATCCGTTTCCGGTGATCTTTATATAAATTTCAACCGAATCTTCCCCTCTATCCAGTGGCTTGCTTGGTTTTCCAAGATGAGGCCTTCTCCATCATCATCTCCTTAGGCTCAAGTGCTTCCACATGCATACGCACATCATACTTGCATCATGTTGATTGTGCATTGCACCGTGTTTGGTGTTGTGTCGTGTTGTGTTCTTGTGTTGAGTAGAACCGGGAGCTGAGACCGAGTTCGAGGATCTTGCCGAGCCTGAGTACGAGGAGCCGTCTCACGATCCCTCCGTGGAATCAACAGGCAAGATGACCTTACCCAGATATCACTATTATCTTTGCATATGCTAGATGTCTCGATTTTTAGCTTATTGCCTCGATGCCTATGTTTGTTTGTCAGCCTCCTATTGTTGCCATGAACCTCTCTAACCACCCAACCTAGCAAACCGTTGTTTGGCTACGTAAGCATCGCTCAGCCCCTGTTATAGCATTGTTAGTTGCAGGAGAAGATTTGAAGATTCTGGCTTCATGTTGAAGTTATTGTTGGGATATCACAATATATAATCTGTTAAACTAAATCATCTATATATTGGTAATGGGTGGAAGGCTAAGCCTCTTGCTTGGTGTGTTGTTCCACTCATGCCGCCCTAGGAACCGTTTAAACCGGTGTTATGTTCCTTGATATTGCGTCCCTAACACGGTTGGGGTTTATGGGCCCCCCTTGATAACCCGCTTAGTGCTAAAGCTTTTCCAGCAAGGCCCGACATTGGTTTTACATTTACCTAATAACTAAAATTTGCATAGGGACTAGCTATCCCGAGGACTTAATTAACAACCCCCGGGCCAGTGCTCCACATGAGTGTTGGTCCAAACTGGGCGGACTGCAGGGCCACCTTGGGGAAACCCGAGGGCTGGTATTTTCCTGTAGGCTGAACTATCCGGTCGTGGCCTGAGACTAGATACGCGCGGCTACTGTCAGGGTGTCGGCACGCCGGGAGGTCTTGCTGGATTAGTTTTACCTTTGTCGGAATATCTTGAGCACGGGATTCCGAGAATACTCGGGTCTTCCCTCCTTGGAGTTGCGACTCCGCAGATCGTGAGCTTGTGATGGGCTAAGTTCGGACACCCCTGCAGGGTTTGATCTTTCGAAAGCCGTGCCCGCGGTTATGTGGCAGATGGGAATTTGTTAATATCCGGTTGTAGATAACTTGACACCATGTTCATAATACACTACCAGCATGAGTAACTGATACGTCCAAAATGCATCACTATTTTCTATCATAATTCATCCTTATTCATTGATATATTTCACGTTATGATGATGTTCCTATGTTGTTTTGGTCTATTTTACACAGTTTGCAACTTTCCGATGTCGGAACAGCAGACGCAGGATTCAGCAGGAAAATGTGGATACTGAGTTGCTGAAGAAGAATGTCGGTGTACTAAAGTAGGGGTACCTTAGTGTCCTGACTTGTGCACGGGCAGTAGCAGCGTCCCGTGGTCTGGCTCACCACGCGCCCGCCAAACCCCAATCTGGACTCCTTTGAAGCCATTCAAGAACAAAGTATTCAAGTTAAGAGGCAAGACCCCGGCAAGAGGAGCTTGCCGGGAAGGCCGCACCAGGCTCAAGGTTATCGTTCCAGCACAAGACCCTGGCAAGAGGAGCTTGCCAGGAAGGCCAAAGAACAGCACCTCAGGAGATTTGTCGTGGCGCATCACGCGCCCCGGAAGGACCCGGAGAGCGACAAGCTTCCGGGCCCGGCAAGATAGCAACCCCGGCAAGGTGCTTGCCGGGGGAAGCTTACGCTGTGTGCCTGCGCTCCAGCTCATCTGGCCACGCGTCGCCCTGGGGCCCTTCCAGGGGCACGTGGCAGATGGCTATGCAGCCTAGGGTACACGGTGGCAAGCCGCGGTGACGAGGCCGTCGTCGTGGCGAACGGAGACGCTCGGGCGCACGCTTTTGGGGTGACGGTGACGGGCATTCAATGCCCTTGTCCCCCACCGTCAGGGTTAGGTATAGACCACTGTGCATACACTGTAAATGCACTGTTACAACTACCAACAATTTTACGCTTTTACCCTCATCTACGTTGACACCTGTCGGTGACCCCTTTAAGCTATAAAAGGAGGCCCATGCACAACGTAGAGGGGGTTCGACTCCAGAAATTCGATCACTCCTACGCTCAGCGTAGCTAGTACGGTAGATCTTCAAGCTCCCGAGCTCAAGAACTCAATACAACCAAGGCAGGAGTAGGGTTTTACGCGTCCGCGCGGCCCGAACCTGGGTAAACTGCCCACGTGTGCCCCTCGATCTGCTCTTTGTGCTCCCTCCGCACCCTTGCCGTACCGTAGAAGGGGCTCCGGTCCCATAGGTGTTCGTGGGTGACCAGTTTCCCCAACAAAGAACACCTCCAAATTACCTGAAAATTGACGGGAGGTATTTTTCAGACGAATAACGAAGACACGCAAAAGGGGAGTCAGAGGGGGGCCACAGGGTGCCCAGGCGGCCTGGGGGCGCCCCCCCCTGGCCGCGCCGGGGGGGCGCCTGGAGCCCCTGGCCCACCTCTGGTCGCCCCCTTTTGCATATATGTTCTCCGTCCTCCGAAAACCCTAGGCACGTGACTTTTTACGGAGTTCCGCCGCCGCTTCGAGGCGGAAACCTACAGAGAAGAAAAGGGCATCTCCGGCGGGCAGATTCCGCCGAGGAGATCACCTCCCGGAAGGGGAGATCGTCGCCATCGTCATCACCATCGTCACGGGCATCATCGAGATCATCATCAACATCATCCCCAACACCAGCACCATCTCCATCTTCATCCAAATCTCATCTTACCATCGCAACTCGTGTTGTAACTCGTACTACCTATCCTCTCTACTCCATCGGTGTTGATTATTACTTTGTGGTGAATGCTATTGAGTTTTGTTGGAGAAATATTATTATGTCCAGATTGTTTATCACATATTTATCCCCACTGATCATGATCTCTTTTATGTCTTGTGAGTAGTTACCTTAGTTCTTGAGGACATGAGGAAAGTCTTGTTGTTAGTAGTCATATGCTGTTGAAGTAATATGTGTTGTTTGATATTTCAGTTGTGTTGTCATTCTACTAGTTGTGTTGTGTGAGTCGAACACCCAACACTTCGCCTTATTAAGGACCTAGGGGAATACATTGTGTATAAAGAATGCTTATGGTGGGTTGCCGGAGTGACAGAAACCTGAACCCCAGTTCGCACGCTTTTGCATAAGGGAATAATGGATCCTCGATCGTATTGCTATGGTTAGGCTTTTGCCTTAAATTCTATCTTGTATTTGCGGATGCTTGCAAGGTGTTTAATCATAAGAGTGCATTCATCTTAGTCTAGAGAGTGCACTAGCATAGATCCACCCACTCAACACTTATCAACACACAACATAGTATCGATATGGAATATGGCGAAAGCACAAGACTACCTCTCCCGTGTGTCCTCAAGAACGCTTTAGTCTATATAAGTTCACTTGCTGGGCCTCTCCTTTGCTAAGAAAGGATTGGGCCACTTGTTACTTTCAGTACCTTTTACATTACTTGCCTTTACATTCCTGTTGCTTATACCGAGAAAACCCCTAAAAGTTATCTTTCAGTGCTTGCAGTAATTTCTTGCTCAGAATCGCTTATCAATACCTTCTGCTCCTCGTTGGGTTCGACACTCTTACTTATCGAAAACGCTGCAATAGATCCCTTACGGTTGAGGGTCATCAAGTACCATTTTCTGGCGCCGTTGCCGGGGAGCATAGCGCTATTGGTAAAGTGAAACTGGTAACAAAGTCTTTTTATAATTCTGTTTTTATTTTTGCTATTGCTGCTCTTTGTCCTTATGGACAACCCTATCATTGGAGCGTTGCTTGCGGGAAGACGCCCCACACCTGTGGTGGTTGATCCTCCCCCTACTGAAATTGTGCCTTATAAAATACCAGCTGGCATTATCGATTATGTTTTGGCTAATCGTTATGCAGGAGACAGACATCCTGGTGAACACTTGCTATATCTGTCACGACTATGTTCATTATTTAAGCTTGCAGGTGTATCGAGGGAGTTTGTCATGAGGAAATTGTTTGTCGTATCACTTATAGATAAAGCTTCAGATTGGTATGGGCTACTCGATAACTCACACTTGCTGGACTGGCAGGAGCTTATGTCTCTCTTTTATACTAAGTTTTATCCTCTTCATGAAATTCATCGAGACAGGAATTATATATATAACTTTAGGTCTCGTGACGGAGAAAGCATTGCTCAAGCTTGGGGGAGATTGAAGTCTCTAATGCTCAAATGCCCTATTCATAAGCTTCCCAAGGAAATTATACTTACAAATTTTTATGCCAGACTTTCTCGTCAGGATAAGGAGATGCTGGATGCCTCCTCTAGTGGGGTATTTCAGAAGAAGAGTGTTGAAGAAAGGTGGGATCTCCTTGAAAGAATCCAGAGGAATACCGAAGATTGGGAAATTGATTAAGGTATTGAACCCGCTATAAATTATGAACATGATTATATTGAGAGCTATGCAAGAACTGATTACTTCAATACTTTTTGCTCTAAGATTGTTCTTGATTCCCATCTAGTGATTGATTTGTGTAAGAATTTTGCCTCTCATGTTGATTCTTTTAAAAAGAATAGAGACCAGCACCATGCACCTTTTAAAGAAAAACCTATTGATATTTATGTTGCTGAGCCTATTTTGCCTGCAGTTATATATGACCAGCCTCCTTTTCCCACGAGGATAAAGGAGCACTCTCTTGTGACAGGCATAATAAATAAAAGTGAGAGAAGAGTTGATGAGCCTGAGGACCAGATCAGGGTCGATCCTCGAGTTGCATTGATTAAAGACCTTGTTACTGATGATGTTTTGGATTCCAATATAACTTTTTGTGCTGTTTCCACTAACCTTGTCACAGCCAAGAATAAAGGCCCAATTTCAGGTACTCCGGTGGTATCTGTTAAAATAGGAGATCACAATTATTATGGGCTATGCGATTTGAGATCGAGTGCAAGTGCTATTCCTTATTCACTTTATGAAGAAATCATCGGTGAGATTTCCCCTTGTGAACTTGAAGAAGTTGATGTTACTATTCATCTTGCAAATAGATCAACTATCTCTCCTATCAAAATTGTGAGGGACGTTGAAGTCCTATGTGGAAAGGTAAAATACCCTACCGACTTTCTGGTACTTGGTTCGGCCAGGGACAATTTTTGTCCCATCATTTTTGGTAGACCTTTTCTTAGAACTTGTGGAGCTATAATAGATTGCAAGAAAGGTAAAGTTTCTGTTGAATTCGATGGTGAGCCATATGAATTTAATTTTTCTAAGTTCTCTAAGCAGCCTCGTGGTACTGATTTACCTAGTGATGATAAAATTATTGAAAGTATTGCCTCTATTGCTATTCCCCCTGATGATCCTTTGCAACAATACATGGAGGACCACGAGAATGATTTGCATATGCAGGAAAGAAATGAACTAGATGAAATATTCTTGAGGCAGCCTGCTATCCTGAAGCACAACCTTCCGGTTGAACCTTTGGGAATTTTATCAAAACCAAAATAAGACCTGGTGTTCGACCTTAAACCTCTTCCTGATACTCTCAAGTATGCTTATTTAGATGAAAAGAAAGTATATCCTGTTATTATCAATTCTAACCTTTCAGGATATGAAGAAGAGCGATTATTGGAAGTACTTCGTAAACACCG
The DNA here is from genome assembly GCA_902687465.1 of Secale cereale. Taxonomy (NCBI): domain Eukaryota; kingdom Viridiplantae; phylum Streptophyta; class Magnoliopsida; order Poales; family Poaceae; genus Secale; species Secale cereale. Next base: position 596,216,125 of record LR738709.1, read on the forward strand.
AGGCGCAATTGGCTATACCCTTGATGACCTTAAGGGGATTAGTCCATCTATCTGTCAACATACTATCAACCTTGAGCCTGATGCTAAACCAGTTGTTGATCATCAACGATGGTTGAACCCGAAGATGATGGATGTCATGAGAACTGAGATTCTCAAGCTTCTAGCCGCAGGTATTATCTACCCTATAGCTGATAGTAAGTGGGTAAGTCCGGTACATTGTGTTCCTAAGAAAGGAGGTACAACTGTAGTTCCTAATGATAAAAATGAACTAATACCTCAGAGAATTATTATTGGATATAGAATGTGTATTGATTACAGGAAGTTGAACAAGGCAACCAGGAAGGATCACTATCCGTTTCCGTTCATCGACCAAATGCTTGAAAGGTTATCCAAAAATACCCACTTTTGTTATCTCGATGGTTATTCTGGCTTCTCTCAAATTCATGTTAACACTGCCGATCAAGAGAAGACCACTTTTACTTGTCCTTTTGGTACTTATGCTTACAGACGTATGCCTTTTGGTTTATGTAATGCCCCTGCTACTTTTCAAAGGTGTATGTCTGCTATCTTTCATGGTTTCTGCGGGGATATTATGGAAGTCTTCATGGACGATTTCTCCGTCTATGGAACTTCATTTGACCATTGTCTTCACAACCTTAATAAAGTTTTGCAGAGATGCGAGGAGACAAATTTGGTACTCAACTGGGAGAAGTGCCACTTTATGGTTAATGAAGGAATTGTTCTTGGTCACAAGATTTCCGAAAGGGGAATTGAAGTGGACAAAGCCAAGATTGTCGGGGGAAACTGTCCTCCCACGAGCACCTATGGGACCGGAGCCCCTTCTACGTTGCGGTAAGGGAGCGGAGGGAGCACGGAGAGCAGATCGAAGAGCACACACGGGCAGTTTACCCAGGTTCGGTCCGCGCGGACGCGTAAAACCCTACTCCTGCTTAGGTTGTATTCAGTTCTTGAGGTCGGGAGCTTGAAGATCTACAGTACTAGCTACACCGAGCGAGAGAGTTGTCTGGGTTTCGAACTGAACCCCCTCTATGTTGTGCATGGGCCTCCTTTTATAGCTCAAAGGGGTCACCGACAGGTGTCAACATAGAGGATGGTAAAAGTGTAATTTTGGTGGTAGTTGCAACAGTGCATGAACAGTGTATGAACAGTGGTCTTCACCTAACTTTGACAGTGGGGGACAAGGGCACTAAATGCCCGTCGCCATCGCCCCCAAAAGCGTCCGTCCATGCTTCTCCGTTCGCCACGGCGGTAGCCTCGTCACCGTGGCTTGCCACCGTGTGCCCCAGGCTGCACAGCCGCCTGCCACGTGCCCCTGGAAGGGCCCCAGGGCGACGCGTGGGCAGATGAGCTGGAGCGCGGGCACACAGCGTTGGTTCCCCCGGCAAGCACCTTGCCGGGGTCGTGATCTTGCCGGGCCCGGAAGCTTGTCGCTCTCCGGGTCCTGCCGGGGCGCATGATGCGCCGAGACATCTCTTGAGGTATGTGTTCCTTGGCCTTCCTGGCAAGCTCCTCTTGCCAGGGTCTTGTGCTAAAGTGATAACCTTGAGCCTGGTGCGGGCTTCCCGGCAAGCTCCTCTTGCCGGGGCCTTGATCTTCTGACTTGTATACTTTGTTCTTGAATGGCTTCATAGGGACCAGAAAGGTTCTTGGCGAGCACGTGGTAAGCCCAGCCACGGGAAGCTGCTACTGCCCGTGCACAAGTTGGGGTACTAAGGTACCCCTATCTTAGTACACCGACAGGAGCCCCCGGAACTGGGCCACACACGGTGCCGAGCGCTGTTGGGCCAGGTCCAAGACAGTGCGCGGGCACGCGCGGCCCACGGCAAGCCGTATCCCCTTCCGTATCCGCCGCATCCCTCCCTAACGGCACGCGTCGATTGCGGCGTCGTGGGAGAGATCGTGGCATGTTCTTTAATGGGAAATGCAGAACGTCCCCCACTTCCCCCTTTAAAGCAGAGGAAGCAGGGGCAGTTCCCTCCATCGTCTTCATTGCGTCTTGATTCTCCAGAAACCCCCGTCGCCCTCCGCCTCCCAAAGGTCGACAGAGAGCCCAGCTCCTCCCTTCCTCCGCCGTCTCCCGCATCCGCGGCACCGTCGAGCTCCTCGCCTCTTTCCTTGCCGCCCCCGCCATGGCTCCGAAGAGCGACAAGGAGAAAGCAGACAAGGCCAAGAAGGAGAAGTCCGAGCAGGCGGCGAAGCTGGCAGCCCTACGGAAGAAGCACGTGGTCTTTGCGCCGAGGCTTGGCGCGAGGGAGCTGCGGGACAAATACTATTTGTTCTGGGCGAGGGAGACCAAAGCTCATCCCCGCACCAGAGTCCTCCCCGTCGTCGCCGCTGACATGTTCCCTGGCGGGTACTTTTTCTTTGCCGCATTCTTCCATTGTGGTCTGTGCCCTCCGTACTCGGAGTTCTTCTGCGATGTAATGAATACATATGGCCTCCAGCTCCTAGATTTCACCCCCAACGCCATCCTTACGATGGCCGTTTTCGCACACCTGTGCGAAAACTTTGTTGGGGTTCATCCAAATGTAGCTCTTTTCCGCCACTTCTTTATGCCTAGAGTAGAGTCTGGCGCTCCCCTCTCCGGCGGCATCTCCTGGATCTTCAGGCTGAACAAGAAGGACTCATACCTGAAGGGAGAGCTCCGCGGCAAGTGGGAAGAGTGGAGAGCCGATTGGTGCTGGGTGCTGGAAGCTAATCCTGAGCCCTTTACCTCGCCGCGCAAGACTGCCATAGTGCGCGGCAGGGACTGGAGTGAATTGGCCCAGGAGGACAGCAAGCTTCAGATCGCCCTCATTAGGATCATTCGTCTCCGGGTCGCCAATCTGACTGTTGGAGAAGTTGGAGCAGATTTCCTTCGCCGCCGCATCTCCCCTTTGCAAGAAAGGAAGAGACCCGCCTGGGAATTCGGCAATGCGGCAGACATCATGAGGCTGCGCCCTGGATTGAACTACAACTTCACCGTCTTGGAGTTGAAGGGGATGGTCAAGGAGCTCTTCAAGCATGACCCTGCCCACCCGGACTGGTTCAAACCTTCCCGGGGAGTGGTGCCGCTGTGCAACAGCACTGGGCGCGATTCCTTACGCGCGATGATGCCCGAGTGCGACTCCCATGGTGTCGTCCCCACTTGGCTGGAGCCTCCATCGGAGACCGTGCTGACCTTCTTCGACAACTTGGTCGAGAAGCCCCGCAACGCCGAGGAGAATAAGGGCCTCACCCGGGATACTACTGACCGGGATATAGCTTACATCGCCTCCAGGATGGAGGAGGCCGCCGCAGCTGCGGCTGCGGGCGATTTTGGATACACTGTGGAAGAGGCAGAGGCCGCGGACGCAGTGAGTCAAGCAGAGGAGGCGGAAATCCTCAAACTGCTGAAGATTGCGCCCGAGGAGTTTGCCGGGGAGCCTTCCGTGAAGCTTGCCGGGACGAGCGAAGTTGCCGGGGGGAGTGAGGCTGCCGGGCATGGCACTGAGTCCAGCGGGCCTGCCGAGGAGGAGGAGGACACCGAGGCCGGAGATTCCGATGAAGACTCCGGTGGATCTCTGAATCTTGACGATGATGCCTCCTCATCCTCGGAGAACTCTCCGCCTCCGCCAAGCCCTCCGCAGCAACCGAAGAAGCGCCTCCGCAAGGCAGCTGAGACGGCAAGGCCGCAGGCGTCTCGACAGCAGCCGGCGCGCCGTGCGACGCGCGCCACCAAGACGAGCGAAGTCGTCAAGGAGGCGCCCCGTGCTCGAGCGCCAAGCGGAGGGGGATCTTCCCGGAGCGGAACGGGTGCTCCTTCTGCCCCTCGGTCCTCGGCGACGACGGGGGGCCGGGTCTTCACAGCGCACAGCCCCGGAGACCGCCAAGCGCCCGAGGGAGCTTTCTCCTCCTGCTCCTCGCGCGGAAGCGCACCAGGCGGAGTTTGACTTCTCCGCCCTCAGCTCCAACGAAGAAGAAGAGGAGTAAGTACTTGCAATTCCTTTAGTTTCTTTGATTTTGTCTTGATTTTCCTTGCTTGGTTCTGATCTTGCCTTTGTTTTGCTTCGCAGGACCTTGACCCAGCGGATGGCGAAGAGGGCCAAGATCCCTGTGGTCACCATTGAAGACGACGAGCCTGCCGCAGTGACGGAGGATACGCCAGCGGCAGACTTGCCGGACCAGCCTGCTGCTCCGAGGAGCAGCCCCGAGCGCAGCCCCCAGCGTAAGTCTGGTATTTATCTTTCTGTTTGATGGGTGCGCTTGAGGTTATCATCTTGGTTGATGTTTTGTTGTCTTGTGCAGAAGTGGAGCCGCAGCCGCGGGAGCGCCAGGAGGTCGCCCCCGACGAGCCACATGCTCCACCCTCCCCGCCAAGGACGAACTCCCCGGCAAGGGAGGACGCTCCGCCAAGGACGGGTACTCCGCCAAGGGCGAGTACCCCGCCAAGGGTGAGCAGCCCGACAAGGGTGAGCACCCCACGAAGGGAGGGCGCAGGCGGCCCTCCGCCAGCAGGGGCCACTACTCCGCCGCCAAGGGAGAATTCCCCGGCGAGGGACCCCGTCGTCGAAGAGATCCGCGAAGGTAAAGCTTGTAGCTTCTTTTCCTTGGATTCGTCTTTTTGGATGTTTGCTTGATTCTTTCTTTTCTTCTTCTAGATCCTCCTGCCCCTGAGCCGATGGAGACGGGGGCCACCGCTAAGGAGGAGGTGCACGGCGACGGCGGCAACGCCACTGCCACTGAGTGAATGGCCGGAGCCGACGAGCCGGCCGTCGAGGAGACCGCCCCAACCGCCGATGCCGCGGCTGGGGGAGGGACCGGCGACCATACCGCTGGCCCGGAGGCTGCGGGAGCGCCGGACGCTACACCGGCCGCCGACCCCTCCGCCTCCGCGGACCGGTCGGGTGTCTACTTGGAGGCCGCCAACGGGGTCTTTATTCAAGTCCCGTGGGCGTCCTCGTCTCGAGCACCCGCGGAGGGAGAGACCTTCGACGGAGAGGTCCTCGCCTCCGCCGGGCTGAAGGTCGTGGATGCGCCTGGTAGCAGCGACGAGCCCGAAGAGGAGAGACTCCTTCGTCGGCTCCTGGCCTTGTATCGGGCCAAGCAAGCGAAGTTGGAGTCTCGGGAGGCTCTGGCTGCCAAGGCTGGAGCTGACTTGGAGAAGCGCGCCGCGGAGCTCCGCGCCGCCAACCAGGCGGCCCTCCGCAACTTGGCGGAGGAGCGTGAAGAGCTTGCCGGGGCGCAGCAAGCTTTCCTCCTTGAGAAGGCTGAAGCCGAGGAGCAGCAACGATTGGCCGCCGAGGAGCTGTCTCGGCGGGAAGGAGTACTCAACCAGCGGAAGGTCGACCTCGATGCCCACGAGGACGACCTCGCCGCCCGGGAGCAGGCCATTGGTGGAGCTCTGAAGGAGGCGAGGAATGCCGCAGCCGCCGCAGAGACCGCCAAGAAGGACCTGGAGGCCAAGGTGGCGCAAACGGAGCTGTTCTTGAAGGCGAGCGAGGAGAGGGTCACTGCGCTCAACGTGGAGTGGGAGAAAGATGCCCACACCAACTCTGAGCTGCAGGTACGCCTCTCCGAGAAGGGCAAAGAGCTCTCTGACGCCAGGAACTCCATCGCTGACCTTGAGCTGAAGGTTTCCACCTTGACTGACTCGCTCGACGCCGCCCGGGACCGCGAGACGAAGCTGAAGGACGAACTCCGCAAGGAAAGGGAATTGGTGGAGAGCGCCGCCGTCTCGGCGAACAACTTCAACCGGGCAGTGGAGCAGTGGACTGATGAGCTGGTCACCTCCGCTGCCAATATTGACATGGAGATGATGGCGCTGAGGGCGGAGCATCTCGTGTACTCCCCGGACGAGAACCTCCCCCACAGCGCCAAGTTGAGTCTGTTCTTCAGGGGAATTGCGCCGGCGCTTGCGCGGCTGCGGGAGAAGATCCCCGTGCAGCTGGCCGACGAGGCGCGTCGGCTCTGCATGGGCACCATGGAGCGGGTCTTGTCGAAGATCGTCTACCGCAACCCCGGCATCAACCTCGTGAACGTCCTCCGCACCTTGCCGCCCGAAGCTGACCAGGAAGCGTTGAAGGCACAGGTTGCCCACATCGTCGCCAAGTTGGGCAAGATCACGAGGCGTGAAGGCGACCTCGTAGATTAGATTCCTTTCTTTCTGTTTCCTTTGCCGCTGCAAAGCATGTTACGGACAAGATTCTATTAGTACTGCGGCAAGTTATCTTTGTGATATACAATCTTATTTTGAGCTATCAATGCAGTGTTATCTCCCTTGCTTTGGTCCCTTCACTTTGTATGCATTCCACCCTACGCTTTTAGGGGACTTGCCGGCAAAGGACCCTTGCCGCGAGCGCTGAGTGCTGGACTCTTAGCAGCCTGCTGGCAATACCCTTACCGGCAACAAACCTTGCCGCAGCCAGTCGCAGCACACTTAGATTGCTGAGCGAACTCGAAAACGAAGTAAGGGCGCGACATTTGTCGCAGCTCACTTAAGTCGTTGAGCGTGCTCGAAACAAAGTAAGGGTGCGGCTAGCCACGGGTAGGTTCCTCCGCGCACAGGTTTTCCATACAAAGTGTGGTTTGTTCAAGGAAGACAACTAAAAAACTTGAAAATTTTGAAAAGTTTGAAATACTCAAACTTGGGTAACTTAGCTTTCATGGGTTGCTTGCTCCCCGACAAGGCTTCTCTTTCTTGAACAGTACTTGGTTCAGGCTTCTCTTTCTCCTTCCCCCCCGGCAAACTTGTGCGCGAGGAATATTCCTTCTGCTTAAGAGGGAAAGAAAAAGAGGAGGAAAAACAAGTATAGGGCCTTATGGCTTGCTAGTGCTTACCGGGGACGTGCGTTGCACAAGGTGCCAAACGATGCATGCAAATAACAAAGAAAAGCATGGAAATGACAAATAGTGCGCAGCACAAAAGCTTTACTGATGCACGGGATCTGCGCCCGGCTTTGTACAAAGGTTTACATGCAACAGCGGCAAGACTTGTACAAAAGGTGGTTGCCGGAACGGATCACGGCAACCGCGCCTTACGGATGAAACTTGCGAAGATGCTCTATGTTCCAGGAGTTGCTCACCGGTAAGCCTTCTTCGGTCTCAAGGCGGACAACGCCGGGCCTTGTGACTTGTCTCACCCGATAAGGGCCTTCCCACTTCGGCGTCAACTTGTTGGAATTCTTGGCGGACTGAACACGCCGAAGAACAAGGTCGCCTTCCTCGAGACTCCTGGCCCTGACCTTGCGGCTATGATAGCGACGCAAGGCTTGCTGGTATCGAGCAGCTCGTACAGCAGCCTGGAGACTTTCCTCCTCAAGGAGCAATGCATCATCTTGTCGCAGTTGCTCTTGCTCGAGCTCATCATAAGCGAGCACTCTAGGAGATCCGTATGCGAGTTCCGTGGGGAGAACTGCCTCTGCTCCATAGACAAGAGCAAAGGGTGTCTGTCCGGTGGCTCGATTTGGTGTCGTCCTGATTGACCAAAGAGCCGTCGGCAACTCCTCTATCCAGTTTCTTCCGCACTTGTGCAGCCTGTCGAAGGTTCTTGTCTTGAGTCCGCGCAGCACTTCAGCATTGGCCCTCTCCGCTTGACCATTGCTCCTCGGGTGAGCAACAGAAGCGAAGCAGACCTTGGCGCCAAGGTCTTGGACGTACTGCATAAAGGTGCGACTTGTAAACTGCGTGCCGTTGTCGGTGATGATCCTGTTAGGGATCCCGAAACGGCAAACAATCGATCTGAAGAACCTGACCGCTGACTGTGCTGTCACCTTTCTCACTGGTTCCACTTCTGGCCACTTTGTGAACTTGTTGATTGCTACGTACAAGTACTCAAAGCCCCCGACTGCGCAGTGAAAGGGGCCGAGAATATCGAGCCCCCAGACCGAGAAGGGCCAGGACAAAGGGATCGTCTGGAGAGCTTGAGTTGGCTGGTGAATTTGCTTGGCATGGAACTGGCACGCTTCACACTTGGTTACTTGTGCAGTTGCATCTTGGAGAGCTTCTGGCCAGAAGAACCCTTGCCGGAACGCCTTCCCGGCAAGTGCCCTTGCGCCAATGTGGTGGCCACATATGCCTCCATGTATTTCTGCCAACAGCTTCTGTCCATCTTCCCTGGAAATGCACTTCAACCTGACACCGTTGAGTCTTCTTCTGTACAGTTCATTGCCTATGAACTGGTACATACTTGACTGCCTGGTTATTTTCTCTATCTCTTCTGGCTCGTCGGAAAGTTCTCCAGTTTGCAGAAAGTGGACGATTTGCTGTGCCCATGCTGGAGCCTGAGGCTCAACAACAAGGACTAAAGGCATGAGGGCTGCTGCGGGAACCTCAGCTTCTACGGCAAGAACCTGCGGCTCTGCCGGAGCTGATGGTTCCCCGGCAAGCCTGCCGGGGCGAGGCTTGCCGGTAACGCCTGCTTCAACTGTACAGACCCTTGGATCTGCAGGAGCAGACTGTTCCTCAGCATCTTGGCTGTTGATCTTGGAGACCTTGGCGGCGGCTTCGGGAAGATCCGCCGGCAAGTAGTCGCCGGAGACCAACTTTCTCTTCTTGTTTTGCCCAACTGATGGTGTAACGGATGGCTGAGTTAACTTGAGCACGAAGGTCCCTGGTTCCACAGGTAACTCCATTGCAGGACACTTTGAGAGGCCATCTGTGATATCATTCTGAGCTCTTGGAACGTGCTCCATCTGCAGACCTTCAAAGTGTTCTTCAAGCTTCCTCACTTCATCGACATAAGCTTCCATCAGAGGGCTCTGATAACTCTTGTTCACTTGTCTGACCACCAACTGTGAGTCTCCCCGCACAATCAGCTTCTTGATCCCAAGTTCGGCCGCAATTCTGAGACCGGCAAGCAAACCTTCATACTCGGCAGTATTGTTCGTCGCTTGTTCCTTGGGAAAGTGCATCTAAACAATGTACTTGAGGTGTTCCCCGGTGGGCGCTATGAGTACTACGCCAGCACCGGCGCCTTGCAGCGAGAAGGCACCATCGAAGTACATTACCCACTCTCTGCTTGCTTCTTGGACGGGGACGTTTGTCTCTGGGACTTCTTCATCTGGCGTTGGGGTCCATTCTGCTATGAATTCTGCCAAAGCTCTGCTCTGTATGGTTGAAGTACTCTCAAACTTGAGACCAAAACTTGACAACTCCAGTGCCCACTCGACGATCCTGCCTGTTGCTTCGGGATTTTGCAATATCCTCTTCAACGGAAAGCGAGTGACCACCGTTATCTCATGTGCTTGGAAATAATGACGCAGCTTCCTTGAGGCCATGAGGAGGCCGAAAAGCAACTTCTGCACCCCAGAGTATCTTGATCTAGCCCCTTGCAAGAGGGAACTCACAAAATACACTGGGCGCTGCACCATCTTCCTTCGCACTTCTCCTTGTTCCTGCGCAGACTTGTCCTTGTCGGGGCCAGAGCTTGTCGGGGAAGCTCCCTGCTTGTCGCTGGATGTACTTGCCGGGGATGTGGGTTCCTCATCTGCCTCCCTTTCCGCTACTAACGCAGCACTAACCACTTGATTGGTTGCCGCTAGATACAGCAGCAACTTCTCTTGTGGTCTAGGTGCAACAAGTATTGGAGCGGAGGACAGGTATCCTTTCAAGTCTTGCAACGCTGTCTCTGCTTCCGGAGTCCATTTCATAGGACCTGCCTTTTTCAAGATTTTGAAGAAAGGCAGGGCGCGTTCTGCAGACTTTGAAATGAACCTGCTGAGGGCAGCCACACAACCAGCAAGTCTTCTTACGTCCTTGACGCGCTTCGGGGCTTCGATCTGCTCGATGGCCTTTATCTTGTCGGGATTGGCTTCGATCCCCCTCTGGGACACAAAGAACCCGAGAAGCTTGCCAGAGGGGACTCCGAAAACACACTTCTCGGGGTTCAACTTGAGTTGTATCTTGCGCAGATTCTCAAAGGTTTCTCCCAGGTCTTGAATCAGGGTATCCTTGCTCTTGCTCTTGACCACTATATCATCCATGTAGGCTTCTACATTTCTGTGTATCTGTGGCTCAAAAGCAGTGTGCACCACCCTCGCAAATGTTGAGCCTGCATTCTTCAATCCAAAGGGCATGCGTATGAAGCAATATGTGCCGCATGGAGTAATGAATGCAGTCTTCTCTTCATCTTCCTTGGCCATGAATATCTGGTGGTAACCTGAGTATGCATCAAGGAATGAGAGCAACTCACATCCAGCTGTGGAGTCAACAATTTGGTCGATGCGCGGCAAGGGAAAGGGATCCTTGGGACTAGCTTTGTTCAAGTCGGTGAAGTCTATACAGAGTCTCCACTTTCCATTGGCCTTTCGCACGACAACTGGATTGGCCAACCACGTGGGATGTATTACGCCTCTAACCAGGCCTGCTGCTTCTAACTTCTTTATCTCTTCAGCTATGAACTCTTGGCGCTCCACGGCTTGCTTTCTGACTTTCTGCTTGACGGGCCGCGCGTGAGGACAAACAGCAAGCTTGTGCTCCATTACCTTCCTGGGAACGCCGGGGATGTCAGACGGTTGCCATGCAAACACGTCGACATTCGCCCGCAGGAAGGCAACGAGCGCGCTTTCCTATTTGTGGTCGAGTGTAGCACTGATGGTGAAGGTACCACCAGTGCCGTCCTCCTTGGCGGACACCTTCTTGGTTGCCGGTGGAGCTGCCATTCCTTTCTTACACTTGCCGGTGGAGCTCGATGGTGCGTCCTCGACGGCAGCGCAGCACTCCGAGGAGGTGCGTTTGCCGGAGTGGGCTCCAGAGTTCTTGCCGGACTTGGTCTTGTTCTTCCCCCAGGGAGCTTCAGCGGCAAGTGTGTTGTTTTCTGCTGCGGCTGCTGCATCCCGGTAGATCTTGTCGGCGCAGATAAGCGCATCCTTCTTGTCGCCAGGGACAGAGATGACGCTTATCGGCCCCGGCATCTTGAGTACGTTGTATGCATAGTGGGAAGCCGCCATGAACTTGGCGAGGGCAGGACGGTCAAGTATCCCATTATATGGTAATGGGATATCGGCGACGTCGAACGTGATCCTCTCCGTCCTGAAGTTGAGCTCCCCGCCAAAGGTCACTGGCAGCGTAATCTTCCCCTTCGGCTTGCTCCTTCCCGGGTTGATCCCTTGGAACGACCCGGTTTCCTCGAGCTCGCTGTCGGGGATCTATAGCTTCTTGATCACAGCTGAGGAGATCAAGTTCAGGCCGGCCCCGCCGCCAACCAACATCTTGGTGACCTTGAGGTTGCGGATAGTTGGTGAGACCAACATCGGTAAGCACCCGACCGCAGTTGTGCGGTCAGGGTGGTCCTCAAGGTCAAAGATGATGGGCGTGCCGGACCACTTCAGCAGCCTGCGTGACTCGATGGGTGGCTCAGCTGCATTCACTTCTCGCACCCACTGCTTGAGCTGGCGGTGGGAAGTGTGCAGAGAGGCACCTCCGTCGACACACAGAACCTCTGTGGCCTTCTGGAACTCCTGCTCGCTGTTGTCTCCTTCTTCCATGTCATCATCGTCGTCTTCATCCTCATCCTTGTCGCGGCCCCGGGGAGGTCTGTCACCTTGCCGCTGCTTGGCCTTGCCGCGGCGTCCTCCCCGGCCATTGAACGGCCGCTTCTTGCTGGGCTCTCCTCCGCCTCCTTGGGCCTTCTCCTTGTCGCGACGCTCGTATTCAGCCTTCTGCTGCTCTACGAGGTACTCGACTCTCTTGCAGTTCTGAAGATCGTGGCCCTTGGTGCGGTGGATCTTGCAGTACTGCTTGTCGGAGCCGTCCTGCTTGTCGGCTGCCGCTACAGGGGCGAGCTCCTTGCCGGAACCGCCAGCCTGCGCTTTCTTGGCGGGAGCCTCCTTGCCGGACTGCTCGACAACCAGCACCTCCTTGCTCTTCTTCTTTCTGTTGTTCCGCCGTCGGCTCTTCCTTGCCGGGGCGGCATCCTCACTGTCGCTTCCTCCTGCACCAGCATCCTCTCCGGGGAGTCTCCTCCCTTCTTCAGCGCGCACGCACTTGTCAGCCAGAGTGTAGAGCTCGCTGACATCCCGGATCTTGGTCATGGCCATCTCCTCCCTCATCCGGCGATTACGCACGTTCTGGTGAAACGCGCTGATAACCGCGGCAGGGTGGGCGTCGGGAATGTTGTGCTGGATGCGGCTGAATCTTTGGATGTATTTGCGCAGGGACTCTCCCTCCTTTTGGGAGAGGATGTGGAGATCGCTCTCCTGGCCGTGGGGTTTGTGGCCGCCCATGAAGGCGCCGACAAACTGGTGGCACAAATCCGCCCATGAAGAGATGGAGTTCTCCGGCAAGTGCATAAGCCAAGATCGAACGTTTGGCTTAAGCACAAGCGGGAAGTAGTAGGCTAGGATCTTCTCGTCGCGTCCCCCGGCAGCCTGCACCGCGATGGTGTAGATGCTGAGGAACTCCGAGGGGTGTGTCTTGCCGTCGTACTTCTCGGGTACGTCGGGCTTGAAATTCTTCATGCTGGGCCACTGGACTTGCCGCAGCTCACTGGTGAACGCAGGGCAACCTGCCGCGTACGGCAAGTCGCCTGGTTCACCGGGCACGTGCGCGTCGACAGCGGTCCCAGCGCGCTGATCTGACTGTCTCCGGGCTTCTCGTCGACGCTCGATGTGAGTCCGAGCGTCCTCTTGCCGCCTGTCGTCTAGGACTTGGCGCTGATCGCGGCGAGCCCGCGGATCCGACGACGCCGTAGAGTCGTCGTCGACGTTGATCCGGCGGGGTGGCGATTTCTGCTTCCGCGGCGGGGAGTGCACGGTAGTTGCACCCCCGGCGGTCTTGTCCCCATCGGCCTTCGTCTGGTCGACTTGCCGCGGCCGCGACGTTGCCGGCTGCTGCGGCGTGTCGTTGTTGGCGAAGGCGATGAGGCTCTGGATCGTCGCCCTCCAGTCTTCGGCTTTATCTGCCGCTGGAGGGAAATCGAGGAGCAGCTGTGCTCTTGCAAGAGCTTCTGCTGGAGAGGAGGGGAGCGGCGGCGAGCGGTGCGAGGAGCGAGATATGCTCGGACTTCTAACAGGGTTAGAAGAAGCAGCTTCCCGCCCCAGCGACCGCGCCTTGCTCGTACCAGCGCGCTGGCCTTGAGCATCCCGCGATCCTCCGGCTTGGCCACGCCCCAGCAAGCGTATGGTACCTCCTGTACCACGCCGCTGCGGGTCTTGCACCTCCTGGGAGGGACGTGGGGCGTGTACTGACACCGAGGCTTTGGAGTTCGCCCGGTCGTCCGTCTTGTCCTTGGACTTGGTGGCGCCGTGAGTCTCCTCACCGGCGGTCACCCTTCCGCCAGCATCTACCCCACCAACCGTTGGTTCTGGTGGTGGCGGGATCGACGCAGACGGGCCTCCGACCTCCGAAGCCTTCTTCTTCGGAGGCATGTCGTTGTAGCTGATGAAGTTGATGAAGTTGGTGAAGTTGCTGAAGGTTGCGCCCGCGTGAGCGCCGGATCAGGTTCGCACAACCTCGACGCCCCCTACCTGGCGCGCCAAAGATGTCGGGGGAAACTTGTAATGCCCAGGATGGAGTTATACCTCCTACGTGTCGAGGCACGACTTAAAGGCATAAATCCATCCTAGAATGATCTCAAGTTCGATAATCTTTGCACATCTCATGTAAAAGAGGGGATTGTAAACAGAAAATAGTTGGCTTACACTCGCCACGTCACAGAATTACAATTCAAGTCTCAAACATCATACATTAAGAACATCACAACCCTCTAAGGGCAAAATCCAAATGTCAAAGAACCAAACTTAGATAAATAAACCACAGGCGGATCGAATCCTAGTAAGAGTCTCCACTACTGATCATCCGGGTATCGCACATAGTACCGACTACGCTCCTCGTCGTACTCCCAATCCAGCTCGGTGCCATCACCTGGATAGCTCACAGCTGGACCTGCATCTGGTGTGTGAAGTAACTGTGAGCCACAGAGGACTCAGCAATCCCGTCTCCGGGTAACAAGACTATTTAAGCCTTTGGGTGAGGGTAAGGCTGAAGAAAAGAATAAGTGTCTGCAGCAGCAACTAGCAACTAGCTTACGTGAGTGAGAGCGAGAAGAGAAAGCCTCGGCGAGAAGTGATCACGAAGTGATCCTAGCTACAAGCTCAACAAACATAACCCCTCCGTGTTCAACTCCCGAATCCCTATTCGGAAATTGACAGTCACGGAACACACGCTGGTAGTGTATTAGAAACATTGTGTCAAGTTATCTACAACCGGAATTAACAAGCTCCCATCTGCCACATAACCGCGGGCACGGCTTTCGAAAGTTCAAACCCTGCAGGGGTGTTCCAACTTGACCCATTACAAGCCCACGATCCGCGGAGTCGCAACTCCAAAGTGGGAAGACCCGAGTATCCTCGGAATCCCGTGCTCAAGATATACCGAACTAAGGTAAGACTAATCCAGCAAATCCTCCCGGCGTGTCGACACCCTGATAGTAGCCGCGCGTATCTAAGTCTCAGGACACGACCGGATGGGTGATGCTACGGGTTTTTACCAAACCTCGAGTTTCCTTGAGGTGGCCCCGCAGGACCCCCAGTTCGGACCAACACTCATGTGGAGCACTGGCCCGGGGTTGTTGATTAAGAAAAAGGGTTTATAACTCCCTATGCAAGTTTAGTTTGTTGTTAGGCAAATAGTACCAATGTTGGGACTTGCTGGAAAAGACTTAGCACTTAGCGGTTTATCGAGGGGGTCCCATACACCCCAACCGTGTTAGGAACGCATAATCAAGGAACATAACACCGGTTTATACGGTTCCTAACGGCATGAGTGGAACAAATCACCAAGCAAAAGGCTTAGCCTTCCACCCTTGCCAATATATAGATGATTTCATTTAAAGCATTTATATAGTGTGATATAACCCAACCAAACTTCAACATGAAGCAAGCATCTTCGATCTTCACCTGCAACTAACAATGCTATAAGAAGGGCTGAGCGAAGCGTACTTAGCCAAGCAACGGTTTGCGTAGGTAGGTTGGTTAAACATGGCAATTGGTTACAAGTAGGAGGCTGACAAGAAGATCATGGGCATCGAGGCAAAACTATAGATCGAGACTACTAGCAATAGGCAAAGATAGTAATGTTATCGGGGTTCGGTCATCTTGCCTGAAGTGAAGTCGTTCGGATCGTAAGAAGGGTCCTCGTGCTCAACCTCGTTGGTAACCTCGTGCTCAACCTCGTACTCGGTCTCAGCTTCCTGCTCTAAACACAACAATCACACCAAGCACCAATCAACAAGATGCAATGCGCACTCGAAAAAGATGAATGCATGAAGGATGCACTACGGATGCACACGGAGCACGTAAAATATCACTCAAGCAAAAACACCTCAAAACAAGATAACAAACTGATATTATGAATCTACATGGAAAATCAATCAAGTTTGATATAAGATTCGCTTAAATCGGAGTTACGGGCTAAAAGTTATGCCCGAAACAAGAAATGAGCGAAAGCTGAAAATTACAGCAACATAGCATCTTCGGAGCTCAAAATAATTAAGCTACAGCACTCACATATCATGGCAAAGGACATGAACACAAACTAGATATATACTACAGCAACTAAGTCCAAAGGTGCACCCCCAACGGAGTCACGGATCAATAGCAATGATCTTGGACATAGAACTTGACAATAAAATTCTGGCAGCAGAATTTTATTGAAACTTTGGAGCAAAAGATAAACATGCTACAGCCACTTAAATGGACATGTGAAGACATGAATGGAAAGACAACAATATATACTACAAGGAACAATCAAAATCCACTCCAAAACTAACATGCTTTGTCCTAGAACATCACACGAACATGGCATCGGAACGTTACAGATTTCAGACTTAGTGAAAATCCAATAAGTCCTAAAACAGCAATATCATCATGGCATATAAAAGAGCATGTTTAAGTCACCTCGAAACTAAACATGGCAAGAGGTAAGCACCTCATCAAAATACACATGAAGGTGATCCCGAAACACACAAGCATGCATCATTGAGGTGAACACAACGATTGCAACGAGCTCAACAAGATGGCATTTCATAACAAGTGAAACAACATCACAGCCACATGGCACTTTGCAACGATGATAACAAGGCAATAATAAATCTATCATGCAACCTATCACAAACAACATGTAGATCATGGCAAGACGAACACGTGGACATGTCATTTGCATCATTCGGACAAACGAGGTAAAAGATATCACATGACAAAGGTGGCACAAAAACATCACATAGCAGCAGTTTATATCATGATGCACTCTTGCAACAGCAAAACGAGCACCTAGATGATCTCCAACATGCATGACAAGAACAGATAAAACGTAGAGCAAGTCTCCACGAACGTCTGTACATGCTATATGCGTGAATCGGAGCAACAGACAAAAAGATAGAGCAGGTCAAACATTGCATCTCAGAACAAAATTAACAGGGACTTAGGAGTGGGGAGTCAACCTCACTCAGATCTGGATCTGGAAAAAAAAGGACATCGGGCCGGCGGCTGGGCTGCCCGAACTGGCGGTGGAGGCGGCGGCGGCCCAGTCGGAGACGAGGCCCGGCTGGGGCGGCGGACGTCTGGATCGGCGCGGGCCCGGCGAGGCGGACCACTGAGGCGGGGAAGGCCTCACGCGGCGGGAGCCCAGCGGCTGGAGGGACCCGGTGGGCCGAGGCGCTGGCTGCGGCCACTCAGCGGGCGAGGCGGGGGAAGCGCCTGGTCCTCCTGGCGGCTCGGTGGCGAGGGAAAACTGGCGATGGGCCGGCGGCCTGCTGGCTCGGAGGGGGCGCGGCGCTAGCCTGGAAGGGAGCGGGTGCGGGCCTGGCGAGGCGGGCCTCCCGGTGAAGCGGCGAAGTGGTCCCCTGGCGCTGGGTCGATCGGAGACGGGGCCCAGCCGAAGGGAGCGATGGGGCAGAGGCCTCGAGTGGAGGCGAAGCAGCCGTTGACCAGCCGCCTGGATCGAAACGAAGGGGCTGGCGTCGAGGGACTTGCGGCGGCGCGGCGAACTGCTGGATCCTTCGGGATCCGAGAAGAGTCAGAGGGGGGATTTTTGGGATCTGGTTTGATCTGAAAGAAAAGAAAAAAAAATAGTGGAGAAGGGGAAGAAGATAGGGAAGCCAAAAATAGACTAGGAGGGTCTAATATATAGCAGTCTTTAGGGTTAGGAGGGAATTTAGGGGCGCTAGGAGCCCTCCGATCGCGATCCGACGGATCCGATCGCGGGGATAGATTAAAAAGGCCTAGGAGGAGATAAAAGACTGCAGTAGGGGTGTTTCCGGGACACGAAGTGAAGGCACTTTGGACCCACACGAACAACGGATGGAAAAGCCAACGGAGTCCAAACGAGACGAGATTTGAGAGGCGGGTTGCACACAACAAAAACAACAACACACACAACAACCTCGCGGCACACCGGTAACGTTAAACGCCCGAACAACAAAGTAGGCCTACGGGACGTCACGGACACGTGAGGGAGCTCCGGAACGCGAAACGGACAACGGGAAGGAACGCGACGAACCGGATGCAACCGACAACACAATGCAATGCGATGCACACGTCTACATGATATGAATGAATGCCACACACTCACACAACAAAACGACGAAAACCCGAAAGACAAGAACCCGGAATGGAAATAGATGAAGCCGGAGATATATTATATACCCAAAAGGGAAAGTATTACATCCGGGGCATTACAAACTCTCCTCTACTACAAAAAGATCTCGTCCCGAGATCTAGGACTGGAAAAAGGAAGGGTACTCGGAACGAAGATGATCTTCTCATTCCCAGGTAGCTTCTCGGTCGGTGTGATGTGACCACTTGACTTTCAGAAACTTGATGGACTTGTTGCGGGTCTTGCGTTCGGTTTCTTCGAGAATGGCAACTGGGTGCTCTCGGTAGGACAGGTCTTGTTGAAGATCAATCTCTTCAAACGGAATCATGCGCTCAGGTGCCTTGAAGCATTTGCGAAGTTGAGACACATGGAAGACATCATGAACATTGGCGAAGTTTGAAGGTAGCTCAAGTTGATAGGCTAGGTCGCCTCTCTTGCCAAGAATCTTGAAAGGCCCGACGTATCTAGGAGCAAGCTTTCCTTTGATACCGAATCTTTGGGTGCCTTTCATCGGAGACACACGGAGATAGACATGATCATCAATGTTGAATGCCAAATCAGGATGCTTGCCGTCATAGTAGCTCTTCTGACGCGACTGAGCGGCCTTGAGATTCTCACGTATGACTTTGCACATTTCTTCGGCTTCTGAGATCAAGTCATTGCCAAGAAGTTGGCGTTCGCCTGTTTCAGACCAATTGAGAGGGGTACGGCACTTTCTGCCATAGAGAATTTCAAACGGTGCTTTGCCTGCACTTGCTTGAAAGCTGTTGTTGTAAGAGAACTCGGCAAATGGAAGGCAGTCTTCCCATTTCATGCCGAAGGAGATGACACAGGCTCTGAGCATGTCTTCTAGAATCTGATTCACGCGCTCGACTTGACCACTAGTCTGAGGGTGAAAAGCAGTGCTGAACCTGATCTTCGTGCCCATGGCGGACTGAAAGGAGTCCCAGAACCTTGATGTGAACAAGCTTCCACGGTCTCAGGATATCACTTGAGGAATGCCATGTAGGGACACAATTCTGGAAGTGTACAGCTCTGCAAGTTGAGCTGCATTGATTGATTCCTTGACTGGAAGAAAGTGAGCGACTTTGGTAAGCTTGTCAATCACCACAAAGATAGCATCATTTCCTCGCTTGGATTTAGGAAAACTAGTGACGAAGTCCATTTCAATGTGGTCGAACTTCCACTCGGGAATAGGAAGAGGTTGGAGAAGACCGGCTGGACGTTGATGTTCTGCTTTCACTCTTCTGCATACATCACATTCGTTCACGAATTGGGCAATTTCCCTTTTCATGCGTGTCCACCAGTAAGACTGCTTGAGATCTAGGTACATCTTGGAACTGCCAGGATGAATGGAAAGGAGAGAATCATGAGCTTCTTCCATTATGAGCTTCCTGAGATCACCTTTGGGAACAACGAGTCTGTCCTCGAAGAACAAGGTATCTCTCTCATCAACACGGAAGCACTTGTATTTTGGAGTGCCCTTTGCAATCCCATGTTTCACTTTCTTCACCATGGTATCACTGAGTTGGGCCTCACGGACTTGATCTTCCAAGGTAGGAGCAATTTGGAGATTTGCAAGAAAACCCTGCGGAACAACTTGAAGGTTGAGTTTCCTAAAAGCTTCACAAAGCTCAGGCTGGTACGGCTTGATAAGAAGGCTGTTGCAATATGCCTTTCTGCTCAAAGCATCTGCAATCACATTCGCCTTGCCAGGAGTGTACTCAATGCTGGGGTTGTACTCTTGGATCATTTCAACCCAACGAGTCTGGCGGAGGTTCAGATGCGGCTGTGTGAAGATGTACTTCAAACTCTTGTGATCAGTGAAGATGTCGACCTTTCTGCCCAACAACAGATGTCTCCACGTAATCAGAGCATGTACCACAGCTGCTAGCTCGAGATCATGTGTGGGATAGTTCTTCTCACTTGGCTTTAGCTGACGAGAAGTGTATGCCACAATTCTCTTATCTTGCATAAGCACACCACCAAGACCTTGAAGAGAAGCATCACAGAATACTTCATAGGGCTTGGATTCATCCGGAGGAGTCAGAACTGGAGCAGAGACAAGCTTCTCTTTGAGGGTTTTGAATGCAACTTCACACTCTGGAGACCAAAAGTATTTGACATTCTTCTGAAGCAGGTTGGAAAGAGGCTTGGCAATCTTGGAGAAGTTCTCAACAAACCTCCTGCAATAGCTGGCAATACCCAGAAAACTGCGGAGCTGCTTGACGTTCTGAGGAGCTTCCCAGTTGACAATTGCTTCAACTTTCTCGGGATTAACTGCAATGCCGTCAGCTGAGATGATGTGGCCCAGGTACAAAACCTTATCGAGCCAGAACTCGCACTTGGAGAACTTGGCATAAAATTTATGCTCTCGGAGTCGATCAAGAACCAGACGCAAGTGCTTTTCGTGATCTTCTTCATTCTTGGAAAACACCAGAATATCATCCAGATACACAAGCACGAACTCGCCAGTATAGGGGTTGAAGATGTAATGCATCATCCTTGAAAAGGTAGGAGGAGCATTGGCGAGACCGAAGGACATGACGGTATACTCGTATGAACCGTAGCTCGTTCTGAAGGCCGTCTTGGGAATGTCCTCCTCGCGAATGCGAATTTGATGGTAGCCCATACGGAGGTCAAGCTTAGAGAACACTTTAGCTCCTTTGAGCTGCTCGAAGAGTTCGTTGATGTTGGGGAGCGGATACTTGTTCTTAATCGTCTTCTTGTTCAATGGCCTGTAATCAACACAGAGACGCTCCGTGCCATCTTTCTTCTTGACAAATAAGACACCACAGCCCCACGGGGATGTACTAGGCCTGATGAGACCCATACGCTCCTGTTCATCCAACTGTTTCTTCAATTCCTTCAATTCTTCCGGAGAGAGCTTGTACGGACGCCGGCATGCAGGCTCAGTGCCCGGCTCGAGTTCAATGACAAACTCCACCTGACGGTGTGGAGGCATGCCTGGAAGTTCTTCAGGAAAGACGTCTTGATATTCGTTCACCACCGGAATTTGAGATATGGCATTAATTTCGCCCTTATCATTGAGAGAGAAAAGCCGGATAGTATTATCCCTGGAGGCGAAGATAATCACATCATCATCAGAATGAGTCATCTTGACTTCCTTCTGTGCACAATCAATATGAGCATCGTGCTGAGAAAGCCAATCCATTCCGAGGATGAGGTCGATGTCAGAATTGCCGAGAATCACCGGAGAAGCCAAAAATCGATAATCACCCATGCGAATAGAAACATCCGGAGCATATATACTGGAATGCATTCGTCTCCCCAGAGAAACAACTGATAACTCCCTTGGCAAACTTTTGATATCAACATTATACTTGGATGCAAATGGTTGAGACATGAAAGAGCATGAAGCACCCGAATCAAATAACACTTTAGCTGGAAAAGAGTTCACTGGAAGGTTACCCAAAATGACATCAGAAGAATTCTCCGCTTGTGCTGCATTCATCAGATTGACCCTTGCTGCCTTTGGATCATGCCTGACAATAGCTGAACTCACAGGTGGAGGAGGTGGAAGACGCTTCGGATTCGGACATCTGTTGGCATAGTGACCTTTCTGAGTGCATTTGTTGCAAGTCACTTCTGAGAGAGGACGGAAATGAGAGCCACTTGACTTTGAGCCTTGAGACTGAAACTGCTTCTTCGACTGGTTGCTCGGGTTGGGTGGGTGGGAGAAACCACGATTACTAGAGTTCTTGTTGTTGGAGTTGTTGGAGTTGTTGGAGTTGTTGTATGGAGCTCGAATCACTGGAGGAGGAGGAAGCCAGAATTTCTGATGCTTCGAGACCATCTGAGACGATGAGGAAGAGTGAACGGCATCTCGAATTCTCTTCTTAGAGGCCTCCATCTTAAGCTGAGCTGCTTCTTGTTTCAAGGCCATGTTATAGAACTTGTCGAATTCATCGGGCTCGAACAAAGTGAGAGCAAGCTGAAGTTCATCTTTGAGACCTCCACGAAACTGGTAGATTTTACTCTTGGCATCAGGAATGTCTTGCTTAGCATAGCGAGCGAGGTTTTGGAACTTGACATTATACTGATAGACTGACATGGAGCCCTGCTTCAGGTTGCGGAATTGCTCACGCATACCCTCGATGACACTTGTAGGAATGTGGTGCGAGCGGAAATCCTTGCAGAAATTCTCCCAAGAGATCACTTGACCTGGCCTGGAGTCTTTGTACTGCTGCCACCAGTCAGCTGCTTGATCTTTCAGTTGGAAGGCTGCAAACTTCACATAATCATCTTCCTTCACGTTACTGCACTCAAAATGCTTCTTTATGTCGGTCAACCAATCCTCAGCATCAAGAGGGTCGACACAGTAACTGAAAGCTTTAGGATTGTTTGCCAGGAACTGGTTGAGGGTAGCATGGTGCTGCTGGAAGAAGTTGCCTTGATTCACTGGAACACCCTGATTAGCTTGCATAGCTTGCATCTGCTGCATCATCTGCATCATCAACTGAGTGTTCTGGGCAGTAGTCTGCATAATTGATCTCCAAGCCTTAGGCGGAGGAGGAGGGGAAGGAGGATGTTCTGGAACCTCTTCCACCTCTGGGTTAGCGTTGGGAATTCTTTTCAGAGCCATCCTGTAAGAGATGACCACGAATCAGCAATTGATTGACAAAAGGTATAAGCTGAATCAATGGAATGAATTGCAACAAGTCTTCACAATAATCATTCGAACAATAGAACGAATGAAAACATCCGAACAAGAGGAACGGATGAAATTCTCAGTTAAATGATAACATCAGTCTTCACGAGAAGCCACATAGGGGACAAAATGAAAATAAGAAAAACAACAAGGTACGGACGGGAACAAACACAAGAGAGGAGTTTCGCTCTAACATCTTTGTGCTGAAAGCATATGAACGCGTTATGAAAAGGTTTTGCAATCCCCGGATCAGCATAGCCAAGGACCCTTTAAGATGCAACTCCTGATAGTAACATCGGTCATATAACCCCTTCACTCAATGTAGAACCCCGAACTCACTAACCTGCATTCGTTGGAAGAATGCCTACGATCTACTGGATTAACCCACCTATAGATTTCCGAAAGATTCCAGTTATGCAATCAGGTGTTGGGGATACACGGGAAGCACTGTGCAATCAACTCTAACCTACATCCAGGTGTATCCATCCTTCAACACATAACCAGTCTTTCTCGGAAACTGTGTACCTCGGACCTTCGAAAAGCATCCACTATAACAAGCTATGGCAATACTCCCGAACTACCTCCCCAGTACTGGGTGATGTCGGGGTTATCTTGCCACTGGGCGTATAGGGGAGATTTTCGATGTCGACCGTCTTAAGTATTTAGTACTGCCGCGATATGCTTGTTACAACGATACCCCGAAGCTCAACTCCTCGGTAACAGGAGGCATCGAGAACAATATCCTTGTCACAAGAACATCAAAACAATCCCAGAATACTCGCGGGATTCCTAAAAAAAAATTGTGCAATTTTTGAAGATAGGAGAGACAAGAGTAGTCGTCAGGAGTCCTCACCAGAGAGAAAGGGGATGAGAAGCAAAGAAATCCTACTCTCCGATATAATATAGGACTCTAAAAGCTTTCAGTGTGTGCCTAGACTCGACCGTCAACGATTCGATCAAACAGTGGGGGCTCCTAGGTCGGAGAAGGCTCTGAATACCAACTTGTAATGCCCAGGATGGAGTTATACCTCCTACGGGTCGAGGCACGACTTAAAGGCATAAATCCATCCTAGAATGATCTCAAGTTCGATAATCTTTGCACATCTCATGTAAAAGAGGGGATTGTAAACAGAAAATAGTTGGCTTACACTCGCCACGTCACAGAATTACAATTCAAGTCTCAAACATCATACATTAAGAACATCACAACCCTCTAAGGGCAAAATCCAAATGTCAAAGAACCAAACTTAGATAAATAAACCACAGGCGGATCGAATCCTAGTAAGAGTCTCCACTACTGATCATCCGGGTATCGCACATAGTACCGACTACGCTCCTCGTCGTACTCCCAATCCAGCGCGGTGCCATCACCTGGATAGCTCACAGCTGGACCTGCATCTGGTGTGTGAAGTAACTGTGAGCCACAGAGGACTCAGCAATCCCGTCTCCGGGTAACAAGACTATTTAAGCCTTTGGGTGAGGGTAAGGCTGAAGAAAAGAATAAGTGTCTGCAGCAGCAACTAGCAACTAGCTTACGTGAGTGAGAGCGAGAAGAGAAAGCCTCGGCGAGAAGTGATCACGAAGTGATCCTAGCTACAAGCTCAACAAACATAACCCCTCCGTGTTCAACTCCCGAATCCCTATTCGGAAATTGACAGTCACGGAACACACGCTGGTAGTGTATTAGAAACATTGTGTCAAGTTATCTACAACCGGAATTAACAAGCTCCCATCTGCCACATAACCGCGGGCACGGCTTTCGAAAGTTCAAACCCTGCAGGGGTGTTCCAACTTGACCCATTACAAGCCCACGATCCGCGGAGTCGCAACTCCAAAGTGGGAAGACCCGAGTATCCTCGGAATCCCGTGCTCAAGATATACCGAACTAAGGTAAGACTAATCCAGCAAATCCTCCCGGCGTGTCGACACCCTGATAGTAGCCGGCGTATCTAAGTCTCAGGACACGTCCGGATGGGTGATGCTACGGGTTTTTACCAAACCTCGAGTTTCCTTGAGGTGGCCCCGCAGGACCCCCAGTTCGGACCAACACTCATGTGGAGCACTGGCCCGGGGTTGTTGATTAAGAAAAAGGGTTTATAACTCCCTATGCAAGTTTAGTTTGTTGTTAGGCAAATAGTACCAATGTTGGGACTTGCTGGAAAAGACTTAGCACTTAGCGGTTTATCGAGGGGGTCCCATACACCCCAACCGTGTTAGGAACGCATAATCAAGGAACATAACACCGGTTTATACGGTTCCTAACGGCATGAGTGGAACAAATCACCAAGCAAAAGGCTTAGCCTTCCACCCTTGCCAATATATAGATGATTTCATTTAAAGCATTTATATAGTGTGATATAACCCAACCAAACTTCAACATGAAGCAAGCATCTTCGATCTTCACCTGCAACTAACAATGCTATAAGAAGGGCTGAGCGAAGCGTACTTAGCCAAGCAACGGTTTGCGTAGGTAGGTTGGTTAAACATGGCAATTGGTTACAAGTAGGAGGCTGACAAGAAGATCATGGGCATCGAGGCAAAACTATAGATCGAGACTACTAGCAATAGGCAAAGATAGTAATGTTATCGGGGTTCGGTCATCTTGCCTGAAGTGAAGTCGTTCGGATCGTAAGAAGGGTCCTCGTGCTCAACCTCGTTGGTAACCTCGTGCTCAACCTCGTACTCGGTCTCAGCTTCCGGCTCTAAACACAACAATCACACCAAGCACCAATCAACAAGATGCAATGCGCACTCGAAAAAGATGAATGCATGAAGGATGCACTACGGATGCACACGGAGCACGTAAAATATCACTCAAGCAAAAACACCTCAAAACAAGATAACAAACTGATATTATGAATCTACATGGAAAATCAATCAAGTTTGATATAAGATTCGCTGAAATCGGAGTTACGGGCTAAAAGTTATGCCCGAAACAAGAAATGAGCGAAAGCTGAAAATTACAGCAACATAGCATCTTCGGAGCTCAAAATAATTAAGCTACAGCACTCACATATCATGGCAAAGGACATGAACACAAACTAGATATATACTACAGCAACTAAGTCCAAAGGTGCACCCCCAACGGAGTCACGGATCAATAGCAATGATCTTGGACATAGAACTTGACAATAAAATTCTGGCAGCAGAATTTTATTGAAACTTTGGAGCAAAAGATAAACATGCTACAGCCACTTAAATGGACATGTGAAGACATGAATGGAAAGACAACAATATATACTACAAGGAACAATCAAAATCCACTCCAAAACTAACATGCTTTGTCCTAGAACATCACACGAACATGGCATCGGAACATTACAGATTTCAGACTTAGTGAAAATCCAATAAGTCCTAAAACAGCAATATCATCATGGCATATAAAAGAGCATGTTTAAGTCACCTCGAAACTAAACATGGCAAGAGGTAAGCACCTCATCAAAATACACATGAAGGTGATCCCGAAACACACAAGCATGCATCATTGAGGTGAACACAACGATTGCAACGAGCTCAACAAGATGGCATTTCATAACAAGTGAAACAACATCACAGCCACATGGCACTTTGCAACGATGATAACAAGGCAATAATAAATCTATCATGCAACCTATCACAAACAACATGTAGATCATGGCAAGACGAACACGTGGACATGTCATTTGCATCATTCGGACAAACGAGGTAAAAGATATCACATGACAAAGGTGGCACAAAAACATCACATAGCAGCAGTTTATATCATGATGCACTCTTGCAACAGCAAAACGAGCACCTAGATGATCTCCAACATGCATGACAAGAACAGATAAAACGTAGAGCAAGTCTCCACGAACGTCTGTACATGCTATATGCGTGAATCGGAGCAACAGACAAAAAGATAGAGCAGGTCAAACATTGCATCTCAGAACAAAATTAACAGGGACTTAGGAGTGGGGAGTCAACCTCACTCAGATCTGGATCTGGAAAAAAAAGGACATCGGGCCGGCGGCTGGGCTGCCCGAACTGGCGGTGGAGGCGGCGGCGGCCCAGTCGGAGACGAGGCCCGGCTGGGGCGGCGGACGTCTGGATCGGCGCGGGCCCGGCGAGGCGGACCACTGAGGCGGGGAAGGCCTCACGCGGCGGGAGCCCAGCGGCTGGAGGGACCCGGTGGGCCGAGGCGCTGGCTGCGGCCACTCGGCGGGCGAGGTGGGGGAAGCGCCTGGTCCTCCTGGCGGCTCGGTGGCGAGGGAAAACTGGCGATGGGCCGGCGGCCTGCTGGCTCGAAGGGGCGCGGCGCTAGCCTGGAAGGGAGCGGGTGCGGGCCTGGCGAGGCGGGCCTCCCGGTGAAGCGGCGAAGTGGTCCCCTGGCGCTGGGTCGATCGGAGACGGGGCCCAGTCGAAGGGAGCGATGGGGCAGAGGCCTCGAGTGGAGGCGAAGCAGCCGTTGACCAGCCGCCTGGATCGAAACGAAGGGGCTGGCGTCGAGGGACTTGCGGCGGCGCGGCGAACTGCTGGATCCTTCGGGATCCGAGAAGAGTCAGAGGGAGGATTTTTGGGATCTGGTTTGATCTGAAAGAAAAGAAAAAAAAATAGTGGAGATGGGGAAGAAGATAGGGAAGCCAGAAATAGACTAGGAGGGTCTAATATATAGCAGTTTTTAGGGTTAGGAGGGAATTTAGGGGCGCTAGGAGCCCTCCGATCGCGATCCGACGGATCCGATCGCGGGGATAGATTAAAAAGGCCTAGGAGGAGATAAAAGACTGCAGTAGGGGTGTTTCTGGGACACGAAGTGAAGGCACTTTGGACCCACACGAACAACGGATGGAAAAGCCAACGGAGTCCAAACGAGACGAGATTTGAGAGGCGGGTTGCACACAACAAAAACAACAACACACACAACAACCTCGCGGCACACCGGTAACGTTAAACGCCCGAACAACAAAGTAGGCCTACGGGACGTCACGGACACGTGAGGGAGCTCCGGAACGTGAAACGGACAACGGGAAGGAACGCGACGAACCGGATGCAACCGACAACACAATGCAATGCAATGCACACGTCTACATGATATGAATGAATGCCACACACTCACACAACAAAACGACGAAAACCCGAAAGACAAGAACCCGGAATGGAAATAGATGAAGCCGGAGATATATTATATACCCAAAAGGGAAAGTATTACATCCGGGGCATTACAAAACTGTCCTCCCACGAGCACCTATGGGACCGGAGCCCCTTCTACGTTGCGGTAAGGGAGCGGAGGGAGCACGGAGAGCAGATCGAAGAGCACACGCGGGCAGTTTACCCAGGTTCGGGCCGCGCGGACGCGTAAAACCCTACTCCTGCTTAGGTTGTATTGAGTTCTTGAGGTCGGGAGCTTGAAGATCTACAGTACTAGCTACACCGAGCGAGAGAGTTGTCTCGGTTTCGAACCGAACCCCCTCTACGTTGTGCATGGGCCTCCTTTTATAGCTCAAAGGGGTCACCGACAGGTGTCAACGTAGAGGAGGGTAAAAGTGTAATTTTGGTGGTAGTTGCAACAGTGCATGAACAGTGTATGAACAGTGGTCTTCACCTAACTTTGACAGTGGGGGACAAGGGCACTAAATGCCCGTCGCCGTCGCCCCCAAAAGCGTCCGTCCATGCTTCTCCGTTCGCCACGGCGGTAGCCTCGTCACCGTGGCTTGCCACCGTGTGCCCCAGGCTGCACAGCCGCCTGCCACGTGCCCCTGGAAGGGCCCCAGGGCGACGCGTGGGCAGATGAGCTGGAGCGCGGGCACACAGCGTAGGTTCCCCCGGCAAGCACCTTGCAGGGGTCGTGATCTTGCCGGGCCCGGAAGCTTGTCGCTCTCCGGGTCCTGCCGGGGCGCATGATGCGCCGAGACATCTCTTGAGGTATGTGTTCCTTGGCCTTCCTGGCAAGCTCCTCTTGCCAGGGTCTTGTGCTAAAGTGATAACCTTGAGCCTAGTGCGGGCTTCCCGGCAAGCTCCTCTTGCCGGGGCCTTGATCTTCTGACTTGTATACTTTGTTCTTGAATGGCTTCATAGGGACCAGAAAGGTTCTTGGCGAGCACATGGTAAGCCCAGCCACGGGAAGCTGCTACTGCCCGTGCACAAGTTGGGGTACTAAGGTACCCCTATCTTAGTACACCGACAAAGATCGAAGCTATTGAGAGGATGCCCTATCCAAGGGACATCAAAGGTATTCGCAGTTTTCTCGGTCATGCAGGTTTTTATAGAAGATTTATTAAAGACTTTTCTAAAACCTCGAGACCCCTCACTAATCTTCTCCAGAAGGATGTTCCTTTTGCGTTTGATGAAAATTGTAAGGAAGCTTTTGAAATCCTTAAGAAAGCTTTAATAACTGCTCCTATAGTACAACCACCTGACTGGAATTTACCTTTTGAAATTATGTGTGATGCAAGTGATTTTGCTGTTGGAGCTGTTTTAGGACAAAGAGTTGATAAGAAATTGAATGTTATACATTATGCTAGTAAGACCCTTGATACTGCTCAAAGAAATTATGCTACTACTGAGAAGGAATTCTTAGCTGTAGTTTTTGCTTGTGATAAGTTTAGGCAGTATATTGTTGATTCCAAAGTTATTATTCATACTGATCATGCTGCCATTAAATATCTTATGACAAAGAAGGATGCCAAGCCAAGGCTTATCAGATGGGTACTCCTTCTCCAAGAATTTGATTTGCAGATTGTTGATAGGAAAGGGGAAGACAATCCGGTGGCGGACAATCTTTCAAGAATGGAAGATATACCGCATGACCCCATTCCAGTTAACGATAGTTTTCCAGACGAGCAACTTGCCGTTGTAAAAGTACAACCTCTTTCCGATCCGTGGTATGCAGATTATGCTAATTTTATTGTTGCAAAGTATTTGCCTCCAGGTCTAACATTTCAGCAAAGGAAGTAGTTCTTTCATGATTTGAGGCACTACTTTTGGGATGACCCACATCTTTTCAAAGAAGGTCCCGACGGGATCGTGAGAAGGTGCATTCCGGAACATGAGCAGAAGGACAGTCTCCGACGGTGTCATGATAGTCCCTATGGAGGACATCATGCCGGTGAGAGGACCGCACATAAGGTTCTTCAATCAGGTTTTTATTGGCCTACTCTCTTTAAAGATGCTAGAAATTATGTTTTAGCTTGTGATAAATGTCAGAGAGTTGGTAACATTAGTAGAAGGAATGAGATGCCTATGAATTACTCACTAGTGATTGAACCTTTCGATTGTTGGGGTTTTGATTTTATGGGTCCT
This sequence comes from Secale cereale, assembly GCA_902687465.1. Lineage (NCBI taxonomy): Eukaryota > Viridiplantae > Streptophyta > Magnoliopsida > Poales > Poaceae > Secale > Secale cereale. The sequence continues at coordinate 596,245,625 of LR738709.1, forward strand.
TTTCCTTCTTCGCACAAGTACACTCACATTTTAGTAGCTGTTGATTATGTGACCAAGTGGGTTGAAGCAATCCCCACTGAAAGTGCTGATCACAAGACATCTTTGAAAATGCTTAAAGATGTAATTTTTCCTAGGTTTGGTGTACCAAGGTATCTCATGACCGATGGAGGATCACATTTCACGCACGGAGCTTTTAGAAAAGCTTTGGCTAAATACGATGTTAATCATAGAATTGCTTCACCGTATCACCCTCAAACTAGTGGGCAAGTTGAGCTCACCAATAGAGAGATTAAGTTGATCTTGCAGAAAACAGTAAACAGAAATAGGAAGGATTGGTCAAATAAATTAGGAGATGCTCTGTGGGCATATAGAACTGCTTACAAAAACCCCATGGGCATGTCTCCCTATAAGATGGTGTATGGCAAGGCTTGCCATTTACCATTAGAGCTAGAGCACAAAGCTTTCTGGGCTGTTAGAGAGCTTAACGCTGACCCAAAACTAGCTGGTGAGAAGCGTCTCATGAACTTGACTTCTCTAGATGAATGGAGAAGTGAAGCTTACGAGAGCGCTAAAATGTTCAAGGAAAAGGTAAAAAGGTGGCATGATAGGAAGATTCTGAAACGTGAATTTAATGTTGGTGATAAAGTTTTGTTGTTTAGATCCCGTTTCAGGTTTTCTCCAGGTAAACTACTTTCCAGGTGGGAAGGACCATTTCATATTGAAGAAGTTTATCGGTCTGGTGCAATTAAGATTAATAATTTTGAAGGCACCAAACCTCAAGTTGTGAATGGGCAAAGACTTAAACATTACATAGCAGGAGACCCTGTCGATGTTGATGTGAATATAATATACACAACAACCCACGAAGAACATGTTGCAGCCCTGTTTCAGACGCCAGCAGAAGCAGA
>LR738709.1:596246813-596283277 GCA_902687465.1 Secale cereale
GTGCCATGGCTTCTCCAAGTTCCCCCAAGGACACGTTCGTCATCAACGTCATCAACCCTTACCTCGCCGAGGTGAAGAAGCACCCTCAGGTTGTTCAGATGAAGGAAGGCGTCCTTCATCAAGAAGATCTGAAGGGACCTATCAAGGAGGGGAGCGTCCAGGCCAGGCTGGAAGAAGTGGAGCAGGAAGTCTTCAAGTACAAGAAGATGACCGAGCGTGGTGTCGAAGCTAACTTTGACATCACCAACGAGCTGAAGAACTACTTTCTGAAGGAGATGAAGGAGATGTGGGAAAGAATCGCCGCGTCTGAAGACAGAATCATAGAACTCCAAGGGCAAATTAATGATTTATATAACCAGAACTGTGAGTATGAACTAAGATTTATGCGCATGAGTTTGGGTGCTGAATGCAGGATTCAGGAGATGAGCCTCTCACAAGAGACTTTAGCAAGATATCCATGGAAGCATTTCGCCAAGGACTACGTGATTAACGCCAACAAGCATGGGTGAAATCTCCTGGGGTAATGGCATTCCCTTGGCTTGTTCCAAGCTTGGGGGAGTGCCCGGTATCTTTATCTTTTACCTTTTGTCTTTTAGAAGTCAAGTAGAGTCGTATCATGTCTAGGGAGATTATTATATGAGATAGGTGTGTGCATTGAGGTCTATCACCCCTTTGGTGAAGAATTGTATCCGTGAGTGTGGAGTCGTCTATGATGGAATATTAATGAGAAGTTTATCGGTTCCTTTTGCTGCACACGGTATTCTCTTCAAGCAATCGACCTTATATGATGATTCTTATGGGGAGTATTGACCTTATGTCAGGTATGGCTATGAAACTTTATTTAATCTTGGCAAACATAGCTTTGGTCATAACAACAAGCATGATTTTCTTAAAGTATCAACATAGCTAAAACCTTTATGTTATTATGCTTGAAGTGTTATGTTGACAAGGAAGACAACTTGATGTGTTATGCTTATTTCAATGTTCATGCTTTATATTGCTTTACATCTTAGTCATCATCAATTGTCTGCTCTCTCAAAACCTTTGCTAGCCTAACTTTGTACTGAGCGGAATTCTGCTTGTGCATCCATACCCTTAAGCCAATACCTTCCATATGAGTCCACCAAACCTACCTACTTGTGGTACTTCGTTACCACTCCCTAAAGTATATAATTTATGTGTTATCCTTAAATGTTCAAAATCTTTTATTTTGTGCCTCTGCTTTAGCTCATGAGGAAGTAGTAGCTAATTCATGATCTTTTTGAGTTGGACAAGCTTCACCCCGGGATTTCATGTATAATGTGCAAACCCATAATACGAGAAGGATCTGGCAAGGAGTGCGCCCGGCTTAAGAATAATATAACAAACAAACCCTCCTTCACGCTTTGTTCATGAGAAATCAGAAAACTTTGGCAGTGATAAACAAAGGAGAATAAGAGGATGTTATCGTCCTCATACGGGAGCCGTTCCTCGAAACTTGTCCAGCTCAAGAAGCAACTGAGTTATTTATTAGCATTCGTTGACAAATCATGCACCTCTCAAAAACTTGTTTTCATTCTGTTTGATTTGAGGATAGCACATGAGTTTTCCCTACTACCCTAGAGCAGGGCCTATCTTTTAATTTTAAGTTGAGTCATTTATTCCTACTTCCCTCTATTTCTCAAAGAGAGCAGACGTTTGATGTTGATAAGGATTCATTCATATAAAGCTGCATTAAGATTTGTCATATCATATCCTTGTTGACATTATCATTTGATAAGTAAGTTGTTTGTCATGCCCAGCTGAGGCAAATATCTTCCTTTGTGTTAACACTTTCACTTCTTGCTTATTAACATGTTATTTCAAAAAGCTTCAATTAATCCCATCAAAATATAAGAGCAAAAGCTAAAATTATTTGTTGTTCTTTGACCAAAGGACATGTTTGCCATCATATAATGAGTTTCCTTGGTCCTACTTTCGAATATAAGTGTTAACACTCTTTCATAAGAGCCTTATGAGTTGAAGATTGTTGCTGAGGATATTTGAGTTGGTAAAGAGACTATGATGCTTCTTGTCCGTATTCTATTTATCGACACTTCACTCTCTAAACTTGTGGACAGGTTTACCGAGTTCATATTCGCTTGGGGACAAGCGAGGTCTAAGCTTGGGGGTGTTGATACGTCCAAAATGCATCACTATTTTGTATCATAATTCATCCTTATTCATTGATATATTTCACGTTATGATGATGTTCTTATGTTGTTTTGGTCTATTTTACACAGTTTGCAACTTTCCGATGCCGGAACAGTAGACGCAGGATTCAGCAGGAAAAAGAGGATACTGAGTTGCTGAAGAAGAACACCTCCAAATTACCTGAAAATTGACGGGAGGTATTTTTCAGACGAATAATGAAGACACGCAAAAGGGGAGTCAGAGGGGGGCCACAGGGTGCCCAGGCGGCCTGGGGGCGCCCCCCTGGCCGCGCCGGGGGCGCCTGGAGCCCCTGGCCCACCTCTGGTCGCCCCCTTTTGCATATATGTTCTCCGTCCTCCGAAAACCCTAGGCACGGGACTTTTTACGGAGTTCCGCCGCCGCTTCGAGGCGGAAACCTACAGAGAAGAAAAGGGCATCTCCGGCGGGCAGATTCCGCCGGGGAGATCACCTCCCGGAAGGGGAGATCGTCGCCATCGTCATCACCATCATCACAGGCATCATCGAGATCATCATCAACATCATCCCCAACACCAGCACCATCTCCATCTTCATCCAAATCTCATCTTACCATCGCAACTCGTGTTGTAACTCGTACTACCTATCCTCTCTACTCCATCGGTGTTGATTATTACTTTGTGGTGAATGCTATTGAGTTTTGTTGGAGAAATATTATTATGTCCAGATTGTTTATCACATATTTATCCCCACTGATCATGATCTCTTTTATGTCTTGTGAGTAGTTACCTTAGTTCTTGAGGACATGAGGAAAGTCTTGTTGTTAGTAGTCATATGCTGTTGAAGTAATATGTGTTGTTTGATATTTCAGTTGTGTTGTCATTCTACTAGTGGTGTTGTGTGAGTCGAACACCCAACACTTCGCCTTATTAAGGACCTAGGGGAATACATTGTGTATAAAGAATGCTTATGGTGGGTTGCCGGACTGACAGAAACCTGAACCCCAGTTCGCACGCTTTTGCATAAGGGAATAATGGATCCTCGATCGTATTGCTATGGTTAGGCTTTTGCCTTAAATTCTATCTTGTATTTGCGGATGCTTGCAAGGTGTTTAATCATAAGAGTGCATTCATCTTAGTCTAGAGAGTGCACTAGCATAGATCCACCCACTCAACACTTATCAACACATAACATAGTATCGATACGGAATATGGCGAAAGCACATGACTACCTCTCCCGTGTGTCCTCAAGAACGCTTTAGTCTATATAAGTTCACTTGCTAGGCCTCTCCTTTGCTAAGAAAGGATTGGGCCACTTGTTACTTTTAGTACCTTTTACATTACTTGCCTTTACATTCCTGTTGCTTATACCGAGAAAACCCCTAAAAGTTATCTTTCAGTGCTTGCAGTAATTTCTTGCTCAGAATCGCTTATCAATACCTTCTGCTCATCGTTGGGTTCGACACTCTTACTTATCGAAAACGCTGCAATAGATCCCTTACGGTTGAGGGTCATTAGTAACCGTGACTGTCGCTTTCCAAAGGGGTTCGGATAGTGAACACGGTGGGGTTATGTTTGATGTGCTTAGATAGGATCACTTCGTGATCACTTTGTCGATCGTTGGCACTTTATCTTCTCGCTCTAAACACGTAAGCTAGTGCTAGTGCTGCTGCAACCTTGTTTAAGCCTTTACCATACCTAAGGCTTTGATAGCATTGCTACCCGGGAACGGGATTGCTGAGTCCTCCGTGGCTCATAGATTATACACAACACCAGATGCAGGTACCGATGAGAACTACACAGGAGATGGGACAAAGCTGTACTGGGAGTTCAACGAAGAGCGTGGACGTTACTATGTGTCTTATCCCGATGATCAGTAGTGGCTTCTACTAGGGGCGATCAGACCTTGTGTTGCTTTATTTATGGTATCTTTCATTTGGGTCTTCGTCTGTAGTCGGACTCTGATGTTATTTGGATGATGAATGTTAATGTATTACATTATGTGACGTGGCGAGTGTACGCCAACTACTCTTTTAGTTTTTCATCCCTCTTTTACATGAGTTGTGCAAAGATACCATACTTGAGATCATTCTAGTATATGCTTATGCCTTTAAGTCGTGCCTCGACACGTGGGAGGCATAGTCACATACTGGGCATTACAGTTACACCAACATAGAAATTGCGAAGAAGCACGAAAGTGAAAAGCTTCCAATTAGATCTATTTTGAGCATTGCAAATTCTATACCAGGCATCTTTTAAGTTTTCTTCCTCCCTTTGTTTAAAGTTGAGGACCTCACTCTCGGGAGTGGTGATAATGATAGGTGTGCTAGACATGATGACAAGCAAACAAGCAGCACATGGAAGCGAACAAGAAGCAAGCGAACGAAAAACACACGACGGAGGAAGGGCGAATAAAATGGCAAGGGTGAAGTGGGGGAGAGGAAAACGAGAGGCAAATAAATGTAATGAGAAGGATAAGGGTTTGTGATAGGTACTTGGTATATGACTTTTGCGTAAGCCCCCACGACAACGGCGCCAAAAATTCTTCTTGCTACCTCTTGAGCTTGTGTTGTATTCCCTCGAAGAGGAAAGGGAGATGCATCACAGTAGCGTAAGTATTTAACTCAGTTTTTTAGAACAAAGGTATCAATCCAGTAGGAGACCACGCGCGAGTCCCTCGCACCTGCACAAACAAATAAGAACTTCGCAGCCAATGCGATAAGGGGTTGTCAATCCCTTTACTGTCACTTACAAGAGTGAGATCTGATAGTGATGATAATTATATTTTTGGTATTTTTGGTTTAATAAAACAGTAAATAAAAGCAAGAAAAGTAAAGTAGATGTAGATTGATATGTTGAGAATAGACCGGGGGGCCATAGTTTTCTCTAGTGGCTTCTCTCATGATAGTGGTATTCTACGGCGGGTAAACAAATTACTGTCGAGCAATTGATAGAAAAGCGAATAATTATGAGACTATCTAGGCATGATCATTGTATATAGGCATCACGTCCGAGACAAGTAGACCGAAACGATTCTGCATCTACTACTATTACTCCACACATCGACCGCTATCCAGCATGCATCTAGTGTATTGAGTTCATATGAACAGAGTAACGCCTTAAGCAAGATGACATGATGTAGAGGGATAAACTCAAGCAATATGATGAAAACCCCATCTTTTTATCCTCGATGGCAACAATACAATACGTGCCTTGCTGCCCCTACTATCACTGGGAAAGGACACCGCAAGATTGAACCCAAAGCCAAGCACTTCTCCCATAGCAAGAACTATAGATCTAGTATGCCAAACCAAACCAATAATTCGAAGAGACTTGCAAGGATATTATGAGCACACATAAAACGTTCAGAGAAGAACCAAATATCTTTCATAGATAACTTTGATCATAAACTCACAATTCATCGGATCTCGACAAACACACCGCAAAAAGAGATTACATCAAATAGATCTCCTCGAAGACCGAGGAGAACTTTGTATTGAGATCCAGAGAGAGAGAAGAAGCCATCTAGATACTATCTATGGACCCGAAGGTCTGTGGTAAACTACTCACAACTCAAGGTGAGGGCGATGATGATGATGATGATGAAGGCCTCCGTGATGGACCCCCTCCCGGAAGAGGCTCCAAGATGGGATCTCCACGGGAACAGAAGCTATGGCGGTGGAATTAGCGTTTTCTCTCTGGGTATGGAGTTTCTGGGGTACGTAGGTATATATAGGAAGAAGGAGGGCTGCTACCTCTTGAGCTTGTGTTGTATTCCTTCGAAGAGGAAAGGGAGATGCAGCACAGTAGCGTAAGTATTTCCCTCAGTTTTTGAGAACCAAGGTATCAATCCAGTAGGAGACCACGCGCGAGTCCCTCGCACCTGCACAAACAAATAAGAACTTCGCAGCCAACGCGATAAGGGTTGTCAATCCCTTTACGGTCACTTACGATAGTGAGATCTGATAGAGATGATAATTATATTTTTGGTATTTTTGGTATAGAAACCGAAAGTAAAGAAAGCAAATAAACAGAGATTGGCTAGTTTGATGGGAAAGTAATATGATAAAGATAGACCCGGGGGCCATAGTTTTCTCTAGTGGCTTCTCTCATGATAGCGGTATTCTACGGCGGGTAAACAAATTACTGTCGAGCAATTGATAGAAAAGCGAATAATTATGAGATTATCTAGGCATGATCATTGTATATAGGCATCACGTCCAAGACAAGTAGACCGACTCCTGCCTGCATCTACTACTATTACTCCACACATCGACCGCTATCCAGCATGCATCTAGTGTATTGAGTTCATACGAACAGAATAACGCCTTAAGCAAGATGACATGATGTAGAGGGATAAATACAAGCAATATGATGAAAATCCCATATTTTTATCCTCGATGGCAACAATACAATACGTGCCTTGCTGCCCCTACTGTCACTGGGAAAGGACACCGCAAGATTGAACCCAAAGCCAAGCACTTCTCCCATTGCAAGAACTATAGATCTAGTAGGCCAAACCAAACCAATAATTCGAAGAGACTTGCAAGGATATTATGAGCACACATAAAAAGTTCAGAGAAGAACCAAATATCTTTCATAGATAACCTTGATCATAAACTCACAATTCATCGGATCTCGACAAACACACCGCAAAAAGAGATTACATCGAATAGATCTCCTCGAAGACCGAGGAGAACTTTGTATTGAGATCCGGAGAGAGAGAAGAAGCCATCTAGATACTAGCTATGGACCCGAAGGTCTGAGGTAAACTACTCACAACTCATGGTGAGGGCGATGATGATGATGATGATGAAGGCCTCCGTGATGGATCCCCCTCCCGGAACAGGCTCCAAGATGGGATCTCCACGGGAACAGCAGCTACGGCGGTGGAATTAGGGTTTTCTCTCTGTTGTTGGAGTTTCTGGGGTACGTGGGTATATATAGGAAGAAGAGGGGCACCAGGGGCCACCGGGGTTGCCCTCGAGGCAGGGGGGCGCGCCCTGGGAAGGGGGGGCGCGCCCCCACCCTCGAGGGTGGCCCTTCTGTCTCCTGGCTTGGCCCCGAAGTCTATCCTGCGTGATTTCTTCCAAAAATATCTCTCGCGAAGGTCTCATTCCGTTTGGACTCCGTTTGATATTCCTTTTCTGCAAAACCCTGAAATAGGCAAAAAACAGCAATCTGGACTGGGCCTTTGGGTTAGTAGGTTAGTCCCAAAAATGATATAAAAGTGAATGATAAAGTCCATTAAACATCCAAGACTTCATAAATAATAGCATGGAACAATAAAATATTATAGATACGTTGGAGACGTATCAAGCATCCCCAAGCTTAATTCCTGCTCGTCCTCGAGTAGGTAAATGATAAAGAAAGAATTTTTGATGTGGAGTGCTAACCAATATAGTTTTTCAATGTAATTCTCTTAATTGTGGCATGAATGTTCAGATCTGAAAGATTTAAGATAAAAGTCTATATTGACATAAGAAATAACAATACTTCAAGCAATGCCAACAAAGCAATCATGTCTTCTCAAAATACTATGGCTAAGGAAAGTTATCCCTACAAAATCATATAGTGTTGGCTATGCTCCCTTATTATCACACTAAATATTCATATCATGCACAACCCCGATTTCAGCCAAGCATTTGTTTCCATGCTCTATCTTTTCAAACATTTCAACTTTCACGCAATACATGAGCGTGAGCCATGGACATAGCACTATGGGTGGAATGGAGGTGGTTGTGGAGAAAATAAAAAGAGGGAGATAGTCTCACATCGACTAGGCGTATCAATGGGCTATGGAGATGCCCATCAATAGATATCAATGTGAGTGAGTAGGGATTGCCATGCAACGGATGCACTAGAGCTAAATATGAATGAAAGCTCAACAAAGAAACTAGTGGGTGTGCATCCAACTTGCTTGCTCACGAAGACCTAGGGCAATTGAGGAAGCCCATCGTTGGAATATACAAGCCAAGTTCTATAACAAAAATTCCCACTAGTATATGAAAGTGACTAAGCATGAGACTCTCTACAATAAAGAACATGGTGCTACTTTGAAGCACAAGTGTGGAAAAAGATAGTAGTAATTGTCCCTTTTTCTTTTCTCCTTTTTTTTCTTTTTTTTCTTTTCTCTTTTTTTTGGGCCTTTCTTTTTTTTCTTTGGCCTTTTTTTTTGCGGAGGGGCTTTTTAGTTTCAGCCTTTCCTCCCATGGGACAATGCTCTAAAAATGATGATCATCACACTTTCATTACAACACAAGATTACAACTCGATACTACAACAACAAAGTATGACTCTATATGAATGCCTCCGGCGGTGTACCGGTATGTGCAATGAAACAAGAGTGACATGTATGATAAATTATGCATGGTGGCTTTGCCACAAATACGATGTCAACTACATGATCATGCATGGCAATATGACAATATGGTGCGTGTCATATAAACGGAACGGTGGAAAGTTGCATGGCAATATATCTCAGAATGGCTATGGAAATGGCATTATAGGTAGGTATGGTGGCTGTTTTGAGGAACAATATGGTGGCTGTTTTGAGGAAGGATATATAGTGGGTTTATGGCACCGGCGAAAGTTGCGCGGTACAAGAGAGGCTAGCAATGGTGGAAGGGTGAGAGTGCGTATAATCCATGGACCCAACATTAGTCATAAGAACTCATATACTTATTGCAAAAATTTACGAGTCATCAAAACAAAGCAATCAATGCATGCCCCTAGGGAGGAGGTTGGTAGGATTTAACCATCGCACGCCCCCGACCTCCACACAAAGGTTGATACTCTACAAATACCTCATGCTTTAACTCAGTCACATAACGGTTCACTATACGTGCATGCTACGGGAATTACTAACCTTAACACAAGTATTTCTCAATTTCATAATCACTCTACTAGCATGACTCTAATATCACTATCCTCATGACTCAAAACAATTATCAAGCATCCAACATCTCTTCCTATTCACTGCACTTGATGTATTTTTTTTACTACATTGACATTGGATGTTTATCATGTGAAGACTAGTTTCTTTAGCCTAAACACTTTACCATGCTGTTTTAATAGACTCTCAAATAGATCTAAGTGAAGCATGAGAGTTCAACAATTTCTACAAAATATTTCTACCACCATGCTCTAAAAGATATAAGTGAAGCACTAGAGCAAAAACTATTCAACTCAAAAGATATAAGTGAAGCACATAGAGTGTTCTAACTATTTCTAGGCCATATTTAACTCTCTCAAATAGGTGTGTCCAGCAAAGATGATTGTGGCAAACTAACAAGCAAAGACTCAAATTATACAAGACGCTCCAAGCAAAACACATAGCATGTTGCGAATAAAAATATAGCTCCAAGTATAGTTACCGATGGATGAAGACGAAAGAGGGGATGCCTTCCCGGGGCTTCCCCAAGCTTAGGCTTTTGGATTATCTTGCATTTACTCGGGGTGCCATGGGCATCCCCAAGCTTAGGACTTTGCTACTCCTTGTTCCATAGTCCATCAAAGCAATACTCAAAACTTGAAAACTTCACAACACAAAACTTAGACAAAAATTCTAGTGAGCTCTATTAGTAAGAGAAAGCAAACCACCACTCAAAGGTACAACAAGGAATTCATTCTTTGTTTATATTGGTGTTAAACCTACTGTACTCCAAGTTTTCTATGGTTCATATCTTCCAATATTACTCATAGATGCAACGGAATAAGCAAACAACACACGAAAAACAGAATCTGTCAAAAACAGAACAGTCTGTAGTAATCTGCTGGGTTCGCCTACTTATGGAACTCCAAAAATTCAAACTAAATTGGTAAATTTGTGAAATTTGTCTACCAATCAGCAGCAAAAAGAATCAACTAAAAATCACGCTCCAGTAAAATCTGAAGACTACTTTAGCGAGCGCTAACGATTCTGTTTTTCACAGCAAGATCAAATAAACTTCACACAAGTCTTAACAAAGGTTCTACTTGGCACAAACACTAAACAAAACATGAAAACACATCTAATCAGAGGCTAGATGCAATATTTATTTCCTAACAGCAACAAAAACAAAAAACAAAAAATTGGGTTTCCTCCTAACAAGCGCTATTGTTTTACGCCCCTAGCTAGGCACGACACAAGATAGATCTAGGTATTGCCATGTTTGGAAGGCAATCCATAAGTGGCTCTCATGATAGATTCATATGGTAATTTGATTTTCTTTCTAGGAAAGTGTTCCATGCCTTAACGGAAATTGGAATCTAATATTTTCTTCCTTCATATCAATAATTGCACCAATCGTTCTAAGGAAAGGTCTACCAAGAATAATAGGACATGAAGGATTGCAATCTATATCAAGAACAATGAAATCTACGGGAACATAATTCCTATTGGCAACAATAAGAACATCATTAATTCTTCCCATAGGTTTCTTAATAGTGGAATCTGCAAGATGCAAATTTAAAGAACAATCATCAAGCTCATGGAATCCTAGCAAATCACACAAAGCTTTTGGGATAGTGGAAACACTAGCACCCAAATCACACAAAGCATAGCATTCATGATCTTTTATTTTTATTTTGATAGTAGGTTCCCATTCATCATAAAGCTTTCTAGGTATAGAAATTTCCAACTCAAGTTTTTCTTCATAAGATTGCATCAAAGCATCTACTATATGTTTAGTGAAAGCTTTATTTTGACTATAAGCATGCGGAGAATTTAGCATGGATTGCATCAAGGATATACAATCAATAAAAGAGCAATTATCATAATTGAATCCCATGAAATCCAAAGTAGTGGGTTCATCACTATGCAAAGTTTTAATCTCTTCACTCCCACTTTTAGCAATTTTAGCATCAAGATCTAAAAACTCCGAAACATTGGGACACTCTAAAGCAGAATCATCTTCAATCCTATTCTCATCAAGATTAACACTAGAAAACAAGGATCTAATAGGAGACACATCAATAACTTTCAGATCTTCATCTTTATTTTCACGATAACTAGAAGAACATGATTTAATATAATCTTCTCTTTTAGCACGCATTCTAGCAGTTCTTTCTTTGCATTCATCAATGGAAATTCTCATGGCTTTGAGAGACTCATTGATATCATGTTTAGGTGGGATAGATCTAAGTTTCAAAGAATCAACATCAAGAGTAATTCTATCCACACTTCTAGCCAATTCATCAACCTTAAGCAATTTCTCTTCAAGCATAGCATTGAAATTCTTTTGCGAGATCATAAACTCCTTAACACTAGTTTCAAATTCAGAAGGCATCTTTCCATAAGAGTTGTTGTAGGAATTACCAAAATTATTAGAGGAATTACTAGGAAAAGGCCTAGGATTAAAATTACCTCTATAAGCATTGTTACCAAAATTATTCCTACCAATAAAATTCACATCCGAAGATTCATTGTTATTCTCAATCAAAGTGGACAAAGGCATATTATTAGGGTCACAAGAAGCACTCTTAGCAGCAAACAGTTTCATAAGTTCATCCATCTTTCCACTCAAAACACTAATTTCTTCGATAGCATGCACTTTTTTACTAGTAGATCTTTCGGTGTGCCATTGAGAATAATTAACCATAATGTTATCTAGGAGTTTGGTAGCTTCTCCTAAGGTAGTTTCCATGAAAGTGCCTCCGGCGGCCGAATCTAAAAGATTTCTAGATGCAAAATTCAAGCCAGCATAAAAGTTCTGAATAATCATCCATAGATTCAAACCATGTGTAGGGCAATTACGTATCATTAATTTCATTCTCTCCCAAGCTTGTGCAACATGCTCATGATCTAGTTGCTTAAAATTCATAATGTCGTTTCTAAGAGAGATGATCTTAGCAGGAGGGAAATACTTAGAGATAAAAGCATCTTTGCACTTATTCCACGAATCAATACTATTTCTAGGCAAAGAGGAAAACCAAATTTTAGCACGATATGTAAGTGAAAACGGAAATAACTTCAATTTAACAATATCGTTATTCGTATCCCTTTTCTTTTGCATATCACACAAATCAACAAAGTTGTTTAGATGGGTAGCGGCATCTTCACTAGGAAGGCCGGAGAATTGATCTTTCATGACAAGATTCAACAAAGCAACATTGATCTCACAAGATTCAGCATCGGTAATAGGAGCAATCGGAGTGCTAATAAAATCATTGTTGTTGGTATTGGAAAAGTCACTAAATTTGGTATTGTTCTGAGCCATAGTGACAAGCAAGAAATCCAACACACACAAGCGAACAAAAAACAAACGGCGTAAGAAGGGCAAATAAAACGGCAAGGGTGAAGTGGGGGAGAGGAAAACGAGAGGCAAATAAATGTAATGTGAAGGATAAGGGTTTGTGATAGGTACTTGGTATATGACTTTTGCGTAAGCCTCCCCGGCAACGGCGCCATAAATTCTTCTTGCTACCTCTTGAGCTTGCGTTGTATGCCCTCGAAGAGGAAAGGGAGATGCAGCACAGTAGCGTAAGTATTTCCCTTAGTTTTTTAGAACCAAGGTATCAATCCAGTAGGAGACCACGCGCCAGTCCCTCGCACTTGCACAAACAAATAAGAACTTCGCAGCCAACGCGATAAGGGGTTGTCAATCCCTTTACAGTCACATACGATAGTGAGATCTGATAGATATGATAATTATATTTTTGGTATTTTTGGTATATAAACAGAAAGTAAAGAAAGCAAATAAACAGAGATTGGCTAGTTGACGGGAAAGTAATATGATAAAGATAGACCCGGGGGCCATAGTTTTCTCTAGTGGCTTCTCTCATGATAGCGGTATTCTACGGCGGGTAAACAAATTACTGTCGAGCAATTGATAGAAAAGTGAATAATTATGAGATTATCTAGGCATGATCATTGTATATAGGCATCACGTCCGAGACAAGTAGACCGACACCTGCCTGCATCTACTACTATTACTCCACACATCGATCACTATCCAGCATGCATCTAGTGTATTGAGTTCATACGAACAGAGTAACGCCTTAAGCAAGATGACATGATGTAGAGGGATAAACTCAAGCAATATGATGAAAACCCCATCTTTTTATCCTCGATGGAAACAATACAATACGTGCCTTGCTGCCCCTACTGTCACTGGTAAAGGACACCGCAAGATTGAACCCAAAGCCAAGCACTTCTCCCATTGCAAGAACTATAGATCTAGTAGGCCAAACCAAACCAATAATTCGAAGAGACTTGCAAGGATATTATGAGCACACATAAAAAGTTCAGAGAAGAACCAAATATCTTTCATAGATAACCTTGATCATAAACTCACAATTCATCGGATCTCGACAAACACATAGCAAAAAGAGATTACATCGAATAGATCTCCTCAAAGACCGAGGAGAACTTTGTATTGAGATCCGGAGAGAGAGAAGAAGCCATCTAGATACTAGCTATGGACCCGAAGGTCTGAGGTAAACTACTCACAACTCTTGGTGAGGGCGATGATGATGATGATGAAGGCCTCCGTGATGGATCCCCCTCTCGGAACAGGCTCCAAGATGGGATCTCCACGGGAACAGCAGCTACGGCGGTGGAATTAGGGTTTTTCCTTGTTGTTGGAGTTTCTGGGGTACGTGCGTATATATAGGAAGAAGAGGGGCACCAGGGGCCACCGGGGCTGCCCTCGAGGCTGGGGGGCGCGCCCTGGGAAGGGGGGCGCGGCCCCCACCCTCGAGGGCGGCCCTTCTATCTTCTGGCTTGGCCCCGAAGTCTATCCTGCGTGATTTCCTCCAAAAATATCTCTCGCGAAGGTTTCGTTCCGTTTGGACTCCGTTTGATATTCCTTTTCTGCAAAACCCTGAAATAGGCAAAAAAAAACAGCAATCTGGACTGGGCCTTTGGGATAGTAGGTTAGTCCCAAAAATGATATAAAAGTCAATGATAAAGCCCATTAAACATCCAAGACTTCATAAATAATAGCATGGAACAATCTAGATACGTTGGAGACGTATCAAGGGCACCTGGAGCCGTGTGGGCCAGCCTCGAGGCAGGGGGCGCGCCCTGGGAAGGGGGGGGCGCGCCCCCACCCTCGAAGGCTGGCTCTCTGTCCCCTGACTTGGTCCTGAATATTCCCGAGCGTGATTTCCTCCAAAAATATCTCTCGCGAAGGTTTCATTCCGTTTGGACTCCGTTTGATATTCCTTTTCTGCAAAACCCTGAAATAGGCAAAAAAACAGCAATCTGGACTGGGCCTTTGGGTTAGTAGGTTAGTCCAAAAAATGATATAAAAGTGAATGATAAAGCCCATTAAACATCCAAGACTTCATAAATAATATCATGGAACAATCAAAAATTATAGATACGTTGGAGACGTATCAAGGAACCTACACACTCTCGTCAAGAAGAAGCACGTCATAGGCATCGAGGGCGTCAAGTTCAAGAAAGATCATCTGTGTGGTGCTTGTGAAGCGGGAAAGATGACTAGGGCCAAGCATCCCTCGAAGACAATCATGACTACATCACGTCCCTTCGAGCTGCTTCACATGGACTTATTAGGCCCCACTCACTACTCTACTCTCACTACTACTGCTTGTTTATATGGTTTCGTGATCGTTGATGACTACTCTAGATACACTTGGGTGCACATAATCCTGTTTAAGACTGAAGTGCAGGATGTCTTCAGACGCTTCGCAAATCGGGCCATGAACAACTATGGCATCAAGATCAAGCACATTATAAGTGACAATGGAACTGAGTTCAAGAACACCGGGCTCGACACCTATCTTGATACATTGGGCATTACACATGAGTTCTCAGCTCCATACACACCTCAACAGAATGGCATCGTCGAGCGCAAGAACCGGACTCTCATTGACATGCCACGGACTATGCTTGATGAATAGAAGACATCAAGAAGATTCTGGCTTGAAGCCATTCGCATACTGCTAGCATACGCCAACCATCATAACATATTTCTGTATTAAATGGATGTGAAGAGTGCCTTTCTGAATGGGAAAATTGAAGAAGAAGTGTATGTTGCACAACCTCCAGGCTTTGAAGACCCAAAGCGTCCTGACATGGTTTACAAGCTCAACAAAGCACTGTATGGACTCAAACAAGCTCCTCGTGCATGGTATGACACACTCAAAGACTTCTTGAAGAGCAAAGGTTTCAAACCTGGATCATTGGATCCCACACTCTTCACGAAGACATATGATGGAGAACTGTTCGTATGTCAGATTTATGTGGATTACATAATCTTTGGATGCACTGACAAAAGATACAGGGATGAGTTTGGATACATGATGCAAGAGCAATATCAGATGTCCATGATGGGTGAACTGAAGTTCTTCCTTGGCCTCCAAATTTGCCAACAGAAGAATGGCATCTTCATATCTCAAGAGAAATACCTCAAAGATTGCCTGAAGAAGTTTGGAATGCAAGATTGCAAAGGGTACACAATGCTAATGTCAACCAAAGGTCAATTGGGCTCCGACGACAATGGTAAAGAGTTCGATCAAAAGGTATACCGCTCCTTGATTGGTTCTTTACTCTATTTATGTGCATCTAGGCCTGATATAATGCTTAGCGTTTGCATGTGTGCCCGATTCCAAGCGGCACCAAAGGAATCGCATCACCTCGCTGTGAAGCGAATTCTTCGATACTTGGCTCACACCCCCACTCTAGGATTATGGTATCCCAAGGGCTCTATGTTTGATCTTGTTGGATTCTCAGATTCTGATTATACTGGTGACAAAGTTGATCGCAAGTCCACCTCAGACACATGTCGCTTTCTTGGACGATCTCTTGTCGGTTGGTCTTCAAAGAAGCAGAACTCAATATCTCTCTCCACAGCTGAAGCTGAATACATTGCTGTTGGATCTTGTTGTGCTCAGCTTCTCTGGATGAAGCAAACTCTCAAGGATTATGGCATCAACATGGAAAAGGTGCCTCTCTTCTGCGATAACGAGAGCGCTATCAAGATTGCTCACAATCCCGTTCAGCACTCGAAGACAAAGCACATTGAAATTCGTCAGCATTTTCTCAGGGATCATGTGATCAAGAAGGATATTGAAATCATACATGTCAACACCGAGGAGCAACTGGCAGATATCTTCACTAAGCCCTTGGATGAGAAAAGGTTTTGCAAGCTGCGGTGTGAGCTACATATCCTAGAATCCTCAAATGTCATGTGATTGGACACACATCCTAATGCTTATGCATTTTGACGACTTAGATGTGCAACACATTAAGTAATGTATGTCTTCAACTCATGAAGACTTACACTCTCAGTGTGAATACATTAATGTGGAATTTGACTCTGGAGCGCCACGATAATTGTGCGCCGTGTCCTGGTCTAATACTTCCTATACGGTGGGTAACGCCACCACCAAACTTTTCTGAAGATTTCATTTGGCGTCATGATTACTTTATCTTCATACTTGATTTGTCTTCAACATTGGTTGTCTTCAAGACTCCTTGTTTCATAATGATCTGTTGGGTTTCTCTGACATATACATATATATATATGCGTTTTGTCCTCTACAACATTCACTTATAGCTATGTCTTCAAATCTTTTGATCTAAGTGAATGTGATCGGACCCTGTTCCTCTATATGCTTCATCTCTCCAACTCTCTCTATCTCTTCATATGCATTCTATTGACACTTGTTGAATGTCTTCACTATGTCCATGTTAGCCGAAGATATAGAGACAATTATTTAAAACGTTTTTAATGTTATATCCCTTTTTGCCTGAAAACCAGAGGAACCGAAACGTCCATCCGACATATCAGACGCGCGTGGGATCGTGGCTCAACTCTCCACGAGATGCATGCCTGCCATGTGCCCTTCAAATGCGAACCGCTAGGGGCACCTGCGTAATTGCACTGCGCCGTCACCCCTCCTTATAAGTGCTCCACCCTCGCGGTCATTGTTTCCTTCTCCCACCTCTCGCTATCTCGCTCAACCCTAGCGCCTCCGCTAGCTCCAGTCGACGTCGGAGACGAAGCGCTTAGTTGCCGCGACTTCTTCGACGCCGTCTTCACGCCGGCCATGGACCTAGTCTCTCCGCCGTCGCCGTAGGTGTCTTCCGCCACCAAGTTAGGGCACGGAAGATCGATCTGCTTGGCATCCTACTTTTTCCGTCTAGCAGTTCTTCATTGCGGTAAATAGATCTCTCTTTTTACCGTTGTTTTGATCCGTTAAATTCATAAAACTTCACCACAAATGGTTTTTGTACATCCGAGATCTGTTTCCTTCTTTCCTTCTCTCATATGTTGCAAATATATTCACTTATGCTTCACTACTAGTTAGATTCCTCAGTTGTACTTACGTAAAAATCTGGAACCAACTCACTCCA
Source organism: Secale cereale (assembly GCA_902687465.1). Taxonomy (NCBI): domain Eukaryota; kingdom Viridiplantae; phylum Streptophyta; class Magnoliopsida; order Poales; family Poaceae; genus Secale; species Secale cereale. The sequence continues at coordinate 596,264,268 of LR738709.1, forward strand.
TATAAGTGAATGTCTTCGCACTATGAGGTCAATGTCTTCAATCCTACTTTAATCTTCAAAATCTTCTGAGAATGCATATGACCTCTTCCCCTTCCCTCGCATCTCTAATTCTGTCACAGGTACATGTCCGTGGGAGAATCCCTTGGTTCTCATAGTCTGCATTCATTTGCAGAATTCTTACAACATCACATTGAATCTTCTGAAGCCAGTTCTTGTCTGACTAGTCGTTGGAAGACAAACTGCATTGTGAAGCCTTTCTGTCTGAACTCAATGGCTTCTGAGAAACAATCCAAGTAGGGTGGCAGGCAGAGGCATACTGACACCGCCAAGGATCTTCCTCCTGATCTGTTCACCATGTATAAATCTGACCCATAAGAGACATATGGAGAACAAAAATCTCGTATCCAATGGATTCGAAGATATTGGGCAGGGCAATGGTTTTAGTACAAATTTGTGACCCCTGAGTATGCTTCAAAGAATGCTATTCACCCTCCATGGGGTGATATCGTCTACAAGAAGCTCCAGCCGAAGACTGAGTCTGAAGCCATTGCCAAGAGCTTCTTTCCGTGCATGGTCAGAGGACCAATGCCTTCAAATGCTGACCCATCTAGTCTCCGATGGTGTCGGGATGATGAGTAGTTTGAAGAAAACTACAAATTTTCCAAGAACTCTGCAACTCAGAACAGAAAAGAATTGGACATTAACTTTAATCCTGGCCCATCTCGGCCACGATATGATGGATCACGCGAAGCAAATGAAAATCACGTCGGCCCCTTCAATGGCCTTGACGGATTGTGTCCCACATTGCTGCTCAAAGAGCAACGGTGGAAGATGTTGCTGAAGACATGGAACCAGAAGTTGTTCCTGAGTCTGTGAAGCCCAAGAAGAAATCAAAGGCTTCCAAACCTGCTGCTACCCCAAGAGCTTCAAATCTGAAGCCCCTGAAAACTGTACCTCCTGAATCCAGTGTGCAGTCTGAGGATCACTCTCGCATCTCTCAGAGGTCAAAGCAGCTTGTGAAGCCATATGTCCAAGGACTCAAGACTATGATGACAGACCTCAAGGCTGAATTTGCCAAGTGCCGTGAAGTTGCAAAGGGCTCAAGGGAACGTCTCAAGCGCTATGATGAGAAATGCATCCAAGCCCACAATGAGGCTGTGAAGAGGAAAGCTCTTGGCCTTCCATGCATTGATCCCAAGCTGGCTGCCAAGAAGCCAAAGAAGAACAAGAAGCCAAAGAAGAACAAGAAGCCTGCTGATGAAGACACTGAGCCACCGAGGCAGGAAAAACCCAGCATTGTCTTCCCTGACAACATGACTAGCCCGAAGCCAAAGGTCCCATCAGCAGCTTCTGCTCAAAAGAAGACGAGGCAGGCTGAAGCTGAAGCTAAGAAACACAAGCATCATGATGCCTCTACTGCTGCTCCCTCCAAGAAGAAGCAAAAGCTCAAAGCTTCAAAGGCTTCACGACAACCTCAAGTTTCCTCCATAGAGCCATCGGTAGTCGAACCCATTTCTGTTGCCTTGCCTGCCTCCTCCAACCGTGAATGTCGTTTGGTTATCCATGAGCCTGCTCCCTCAGAGGCTCATCAGTCTGAAAAGATTCTAGCTGCTGACTCACCTGCAGCTGAAGACATTGGTCATGATGATGACGTCCTTCCTCAAATTGAACCCCAACCAGTTCAATCACCTGCTCGCACGAGCAGTGAACTCATAAGCATTAGTGGTCCCATGACGCCAATGACTCAAGATGAATATTGGGAAGAGCAACACCCGAACACCCCCCCTACATGAAGTCATTCCTCGCACTCCGCCGTCTCTTGCTACCACTCCGGTACTTGAGACTCCAACAGCAACTCCAGAAGAAGACATGGAGCAGACCAATGCAAATGCTTCACCAATTGTGTCGCCCATGTTTCGAAGGCTTCGCAAAGGTCTCAGGCCTCAAGCCTCCATGTCAAGCATTCCTGAAGATGGAGAACAAAACTCTAGCTCAGTGGCACGACAAGTGTTTCCTGACACCATTCCTTCAGTGTCTGCTCCTGAATCTGAAGCCAAGCTGGCCGAAGACATTCTGGTTGCATCAGCCGAGGAAGCAAAAGAGGACACTCGTGAAGCCACTCCCCCTCCCCAAGATACTGTTGACCAAGAAGAGGTGCCCATCATGTAAGAACCCATTCACCAAGATATTGTTGTGCATGAGGCCACTCAGCCTTAAGCCACTGAACCTGAAACACATGTGGCTGCTCCATCTATGAATGCTGAAGCAAATGACACATTCATGGCTGAAGCCAATGTGCAAAATGAAGTCGTTGCTGCTCCTGAAGTGATTGCTCCTGATGTGACTGCTCCCTCTGCTGAACCCTACACCATGTCCCAAGCCTACAATAAATATGATGAGCTTTTGACTGTCAAATGGTCACTTCTGAAGCTTCCCGCTGCCCCAGGCCCACAATATGATTATCATGTGGAGCGGAGGCCTCAGACCCTGAAGCCTAAACCCAGACTGCCTCGGCTTCCCAGCACTGCAACCACACAAGGTTCATTCAGTGTGCAAAGCTTCAGGGCTAACAACACCTTCTTTGATTCTGCTAAGAAACCATACAAGAAGCCCAATATTTCTTCTGATAAGTTCTGGAGCTTTCAGCAACGAAGCTATTACTCATGCATTCTATACAATCAGGACCCGGTCTTTCCACACCAACGTCTTGATTGTGATGCCATTGCTGGACTGCCCTGCCTTGAAGAAGCCCTTGACTGCTTTAGAGAAGTTGGATTGCTTCCCTTTGTCACTGCTAAGGAACACTAGAATGAAGAGCTTCTACTGCAATTTTATGCTACTCTTCATATCAAAGGATACAACAGGGATCCGAAGTCACGGGTCCTTGAGTGGATGACATGTGACATTCATCATGAAGCTAATGCTCAGACACTACTTGATCTCACTTCCCTGCCCACTCCTGGTGAGTTGTACGAACCAGGATGTTCTCTATATCAGAAAGAGCTTCAAAGCATCTTGAAGAAAGATGAACCCAATATGAGTGAAATGCTTAGCATGATGAAGCCATTGCCCACTGATGCTGATCTTCCAAAGGAATTCTTCGTCCAAGACCTTGAGTACTTGCCTCGCACCATATACCATATTCTGAGGCGTACTCTTTGGCCTGTCAAGGGACACTCATCTAAAGCTACACTGAATGGCGTCATGAAGACTTTGGTCTTCCATATTTTCAATGGCATCCGCTTCAATACTCATGACTTCTTCCTTCGCCAACTGGCTTCCTCTGCTGTTGATCTGTTTGGCCTCAAGATCTACGCTCCTTGGATTATGAGGCTCATTAAGCTTCATTCAACTGTCAGCTATCAAGCCTCTGCACGCAACCATGTTATCTTCTTGCCTGAGGTCGATACATCTTATGAAGCCATCTATGCTGAGCCTACCAAGCAACCTCTTCAACTGCACAATGCGGATCGCCAAAGCTTCACACATCAGGTTTACAGTGTGTATGTGCCCAATGCAAATGTGACTACTTATCCTCTGGCTGGGCATCTGCGCCTCCCACATCGTGCCAACACAGATGCCACTGGTAGCACTATTGCTCAACAGCCGAAGAAGCGTTCTCGTGTCCTGAATGACCGATAGATTCTTGTTTCACTTCACCAGAACCAGGATAGGCATCATGACTGGATGAAGCGGCAAATGCAAAGTCTTCTCACAGATGTGAATCACATTCGCAACTTGGCTACCAAGAATTCGTTTGTTGCACATGAAGCCTGTCGGCGGTCCTGGAAGAGCCTTACTCTGCTATGCTCTGAAGCTGATCTTCAAGCAGATGGCTTCACTGAGCGCTTCAAGTTTGACTCCAGTCATCCATAAGCTGCGACTTGGCGTCCAACTCCATCTATTGAAGATTCTGAATATTCATCTTCGACTGCAACTGTTGTTGCTCATGTCATCGATGAAGAAGACGACGCCAATTCTCTAGCAATCGCTTCACTGCATCATGATTCTGCGTCAGGCCCCTCTGCACCACCAAACTCCAACGTAGACCCGACTGCACCAGCATCTTCACCGCATGGGAACACATAGATACTCTATGTCTTCAAACCTTTTTGGTCCTTAGTGACAAAAGGGGGAGAAGCATATGAGTTGATAGTCTTCAAGCGGGTCCATAAGGGTCGGGTGCATTATTTTTGCTAACTTCTTACAACTCTCATTTTGAAACAGTTGGCTCTTGAGTTGTAACACTTAAAACTTGATGGTCGTCTGCTACATTTCCTACTGTTTTCTTATGCTTGGCTAAATATCTATCCTATGCGCATGAAGTCATTCAGCAGACGCCCATTTTCCATTATGCATCTCATTATCTTCACTACATCCTTGTATGCATGATGGATTGTCTTCATAAAATTGAAGGAGATCACCATAAAGCAAAACCTGCCATGTGCCTTTGCATTCAAAAGCAAAACTATTATGTGCACATCTTCAGGGGGAGCCCTCTCAATATTATGAAGCCATTGACCGTGTTATCCATAATTTCACATATTTTATCCCCATTGAAAACTTCAACCTGTTTGTCATCAATCACCAAAAAGGGGGAGATTGTAAGTGCATCTAGTGCCCCCTAGTTGGTTTTGGAGTGTTGATGACAAATGTGGTTGAGGGACTAACATGTTTGTGAGAATCGCAGGATAACACAAGTAATAGTCCCTCACAGATTCGGTTTAACTTCCAGAGATGACCCCTAAAAATGCGTGAAGACATTGAAGACGGTGGTGGTGTGTGAAGACATTCACGTGAAGATAATGACCTATGAGGACATTCACTGAAGACTATAGAACGCGAAGACATAGTTTCTTTCGTAGTTCTTTTTATTCTTTCTTGAGTCATAGGAATCACCGTACTGTTAAGTGGGGTCCAAGTGAACATAGTCGAATGACTGATGTGATGCTCAACCAATACACCTATGTCTTCAAGCGAAGACAAATGAGAGCAAATCTTATCCAGAGCTGGATAAGCCAGCTTTACTTGGAGCTCAAGTAAAGTTGTCGCGTGTGTTCACAATCTAATCGTTGGACATGTGTCAGTTCCTTAGTGACCAAAGGTCATTTCGGACATATCATGTCGGGTTGCCTCATGGCTATAAATAGCCCACCCCCTACACCATAAATTGGTGGCTGCTCAGAGTTAGTGCACGGCTTTTGTCGTTGAGAGCAACCCACCTCTGAAGCCTTTGAGAGAAAAGATCCTTGTGAGGACAAAACCCAAAACACCCAAAGCCAAAGAGAGTTAAGCATCACTGAAGTCTTTTTGTCTGTGTGACCTGAAGACTTGTTACACTTGAGGACTGTGCTTCCTCCAGCTGGTTAGGTGTCATGTTCTGAGCGTCCTAGAGTGACTGTGGACCACCAGTGAACGAAGTCTGTGAAGGCTCGGAAGTCTGCCTTGAAGACTTACCAGAGTGATTGGGCTAGGACTGTGTGTCCTTAGCTCAAGGGAATACGGTGAGGACTCTTTGTCCGGGACTGTGTGTCCTCAGGTTTGAATACCTAGCCACCCTAACCAGATGTACAGTTGACACAATAACTGGAACTGGTCTACCAAATCCTTGTCTTCACCAAGCAACTGGTTCTATCCCCAACTTCCTTTACATTTCAGTTTGTCTTCGTGAAGTCATTGCCTGCTAGTCTGATCTGTTTGACTTCACTGTGTGAAGACTGTCCACTGCTTTGCTTTAGTTATATCTTCCATTTTGATCCATGTTATCAAGCTATCAATAGTCCTTAAATTATCTTCATAATGCTTGCTTGACTATTGTGTGTCTGGATACGTTTATCTTCCGCTGCATATCATATAGGTTTATTTCTATCGTTTGTCTTCAAAGCTCCCTTGTTTTGAAGACTCTCATAAAAATCGGCTATTCACCCCCCTCTAGTCGATAACTTGCACTTTCATATTATAATGATATATATGATTATTATGATGTGGAATAAATAGAAGAATTTGTTGCTTTTAAAGGTGCTTGTGAAATTAAATGTTCGTTTGGAGAGTATGAAAATTATGATGATGTTGTTTACAGATCTGAAAATCTTGCTATACTTAAATATTGCTATTTGAATTACAAATACAATGCCCATATTGATGCATTTATTGAGAAGGTCTCCACTGTCCAAGAAGAGACTAATATTTTGCAGGAGTCTATGGACGAAGAATGAATGACATTGTGAGCTAATTGTATGAAAAAGGTGAGGAGGAGAGCGAAGAACAAAAGGAGGAAGAGAGGATTGATCGCCCGTTCCCACCTTCTAATGAGAGTAAGTCTTTATCCCATACATTGTTTAATTTCCCTTCGAATTTACCGAAGGATGAATGCTATGATGATTGTTATGATCATGTTGATTCTTTTGAAATATCCCTTTTTGATGATGCTTGCTATGCTTGTGGCCATGATGCCAATATGAATTATGCTTATGGAGATGAACATGTTATTATTCCTTATATTAAGAATGAAATTGTTGCTATTGCACCCACACATGATAGTCCTATTATCTTTTTGAATTCTTCTGACTACACTATATCGGAGAAGTTTGCACTTATTAAGGATTACATTGATGGGTTGCCTTTTACCGTTGCACATGATGATTTTGATGAATGTAATATGCATGTGCTTGCTGCTCCTACTTGCAAATATTATGAGAGAGGAACTACATCTCCGCCTCTCTATGTTTCCAACACGATAAAATTGCAAGAAACTGCATTGGTCTTTACTTGATGTGCATGAATTGTCCTCGTATGACATGCCGATGCATAGGAAGAGAGTTAGACTTCGTCATTGCTTGATATATGTTGCTTTGTGGTCACTACTAAATGCTAAATCATTGTTGATTCAAATTGTCTTTGATATACCTTGGGATCCGAGTGGATCCATTACTTGAGCACTTTATGCCTAGCTTAATGGCTTTAAAGAAAGCGATGCCAAGGAGACAACCCAGAAGTTAAAAAAGAATAATTTATTTCTGTTGACTGATTTTATAAAGTTTTAAAACAAAAAAAGAGGGGAACCTAAAACTATTTCAAAAAGAGAAGCGATTGAAAGGTGATGCATTGCGGAAATGGGGGTCGACCTTGAACACTTGTGTTCATGCTTATGGAACCAATGTAGAATTTTTCATGGAAGTTTCTCACAAAAAAAATTATCCCCTTGTACAATTCCATTGTATTATAAAAATAATGTGCCAAGAGTTTCCTTTAGGATTGCTTGTTGGTTTGTGCGGTGCAAAACATAAACTTTGGCTGTAGTGCGTGAGTTTACATTTTTTTACTAAAACGTCAAATGGTTCTGATTTTTTTTTTTGCACAGTCTTTCTATACAAATTGTTTATTTTGTCCTAATTTTTCAGGATTTTTAGAGTTATAGAAGTATGGTGGATGTTCAAATCTTTACAGACTGTCCAATTTACACAGATTGCGATTATAGCTTCATTATTTGATTATGTTTGAATTCTTGTTGAAACCTCCTTGAATTGGGGCCATAGAATTGTGATAGGATACGATGGGTAATGTTTGTTTATAATTATACAATAATGTTAGAGCAGTACATAATGGGATTTCATTGATCATATGCACTAACCCCGCTACTAAAAGTTCGGTTCAGTTTTATGTGGATGAAGTGTTCGAAGATCGAGGAGGTATCGATGTGAGGAGAAGGAGGAGAGGCAAGAGCTCAAGCTTGGGGATGCTCAAGGCACCCCAAGTAAATATTCAAGGAGACTCAAGCGTCTAAGCTGGGGATGCCCCAGAAGGCATCCCATGTTTCTTCAACAAGTATCGGTATATTTTCGGATTCGTTTCGTTCTGATGATATGCGTAAATTCTTGGACCATCGTGTGCCTTTTACTTTTATTTTAATAATGCACCATGCTGGTATGAGATAGTCCTTGGCCAATTTGTAGAATGCTCTTTGCACTTCACTTATATTTTGAGTATGGCTTTATAGAATGCTTCATGTGCTTCACTTATATCATTTGAAGTTTGAATTGCATGTTTCTCTTCACATAGAAAACCGATGTTTGTAGAATGCTCTCGTGCTTCACTTATATTTGTTAGAGCATGATCTTTTGTAGAAAGAATTAAACTCTCATGCTTCACTTATATCTATTTACAGAGTCAAACGGAATTGGTCAATTGCATGGTTAGTCATAAAATCCTACATACAACTTATGGATCACTGAATATGATATGTTTGATTCCTTGCAATAGTTTTGCGATATAGAGATAAAAATATGTGGGAGGTACTAGTGGATGATCATGGTTAGTAAAATATTGGTGTTAAGGTTTGTGATTCCCAAAGCATGCATGTATAGTATCTCGTTATGCTGGGAAGTTGGAGCACAATTTATCCTTGACTGTCTATCTTTGTGTGAAGGTTGGGGGCGTGCGATGGTTAACTCCTACCAACCTCCCTCCTAGGAGCATGCGTAGTACTACTTTGCTTCGATGGCTAATAAGCTTTTGCAATAAGTATGTGAGTTCTTTATGACTAATGCGAGTCCATGGATTATACGCATTCTCGACCTTTCATAATTGCTAGCCTCTCTCGTACCGCGCAATTTTCGCCGGTGCATAAACTTTATTATACCTTGCTCAAAACAGCCACCATACCTACCTATTATGGCATTTCCATAGCCATTCCGAGATATATTGCCATGCACTTCCATCATATAGTTGACTTGACCATTCATTTTCATCATATAGAGTCATAATATGTCATAGGTATTGAGTTGTAATTTTTATTTCTTTTGAGTTATAAGTAAATAGAAGTGTGATGATCATCATTATCCATTATTAGAGCATGTCCTAGTGAGGAAAGGATGATGGAAACTATGATTCCCCCACAAGTCGGGATGAGACTCCGGACAATGAGACAAAAAAAATAAAAAAGGATAAAAAATGAAAAAAAAAGAAAAAGAAAAAAGAAAAAAAGAAGAGAAAAAATAGAGAGAAGGGGCATGCAAATACCACACTTGTGATTCAAAGTAGCACCATGTTCATATGGAGAGTCTCCTATGTTGTCACTTTCATATACTAGTGGGAATTTCCTATAGTAGAGTTTGATGCATACCCACTTAGTTTCATATTGAGCTTTCATACACTTATAGCTCTTAGTGCATCCCTTGCATGGAAATCCCTACTCCTCACATTGATATAGATTGATGGACATCTCCATAGTTCATTAGTTTGCCTATTTGATGTGAGACTTTCTTCCCTTCTTTTGTCTACTACCGCCGCATTTTATTCCACCTATATTTCTATATCCATGGCTTGCACTCATGTATGGCGTGAGAGTAGAAAATGCTGAAGCGCGTTAAATAGTATGAACCAATTGCTTGGCTGACACCGGGGTAGTACATGATTTATACTTTGAGCTGGGAAGACAGAGCATGGCATGACTATATGATTTTGTAGGGATAACGTTCTTTAGCATTTGATATTCTGAAAGACATGATTGTTTGTTGGGATGCCCGAGTATTGATGTCTTTATGTTAAATTATAGACTATTGCTTTGAATCACTCATGTCTTAATATTCATGCCATGACTAGATATATGATCAAGTTTATTCTAGGTAGCATTCCACATCAAAAATTATGTTTTTTATGATTTACATACTCGAGGACGAGCAGGAATAAAGCTTGGGGATGCTGATATGTCTCCGTCGTATCTATAATTTTTTATTGTTCCATGCAAATATTATTCAAATTTTACATACTTTTGGCAACAATTTATATGATTTATTTGGACTAACTTACTGATCCAGTGCCCAGTGCTAGTTCCTGTTTTTTGCATGTTTTTGTATCGCAGAAAATCCATATCAAACGAGGTCCAAACACGATAAAAATTTACGAAGAACTATTTTGGAATATACGTGATTTTTAGGAGGTGGAATCAACGCAAACGGGCCCCCGTAGTGCCCACAACCCACCAGGGCGCGCCACAGGGCCCAGGCATGCCCTGGTGTCTTGAGCCCTCCTCAAATGTCGGTTGGGGCCCTTCTTCTGGCGCAAGAAAGCTAATTTATGGGTAAAAATCGTGTTAAAATTTCAGCGCAATCAGAGTTACGGATCTTCGGGAATTTAAGAAACGGAGAAGGGCCAAATCTGGGGACGCGAAACAGAGAGAGACAGAGAGATCCAATCTTGAAGGGTATCTGGCCCCTCCCATGCCATGGAAGCCAAGGACCGAAGGGGAAACCCTTCTCCCACCTAGGGAGGAGGCCAAGGAAGAAGAATAAGGAGGGTACTCTCTCCCCCTCGCTCTAGTGGCACAAGAATGCCGCCGGGGCAACGATCGGGACGACGATCTACATCAACAATCTTGCTACCGTCAACACCAACTCTCCCCCTGAAGGAAATATGCCCTATAGGCAATAATAAAGTTATTATTTATTTCCTTATATCATGATAAATGTTTATTATTCATGCTAGAATTGTATTAACCGGAAACTTAGTACATGTGTGAATACATAGACAAAACAGAGTGTCCCTAGTATGCCTCTACTAGACTAGCTCATTGATCAAAGATGGTTATGTTTCCTAACCATAGACATGAGTTGTCATTTGATCAACGAGATCACATCATTAGGAGAATGATGTGATGGACTAGACCCATCCGTTAGCTTAGCACTATGATCGTTTAGTTTTACTGCTATTGCTTTCTTCATGACTTATACATGTTCCTGTGACTATGAGATTATGCAACTCCCGTATACCGGAGGAACACCTTGTGTGTTATCAAACGTCACAACGTAACTGGGTTATTATAAAGATGCTCTATAGGTGTCTCCGAAGGTGTTCGTGGTGTTGGCATAGATCAAGAATAGGATTTGTCACTCCGAGTGTCGGAGAGGTATCTCTGGGCCCTCTTGGTAATACACATCATAATAAGCCTTGCAAGCAAATGACTAATGAGTTAGTCACGAGATGATGTATTACGGAACGAGTAAAGAGACTTGCCGGTAACGAGATTAAGTAGGTATGGTGATACCGACGATCGAATCTCGGGCAAGTAACATACCGATGACAAAGGGAACAACGTATGTTGTTATGCGGTTTGACTGATAAAGATCTTCGTAGAATATGTAGGAACCAATATGAGCATCCAGGTTCCGCTATTGGTTATTGACCGGAGATGAGTCTCGGTCATGTCTACATAGTCCTCGAACCCGTAGGGTCCGCACGCTTAACGTTTGATGACGATCGGTATTATGAGTTTATGTGTTTTGATGTACCGAAGGTAGTTCGGAGTCCCGGATGAGATCAGGGACATGACGAGGAGTCTCGAAATGGTCGAGAACGTAAAGATTGATATATTGGATGACTATATTCGGACATCGGAAAGGTTCCGAGTGATTCGGGTATTTTTAGGAGTACTGGAGAGTTACGGGAATTCGCCGGGGAGTATATGGGCCTTATTGGGCTTTAGGGGAAAGAGAGAGAGGAGGTTGCGCCCCCACCAAGGCCTAGTCCGAATTGGACTAGGGGGAGAGGCTGCGCCACCTCCTTCCTTCTCTTCTCTTTTCCCTTTCCTTCTCTCCTATTCCTAGTACTTGGAAGGGCTCCTAGTTCTACTAGGAAAGGGGGAATCCTCCTCCCGGTGGGAGTAGGACTCCCCTAGGGCGCGCCATAGAGAGGGCCGACCCTCCCCCTCCTCCACTCCTTTATATACGGAGGTAGAGGCACCCCATAGACACACAAGTTGATCATTTGATCTCTCCCAACCGTGTGCGGTGCCCCTCTCCACAGAAACACACCTCGGTCATACCGTTGCAGTGCTTAGGTGAAGCCCTGCGTCAGTAGCTTCATCATCTCCGTCACCATGCCGTCGTGCTGACGAAACTCTCCCGTGAGGCTCTACTGGATCAAGATCTCGTGGGACGTCATCAAGCTGAATGTGTGCTGAACGCGGAGGCTCCGTACGTTCGGTGCTTGATCGGTTGGATCGTGAAGAAGTTCGACTACATCAACCGCGTCACTAGACGCTTCCGCTCCCGGTCTACGAGGGTACGTAGACACACTCTCCCCTCTCGTTGCTATGCATCTAGTAGATAGATTTTGCGTGATCGTTGGAAATTTTTGAAATACTACGTTCCCCAAAAGTGGCATCATGAGCCAGGTCTATGCGTAGATGATATGCACGAGTAGAACACAAGCGAGTTGTGGACGATACTAGTCATACTGCTTACCAGCATGTCATACTTTGATTCGGCGGTATTGTTGGATGAAGCGGCCCAGACTGATATTACGCGTACGCTTACGCGAGACTGGTTCTACCGACGTGCTTCGCACACAGGTGGCTGGCGGGTGTCTGTTTCTCCAACTTTAGTTGAATCGAGTGTGGCTACGCCCGGTCGTTGTGAAGCTTAAAACAGCACATACTTGACGAAAAATCATTGAGGTTTTTGTATGCGTAGGTAAGAACGGTTCTTTCTAAGCCCGTAGGACCCACGTAAGACTTGCAACAACAAAGTAGAGGACGTCTAACTTGTTTTTGCAAGGCATGTTGTGATGTGATATGGTCAAGACATGATGAATTATAAGTTATTGTATGAGATAATCATGTTTTGTAAAGTTATCGGCTACTGGCAGGAGCCATATGGTTGTCGCTTTATTGTATGAAATACAATCGCCATGTAATTGCTTTACTTTATCACTAAGCGGTAGCGAGTCGAGGAAGCAATAGTTGGCGAGACGACAACGATGCTACGATGGAGATCAAGGTGGCGCGTCGGTGACGAAGGTGATCATGACGGTGCTTTGGAGATGGAGATCAAAAGCACAAGATGATGATGGCCATATCATGTCACATATTTTGATTGCATGTGATGTTTATCTTATTATGCTTCTTATTTTGCTTAGTACGGCGGTAGCATTATAAGATGACCCCTTACAACATTTCAAGGTATAAGTGTTCTCCGTGAGTATGCACCGTTGCGAAAGTTCGTCGTGCTGAGACACCACGTGATGATCGGGCGTGATAAGCTCTACGTTCAAATACAAAGGGTGTAAGACAGTTTTGCACACGCAGAATACTCGGGTTAAACATGACGAGCCTAGCATATGCAGATATGGCCTCGGAACACTAGAGACCGAAAGGTCGAGCGTGAATCATATAGCAGATATGATCAACATAAGATGTTCACCATTGAAAACTACTCCATCTCACGTGATGATCGGACATGGTTTAGTTGATTTGGATCACGTGATCATTTAGATGACCAGAGAGATGTCTATTTAAGTGGGAGTTCTTTAAGTAATATGATTAATTGAACTTTAATTTCTCATGAACTTAGTCCTGGTAGTATTAGCATATCTATGTTGTAGATCAATAGCTCGCGATGTAGCTCCCCGTTTATTTTTATATGTTCCTAGAGAAACTGAGTTGAAAGATGTTAGTAACAATGATGCGGAATTGTTGCGTGATCTGAGGATTTTCCTCACTTCTGCACAGAAGAATTATGTCCTTGATGCACCGCTAGGTGACAAACCTATTGCAGGAGCAGATGCAGACGTTATGAACGTTTTGACAAAAGCTTGGTACGATGACTACTTGATAGTTTAGTGCACCATGCTTTACGGCTTAGAATTGGGACTTCAAAAACGTTTTGAACGCCACAGAGCATATAAGATGTTCCAAGAATTGAAATTAGTATTTCATACTCATGCCCGTGTCGAGATGTATGAGACCTCTGACAGTACTTTGCCTACAAGATGGAGGAGAATAGCTCAACCAGTGAGCATATGCTCAGATTGTTTGGCTACTACAATTGCTTGAATCAAGTGGGAGTTAATCTTCTAGATAAGATAGTAATTGACAAAGTTCTCTAGACACTATCACCAAGTTAGTAGAACTTCGTGATGAACTATAATATGCAAGGAATGACGAAAGTAATTCCCGAGCTCTTCGCGATGCTAAAATCGGCGAAGGTAGAAATCAAGAAAGAGCATCAAGTGTTGATGGTTAAGGAGACCACTTGTTTCAAGTAAAGGGCAAAGGGATAGAAGGGGAACTTCAAGAAGAATGACAAGCAAGTTGTCACTCCCGTGAAGAAACCCCAAGCTAAACTCAAGCCTGAAACTAAGTGCTTCTACTACAAAGGAAATAGTCACTAGTAGTGGAACTGCCCTAGATACTTGGTGGATAAGAAGGATGGCAAAGTGAACAAAGGTATATTTGATATACAGATTATTGATGTGTATTTTACTAGTGTTCATAGCAACCCCTGGGTATTTGATACCAGTTCAGTTGCTAAAGTGAGTAACTCGAAACGAGAGTTGCAGAATGAATAGAGACTAGTTAAAGGTGAAGTGACGATGTGTGTTGGAATTGGTTCCAAGATTGATATGATCATCATCGCACACTCCCTATACTTTCAGGATTAGTGTAGAACCTAAATAAATGTTATTTGGCATTTTCGTTGAGCATGAATATGATTTGATCATGTTTGTTGCAATACGGTTATTCATTTAAAAGTCACATAATAATTGTTATTCTGTTTACATGAATAAAGCCTTTGATGGTCATACACCCAATGAAAATAGTTTGTTGGATCTTGATCGTAGTGTTACACATGTTCATAATATTGAAGTCAAAATATGCAAAGTTTATAATGATAGTGCAACTTATTTGTGGCACTGTCGTTTAGGTCATATTGGTGTAAAGCGCATGAAGAAACTCCATAGTGATGGACTTTTGGAATCACTTGATTATGAATCACTTGGTGCTTGCGAACCATGCCTCATGGGCAAGATGACTAAAACTCCGTTCTCCGGAACAATGGAGCGAGCAATAGATTTGTTGGAAATCATGCATACTAATGTATGTGGACCGATGAGTGTTAAGGCTCGCGGCGAGTATCGTTATTTTCTGAACTTCACTGATGATTTGAGCATATATGGGTATATCTACTTGATGAAACACAAGTCTGAAACATTTGAAAAGTTCAAAGAATTTCAGAGTGAAGTAGAGAATCATTGTAACAAGAAAATAAAGTTTCTACGATCTGATCGTGGAGGTGAATATTTGAGTTACGAGTTTGGTCTTCATTTAAAACAATGTGGAATAGTTTCACAGCTCACGCCACCCAGAACACCACAGCATAATGGTGTGTCTGAATGTCGTAACCGTACTTTATTAGATATGGTGCGATCTATGACGTCTCTTACCGATTTACCACTATCATTTTGGGTTATGCATCAGAGACAGATGCATTCACGATAAATAGGGCAACATCTAAATCCGTTGAGACGACGCCTTATGAACTATGGTTTGGCAATAAACCAAAGTTGTCGTTTCTTAAAGTTTGGGGCTACGATGCTTATGTGAATAAGCTTCAACCTGATACGCTCAAACCCAAGTCGGAGAAATGTGTCTTCATAGGATACCCAAAGGAGACTGTTAGGTACACCTTCTATCATAGATCCGAAGGCAAGATATTCGTTGCTAAGAATGGATCCTTTCTAGAGAAGGAGTTTCTCTAAAAAGAAGTGAGTGGGAGGAAAGTGGAACTTGATGAGGTAATTGTACCTTCTCCCGAATTGGATAGTAGTACATCACATAAACTAGTTCCAGTGATTCCAACACCAATTAGTGAGGAAGCTCATGATGATGATCATGAAACTTCAGATCAAGTTACTGCTAAACTTCGTAGATCAACCAGAGTATGTTCCGCGCTAGAGTGGTACGGCAACCCGGTTCTGGAAGTCATGTTACTAGATCATGATGAACCTACGAACTATGGGGAAGCGATGATGAGCCCAGATTCCGAAAAATGGCTTGAGGCCATAAAATCTGAGATGGGATCCATGTATGACAACAAAGTGCGGACTTTGGTTGACTTGCCCGATGATCGGCAAGCCATTGAAAAAAAATGGATCTTCAAGAGGAAGACCGACGCCGATGGTAATGTTACTGTCTACAAAGATCGACTTGTTGGGAAAGGTTTTCGACAAGTTCAAGGAGTTGACTACGATGAGACTTTCTCGCCCGTAGCGATGCTTAAGTCTGTCCGAATCATGTTAGCAATTGCCGCATTTTATGAAATCTGGCAAATGGATAACAAAACTGCATTCTTTAATGGATTTATTAAAGAGGAGTTGTATATGATGCAACCAGAAGGTTTTGTCGATCCTAAAGGTGCTAACAAAGTGCGCAAGCTCCAGCGATCCATCTATGGACTGGTGCAAGCATCTCGGAGTTGGAATATATGCTTTGATGAGGTGATCAAAGCATATGGTTTTATATAGACTTTTGGAGAAGCCTGTATTTACAAGAAAGTGAGTGGGAGCACTACAGCCTTTCTGATAAGTATATGTGTATGACATATTGTCGATCAGAAATGATGTAGAATTTTCTGGAAAGCATTAAGGAGTGTTTGAAAGGAGTTTTTTTCAAAGAAAAACCTCGGTAAAGCTGCTTACATATTGAGCATCAAGATCTATAGAGGTAGATCGAGACGCTTGATAAGTTTTTTCAATGAGTACATACCTTGACAAGTTTTTTGAAGTAGTTCAAAATGGATCAGTCAGAGAAGGAGTTCTTGCCTGAGTTGTAAGGTATGAAGTTGAGTAAGACTCAAAGCCCAACCTCGGCAGAAGATAGAGAAAGAATGAAAGTCATTCCCCATGCCTCAGCCATAGGTTCTATAAAGTATGCCATGCTGTGTACCAAACATGTTGTGTACCTTACCATGAGTTTGGCAAGGAAGTACAAAAGTGATCTAGGAGTAGATCACTGGACAGCGGTCAAAATTATCCTTAGTTACTGGATGACTAAGGAAATGTTTTCTCGATTATGGAGGTGATAAAGAGGTCGTCGTAAAGAGTTACACCGATGCAAGCTTTACACTAATCCAGATGACTCTAAGTATCAATATGGATGCATATTGGAAGTGGGAGCAATTAGCTAGAGTAGCTCCATGCAGAGCATTGTAGACATAGAAATTTGCGAAATACATACGGATCTGAAAGTGTCAGACCCGTTGACTAAACTTCTCTCACAAGCAAAACATGATCACACCTTACTACTCTTGGGTGTTAATAACATAGCGATGTGAACTAGATTATTGACTCTAGTAAACCCTTTGGGTATTGGTCACATGGCGATGTGAACTATGGGTGTTATTCACATAACGATGTGAACTATCGGTATTAAAACACATGGAGATGTGAACTAGATTATTGACTCTAGTGCAAGTGGGAGACTGAAGGAAATATGCCCTACAGGCAATAATAAAGTTATTATTTATTTTCTTATATCATGATAAATGTTTATTCTTCATGCTAGAATTGTATTAACCGAAAACTTAGTACATGTGTGAATACATAGACAAAACAGAGTGTCCCTAGTATTCCTCTACTAGACTAGCTCATTGATCAAAGATGGTTATGTTTCCTAACCATAGACATGAGTTGTCATTTGATCAACAAGATCACATCATTACAAGAATGATGTGATGGACTAGACCCATCCGTTAGGTTAGCACTATGATCGTTTAGTTTTACTGCTATTGCTTTCTTCATGACTTATACATGTTCCTATGACTATGAGATTATGCAACTCCCGTATACCGGAGGAACACCTTGTGTGTTATCAAACGTCACAACGTAACTGGGTGATTATAAAGATGCTCTACAGGTGTCTCCGAAGGTGTTCGTGGTGTTGGCATAGATCAAGAATAGGATTTGTCACTCCGAGTGTCGGAGAGGTATCTCTGGGCCCTCTCGGTAATACACATCATAATAAGCCTTGCAAGCAAATGACTAATGAGTTAGTCATGAGATGATGTATTACGGAACGAGTAAAGAGACTTGCCGGTAACGAGATTAACTAGGTATGGTGATACCGACGATCGAATCTCGGGCAAGTAACATACCGATGACAAAGGGAACAACGTATGTTGTTATGCGATTTGACCGATAAAGATCTTCGTAGAATATGCAGGAGCCAATACGAGCATCCAGGTACCGCTATTGGTTATTGACCGGAGATGAGTCTCGGTCATGTCTACATAGTTCTCGAACCCGTAGGGTCCGCACGCTTAACATTTGATGACGATCGGTATTACGAGTTTATGTGTTTTGATGTACCGAAGGTAGTTCGGAGTCCCGGATGAGATCGGGGACATGACGAGGAGTCTCGAAATGGTCGAGACATAAAGATCGATATATTGGACGACTATATTCGGACATCGGAAAGGTTCCGAGTGATTTGGGTATTTTTCAGAGTACCGGAGAGTTACGGGAATTCGTCGGGGAGTATATGGGCCTTATTGGGCTTTAGGGGAAAGAGAGAGAGGAGGCTGCGCCCCCACCAAGGCCTAGTCCGAATTGGCCTAGGGGGAGGGGCTGCGGAACCTCCTTCCATCTCTTCTCTTTTCCCTTTCCTTCTCTCCTACTCCTAGTACTTGGACGGGCTCCTAGTTCTACTAGGAAAGGGGGAATCCTACTCCCGGTGGGAGTAGGACTCCCCTAGGGCGCGCCATAGAGAGGGCCGGCCCTCCCCCTCCTCCACGCCTTTATATACGGAGGTAGAGGCACCCCATAGACACACAAGTTGATCAGTTGATCTCTCCCAACCGTGTGCGGTGCCCCTCTCCACAGAAACACACCTCGGTCATACCATTGAAGTGCTTATGCGAAGCCCTGCACCGGTAGATTCATCATCTCCGTCACCATGCCGTCGTGCTGACGAAACTCTCCCGTGAGGCTCTACTAGATCAAGATCTCGTGGGACGTCATCAAGATGAACGTGTGCTGAACGCGGAGGCTCTGTACATTCGGTGCTTGATCGGTTGGATCGCGAAGAAGTTTGACTACATCAACTGCTTCACTAGACGCTTCCGCTCCCGGTCTACGAGGGTACGTAGACACACTCTGCCCTCTCATTGCTATGCATCTAGTAGATAGATCTTGCGTGATCATAGGAAATTTTTGAAAAGCTACATTCCCCAACACCT
>LR738709.1:596283473-596371362 GCA_902687465.1 Secale cereale
CCCCCCCGTTGTAATCTCTACTTAAACATGGTTCTCAATTCCATATATTATTTCCCAATGATCTATGGTTATCCTATGATGTTTGAGTAGATCCGTATTGTCCTGTGGGTTAATCATGATCTTGGTTGGTATGATTGTATATTTTCTTTATAGTGCTGCCCTACGGTGCCCTCCACTCTCGCGCAAACGTGAGGGACCCCCGCCATAGGGTGTTGCAATATGTTCATGGTTCGCTTATGGTGGGTTGCGAGAGTGACAGAAGCTTAAACCCGAGTAAGTGGGGTATGACGTATGGGAGTAAAGAGGACTTGATACTTAATGCTATGGTTGGGTTTCACGACCTTAATGATCTTTAGTAGTTGCGGATGCTTGCTAGAGTTCCAATCATAAGTGCAGATGATCCAAGTAGAGAAAGTATGTTAGTGATACGTCCAAAACGTATCTATAATTTCTGCTTGCTCCATGCCTCTTTTGTGTGATATTGCTATGATATTTATACACTTCCATACACTTTTGATCATATTTGGACTAACCTATTAATTCAGTGCACCCCAGTGCCATTTTCTGTTTTCTGCTGTTTTTGTATTTCAGGTTTTCCCATCACGTAAACTGCCAGAAAAATCCCGGAAAAATTATATAAAAAATCAGCGTTCCGGAAGCTTCCACACGGCCGAAGTAGGGCCGGAGGGGGGCCACCAGGGCTCCAGGCGCCCTGGTGGCGTGGCCCCCCTCCTGGCCGCGCCGGGGGGTGCGCCTGGGCCCCCCAGGTCTCCGCTGATGCCCCCCTTCGGCATATATTTATCACGCGTCCCGAAACCCTCGAGGACGGAACCCTTTTTCACGATCTCATCTCTGTTCCGCCGCCGCCGCGCTTCCAAGATCGGGAGCACCAGAAGAACTCTTCCCGGCACCCTGCCGGAGGGGAGGATCACCACCGGGAGCCTCTCCACCACCATGGACGCCTCCCGGATGAGTTGTGAGTAGTCTCCCTTGGACCATGGGTCCATGACCAGTAGCTATGTGATGTTCTCCTCCCCTTCTTGTGCTTCACTAATTAGACCTCGTGAGCTGCCCTACATGATCGAGGCACATATGTAATCCTTATGATGTTGCTATGATGAGTTTGCTGAGATCCGATAGATTGTGAGATTATGTTCAGATTGTGTTTGAGTAATATATTTGATTTACCTCTTTTATATTTATTTTCGTAAGTAATTCTTGCATGTTCTCCGTTGCTATTTATTGCTTTGGCCAAGTAGTAGGTAGTGACTCCAAGAGGGAACGTTATGCTTGATTGTGGGTTCATGCCCCTCGATGACTAGCTTGAGTGACAGAAACATGAGTCTAGGGGATGTGCTGTTGCCACAAGGGGGAAAACAACGGTGCTTGTACTCGCGGGTGCAAGGATTGTTTACTTTACGCAAAGTTCTTTTAATGCAGTTGCCTGTTGCTTTGAGTTTACACTATGGGTGGGACTCGCAACTTAATACCAGCGAGATGTTCTGGATAGATATCTCAAGGTGGATGATTAGTAGTAGATGCAGATGGATTTCGGTCTACTTGCCTTGGCGTACCGCCCATGCTTTGAACCTCTACCTTTCTTGCAACATAGTTAGCATTGGTTTGCGCACATAATTCTGTCAATTGCCCAGCTGTAATTCGTTTACCTCACATAGCTGTTTTATCGTCTTTTGGGAGAGAGACATCACTAGTGAACATCATGGGACCCCGGTCCATATTACCATCACTGATCACATCCGATATTTACTTTCTGTTTTTACTTACTAGTTGCAGCAATACCTATCACTATTATCACTTGCGTTTGATCCTTTGTAAACGACAAGGCCGGAGGGATTGACAACCTCTCTGTACTCGTTGGGAGCAAAGTTATTTGTATCTGTGTGCAGGTCCAAGTTGATTGCTAATATCTGGCGCCGTTAGCAGTTGACACCTTCTTGTTGAACCTAGGAGTCTCAGGGGAAATCGATCCTTGGTATCTTGCCAAGGGAAAACTACCGCTACACTGCATCTCAAACCTTCCACTTGGGGTAACCAACGAGGGGCGAGAAGCCATCAAGCAAAGTTTTCTGGCGCCGTCGCCGGGGACTCCACTCTTCAAGATAGGGGAGTTGCACGCTATCTTTTACCTTTGATTTTTAGTCTTGTTAGTTTACCTTTCAGTTTTTGCTTTAGTATATTTTATCGAAAATCACAAAAATAGTTATCTTGCTTGCTTGCTGCTATGGGTTCCACCGAGAACACCAAGTTGTGTGACTTCACTAGTCATAACAACGATGACTTTATCTGCACACCTATCACTACACCTGCCACTTCAGCACCTTCTTATGAAATTAAACCTGCTTTACTGAACCTAGTTATGAAAGATCAATTCTCCGGTGCTGGAGATGATGCTACTTTACACTTAAACAATTTTGTTGAACTCTGTGATATGCAAAAGTACCAAGAAATAGATGGTAATATTGTTAAGCTTAAGCTTTTTCCTTTCTCCTTGAGAGGAGGAGCTAAAATTTGGTTTCAATCCTTGCCTAGAAATAGCATAGATTCATGGGACAAGTGCAAAGATGCTTTTATTGGAAAATACTATCCACCTGCTAAAATTATCCAACTAAGAAGTAACATAATGAATTTTAAACAATTGGATAATGAACACATTGCCCAAGCTTGGGAACGTATGAAATCTCTTGTCAAGAACTGCCCTACTCATGGTTTGACTACTTGGATGGTTATCCAAACTTTTTATGCAGGCTTGAACTTTACCTCGCGGAACTTGTTAGATTCGGCCGCGGGAGGAACCTTTATGTCAACTACACTTGGTGCTGCCACGAAGCTTCTCGATGAGATGATGACCAACTATTCCCAATGGCACACCGAACGCGCTCCAACAGGG
Source organism: Secale cereale (assembly GCA_902687465.1). NCBI lineage: Eukaryota > Viridiplantae > Streptophyta > Magnoliopsida > Poales > Poaceae > Secale > Secale cereale. Next base: position 596,286,382 of record LR738709.1, read on the forward strand.
AGGAAGGTAAACTTTGTCGAGGAGATTTCCTCCCTAAATGAAAAAGTTGACTTGATCATGACTCTACTTTCGAAGCAATCTTCTGTTGATCCTCGTGATGTTCCTTTAAATTCTTTGATTGCTCAAGAACAAGTAGATGTGAACTTTATCTCTAGAAACAATTTTAATAATAATGCTTATAGGAGTAATTTTGGTAGCAATCCTAGACCGTTCCCCTCTAATTCCTATGGGAACAACAATGCTTATCCTAGCACCAAGAACTCCACTACTGAACTAGAGAGTATGCTTAAAGATTTCATCACTACCCAATAAGCCTTCAATAAGAGTGTAGAAGAAAAACTAAACAAACTAGATGATCTCTCTTCGAAGGTAGACAATTTAGCCCATGAGGTAGAATTGCTTAAAATTAGAACTTCTCCTCTTGAGGAGAGGAAGGTCACTCCTATGAATGCTATTCAAGTGCAAATTAATGAAAACATTAGGATGTTGGCTAAACTTAAAGAGAGATGGGCTAGAGAAAAGGAGGAAGAAGATAGAATTAAGAGCCTTCCTACCCACCACACTATTGCTACTATCCAAGTTGTTGAGGATATCCAAACTCTTAGCACCCAATGCACTCCTGGTCCCATTGGACCTATTAATGGTGATGCTATGACCATAGAAACTACCAAACAAGTGAGCCTAAAGGACACCACTACCACTTTACTTGATAGTAGTGACCTTGATTTTGATAATTGCACTCTTACCGAAGTTATTGATTTCCTTCACAAGATGTCTAGAGATCCCCGCACTAGCACGCTTAATCTTACCTTCACAGAGCACATCACTAATGCTCTCATCAAAGCTAGGGAGGAGAAACTTAGAGTAGAAGCCTCCATACCTAGAAAGCTAGAAGATGGTTGGGATCCTATGATTAAAATTAAGTTGAATAACTTCTCTTGCTATGCTTTATGTGATGTTGGAGCTAGTACCTCCGTTATGCCCAAAAGAATATATGATATGCTTAAATTGAAACCTTTTGATTCTTGTTCTTTTGGTGTTCGTCTTGTTGATTCTTCCATAAAGAAACCTTTGGGGAGGATCGACGATGTTCTTATCATTGTCAATGACAACTACGTTCCCGTTGATTTTACTATTATGGATATTGAATGTGAACCTTCTTGTCCAATTATTTTGGGACATCCTTTTCTTCACACCATTGGTGCCATCATTGACATGAAAGAGGGGAATATAAGATTCCAATTTCCTCTCAAGAAAGGGATGGAACACTTCCCTAGGAAGAAGATTAAGTTACCTTTTGAGTCCGTTATACGGGCTAGCTATTCTTTTACTCTTGATAAAACTTGATCTCTATGCATTATGCCTAGCTTAAAGGCATAAAAGAAAGCGCTTTTGGGAGGCAGCCCACAATGAATAAAATTTTATTTTGCTTTTGTTGTGTCTTGATGTTGTTACTACAGTAGCATCATCATTGTAAGTTTACTTTTCAACTTTGTGCCAAGTGTAGCCTCTGATTGCAAGAAAGTTCAAAAGTTGTGACGTGCTGTCCAGGAAACAGATTCGGTCCTTGGACAGAAAAATTCGTATAAAATCACCAGATCATCTTTTTGGTCTGAATTTTTTCGACAGCGTGCTCTATACAATTGTCTTTCGGGCGTCTGTTCTGAGTTTTTTTATTAGAGTGGCAGAAGATCCCCGAAAAAATCATTTACTACCTGCTGGTCTGTTTTTCACAGATTCTGTCCTGTTTTGCCTTTCCTTCATTTTGCAAACCTTGAGCTTGCTTTTTCTTTGCAAAAACCTTTTGGCAATCTTGAGAAACAGTAGACCTTCAAGAATATCCTTATTTCCAGCAAGTAACAATTATTTTATTATGGGTACTAACCTCGCTAATCAGATTATGATGAGTTATGTATGAAGGGAGTTTCCAAGTGTGCGAGGGAAGATGATAAAAAGATTCAGGAGTGTCAAACGCTCAAGCTTGGGGATGCCCCCATGCACCCCCAAGAAATATTCAAGAAGACTCAAGCGTCTAAGCTTGGGGATGCCCCCATGCATCCCCTTCTCCATCAACATTATCAGTTCGTCTTTCGTTGCACTATATTTTTATCACTTCATGTGTTATGTGCTATGCTTGGAGCGTCTTGCTTTTAGTTTTCCTTTTTAGTTTTCTTTAGCTTTTCATAATGAGTTGGAACTCAGCTTTCTTTGTGTGGGAGAGAAACACGCTCCACTTCAACCTAGAACACAACATAGAATTTTCATGTCTATCTTTGTTGTGTATGTTCTTGGTCTTTCAATAGCTACTGTCATGTTCAGTTCTTAGTTTTCATGCTTATCTTTTTAAAGAGCTTTTGTTTAGTTGGTCGCTGGAACTCTCTTTAGTTATCATGCTTATCTTATTAAGAGAGTTTGCTTCTGTTGCATTGGTCGATATGTCTATGATAAAAATGCTACGTGCATAATGGTGCTTAGTAATTCATGTTTTCTTATGGTTAGTCTCAAATAGCTGGGGGGTTCCCAATGTGTTATTGGAGTACCAACATGATTTGTTTGCCTATGATGTGGTATGGTTTAGTGATATCTTCCTTCGAGAATTTATTTTGATTGACTTGGCGTATGCTCACGCATATTTAAGACTGTAAAGAAAGTCTGTCAAGCCTTGATGATCTTTAATTTCTGAGTAGCGATATAACTTCCATGCCTGATTCAATGTTGCTTTGCCGCTCTGCATGATTATGACCGTCATTGCTCTCTTAGTTGGTCGCTCCTAGTCTTTTGCTAACCTTCGTTTGTACTAAGTGGACTGACTGCTTGTGCATCCAAAATCCTTTAAACCAGTTATGCCATATGAGTCCACCATACCTTCCTATACATGGTATTTACCTGCCATTCCTAACGAAGACTTTCATGTACCATCTCGAAATTATTCAAAAAAAAGGCATTTCTGTTTTGTGCCTCTGTTTTAGTTCATGAGGAAGTAGTAGTTAATTCATGATCTTTTTAAGTTGGACAAGCATCACCCCGGGATTGCATGTCTAATGTGCAAACCCATAATACGAGAAGGAACTGGCATAGAGTGCGCCCGGCTCATTAAAAATAATACAACAAACAAACCCTCCTTCACGCTTTGTTCATGAGAAATCAGAAAACTTTGGCAGTGATAAACAAAGGAGATTAAGAGGATGTGATCGTCCTCATTCGGGAGCCGTTCCTCGAAACTTGTCCAGCTCAAGAAGTAATTGAGTTATCTGCTAGCATTCGTTGACGAAACATGCATATTCTAAAAAAATAATTTTTACTTTTGTTTTTAAAACCAAGAGCTCTGGTACATGCTTTGTCTTTGTTTCCGACCACGGGTTTTCAACCTTGCCAACAAAAGCCACGGTTCCAGAGTCTCCACCTTCTTTAAAGCACCAACTACTGAGAGCATGATTGTCATTCTGAGTGTAATGTGCATTGTCCCAAAGTACCATTGTCTTTTGCATGATTATGATATCGTTTATTCTGAAATCATTGTATCTAGTCGTCACTTAAACCTTGGAGGTGCCCCTGCATTTATGTTTTGCTTCACTAAAGGGGGCAAGCGAGATACCACTTTATCATATTTGCACACCATGCTCATTACAAATCTATTTGATGTTTCAGTATCATATTGTAAAACTTTCAGTTCTTTGTGATTTTCTCATGAGGCAACTTAATTACTACAGATTCATTGTCTCAGTAAGCTTTTGTCATGTGACTATGAAAAGTCCTTATATGGTTAATAGCATGTCACCACAGAAATTATGCTTATTATCATTTACCTACTCGAGGACGAGCAGGAATTAAGCTTGGGGATGTTGATACATCCAAAACGTATCTATAATTTCTGCTTGCTCCATGCCTCTTTTGTGTGATATTGCTATGATATTTATAAACTTCCATACACTTTTGATCATATTTGGACTAACCTATTAATTCAGTGCACCCCAGTGCCAGTTTCTGTTTTCTGTTGTTTTTGTATTTCAGGTTTTCCCATCACGTAAACTGCCAGAAAAATCCCGGAAAAATTATATAAAAAATCAGCGTTCCGGAAGCTTCCACACGGCCGAAGTAGGGCCGGAGGGGGGCCACCAGGGCTCCAGGCGCCCTGGTGGCGTGGCCCCCCTCCTGGCCGCGCCGGGGGGCGCCTGGGCCCCCCAGGTCTCTGCTGATGCCCCCCTTTGGCATATATTTAACACGCGTCCCGAAACCCTCGAGGACGGAACCCTTTTTCGCGATCTCATCTCTGTTCCGCCGCCGCCGCACTTCCAAGATCGGGAGCACCAGAAGAACTCTTCCCGGCACCCTGCCGGAGGGGAGGATCACCACCGGGAGCCTCTCCACCACCATGGACGCCTCCCGGATGAGTTGTGAGTAGTCTCCCTTGGACCATGGGTCCATGACCAGTAGCTATGTGATGTTCTCCTCCCCTTCTTGTGCTTCACTAATTAGACCTCGTGAGCTGCCCTACATGATCGAGACACATATGTAATCCTTATGCTGTTGCTATGATGAGTTTGTTGGGATCCGATGGATTGTGAGATTATGTTCAGATTGTGTTTGAGTAATATATTTGATTTACCTCTTTTATATTTATGTTCGTAAGTAATTCTTGCATGTTCTCCGTTGCTATTTATTGCTTTGGCCAAGTAGTAGGTAGTGACTCCAAGAGGGAACGTTATGCTTGATTGTGGGTTCATGCCCCTCGATGACTAGCTTGAGTGACAGAAACATGAGTCTAGGGGATGTGTTGTTTCCACAAGGGGGAAAACAACGGTGCTTGTACTCGCGGGTGCAAGGATTGTTTACTTTACGCAAAGTTCTTTTAATGCAGTTGTCTGTTGCTTTGAGTTTACACTATGGGTGGGACTCGCAACTTAATACCAGCGAGATGTTCTGGATAGATATCTCAAGGTGGATGATTAGTAGTAGATGCAGATGGATTTCGGTCTACTTGCCTTGGTGTACCGCCCATGCTTTGAACCTCTACCTTTCTTGCAACATAGTTAGCATTGGTTTGCGCACATAATTCTGTCAATTGCCAAGCTATAATTCGTTTACCTCACATAGCTGTTTTATCGTCTTTTGGGAGAGAGACATCACTAGTGAACATCATGGGACCCCGGTCCATATTACCATCACTGATCACATCCGCTATTTACTTTCTGTTTTTACTTACTAGTTGCAGCAATACCTATCACTATTATCACTTGCGTTTGATCCTTTGTAAACGACAAGGCCGGAGGGATTGACAACCTCTCTGTACTCGTTGGGAGCAAAGTTATTTGTATCTGTGTGCAGGTCCAAGTTGATTGCTAATATCTGGCGCCGTTAGCAGTTGACACCTTCTTGTTGAACCTAGGAGTCTCAGGGGAAATCGATCCTTGGTATCTTGCCAAGGGAAAACTACCGCTACACTGCATCTCAAACCTTCCACTTGGGGTAACCAACGAGGGGCGAGAAGCCATCAGTTAGCTCATGCCTCTCCCTCGTATAAAATTACAAGAATGATTACCGGTACTTGTTATCGATTACCTAGGGACAAATGACTTTCTTGTTAACAAAAGCTATCCACTTTTATTACCTTGCAAAGTACTTCTAGTTTTATTCTTGCAAAGTAGTTCTAGCATCACACCTACAAAATAGTTTCATACTTGTTTTCGGTAAAGCAAACGTCAAGTGTGCGTAGAGTTGTATCGGTGGTCGATAGAACTTGAGGGAATATTTGTTCTGCCTTTAGCTCCTCGTTGGGTTAGACACTCTTATTTATCGAAGAAGGCTACAAATGATCCCCTATACTTGTGGGTTATCAGTCGGGCACGGCGCGACGATGCAGTTACCCGCTGTGCCGGCCAATGCTCACGTCCCTCGGCAAGCTCTGCTCGCCGTTAGGCGATGCAGCGCGCTGTGCTCACCGTTAGACGCCGCGGTGCGCTCTGATACCGTCCGTCGGCGCGCTCTGTTCGTGTCCGTCGGCGCGCTCGGCTTGTGGACAACTTTTCCTTGCGTGTTCAGTTGCTTGCTGGAGACAAGTACAATGTGGTCGGCATCATCCTCCAGTACACCGCCGGTCATCCCGACATAGATCAGAAGGTTGCCGTCACCCAGTTGTGCGTGCGCCATCATGTCCTCATCTACCACTACTGCATGGCCACAGAGCCTTGCGGCCGTTTCAACAGGTTTGTCAACAGCACCGACTAGAAGTTCGCCACGGTGAAAACCACCGACGATGTAAAAACGCTCAGGGTTACGGACTTGGCCTGCCAGAACCTTGTCGAAATCCGTGAGCACTCCAGGGTCTGGGGCAGCACGAAGGACTCCCTGGTTGAACTCGCCTCAGCCATCATCGACCCCTACTACGAAAAGATGAAGCAGGATGCCTAGAGAACAAGTCCCGTATCCTGGAATAGGGCCTGGATGCGGCAACTGGATGAACCTCACCTCAGGTTCGCAGCAACCGTCTGTGTTATAATCGGTCTTTGCACACATTTTTTATTACAGACCTGTTTGCCGCGTATCACACACATCTTCTTATGTTGAACCGTTTTTGTTCTTTCGTTTCAACACAAATAGTTCATCCGAGTGAACCGCATGCCGTACATCGCACACACCTTGATCTGGCTGACCGTTTCTTTTGTGTTGCCTAATCACAAACAGTTCATCCGACTGAACCGTATGTTGTACATCGCACACGCCTTCATCTGGCAACCCGTTTATTTTGTTCCTCCTCATTGCAAATAGTTAATTGAACTGAACCGTATGCCCATCATCGCACATGCAACCAAAATCTGAACTGTGTTTGATGCATCCGTCATCTCAAACATTTTGCACCTTTTTGGCGGTTTTTCTGCACCACCGTTTGCGATTATTGCATCACACACAGTTTCCTCGAAGGGTCTTTGATCATAGTGTCGCGTTAGCAGCATCCTGCAGTAGTGTACCAACACTTTCCAAGGAATTTATTATTTGACAACACAAAGTAAATTTGTTTTTCATTTTGGGACTGGGCATCCCTAATACCTTTGCCTTACTCTCATGCAATGACAAGTGTATAAACACTAATCGTGAGAATAACACATCTAGCATGGAAAATATTGGCCACCCCTCACCGCCTCGCGAGCGGTACAGGCACACACAAGGGAAATTTATTTGGAAAATTAGAGATGGCACATACAAATTTGCTTAGAACGCCAAGGGAATACCACATATAGGTAGGTATGGTGGACTCATGTGGCAAAACCAGGATAAAGAATTTTGGATGCACAAGTAGTGATCATACTTAGTGCAAAATGAAGGCTAGCAAAAGACTGGGAAGCGACCAACCATGAAATGAATAATCTCATAAGCGAGCATTGAGCATAAATAACACCGAATAATGCACCACAAGTAGGATGTAATTTTATTGCATGATTATTGACTTTCGTGCTTGCATAAGGAATCACAAACTTTAACACTAATATTCTTACTAAAGCATAACTACTCATTAACATGACTCACATATCATATCATCATGTCTTAAAACTATTACAAAGAATCAAGTTTATTTTGTCCAATGATCTTGATGAAAGTTTTTATTATATCCTTCTTGGATATCTATCACTTTGGAACTAATTTCCATGTGTTGCTTTTGATAATCTCAAACATACTAAAAAGTAATCTACGAAGCTTCAAAAATAACATGGCTAAAGAAAGTTATCCCTACAAAATCATATAATTTTTTATGCTCCCTCTTCTTAACACAAAGTATAAATCATGCCTATCCCGGTGTCAATCAAGCAATTGCTTTCATACTTTACTTTTTAAACCTTTTCAACTCTTCACGCAATACATGAGCGTGAGCCATGGATATAGCACTATGGGTGGAATATAAGGTGGTAATAGACAAAAGGAGGGAGAAAGCCTCACATCAACTAGGCAAATCAATGGACTATGGAGATGTCCATCAATCAATATCAATGCGAGTGAGTAGGGATTTCCATGTAATGGATGCACTAGAGCTATAAGTGTATGAAAGATCAAAAGACAACTAGTAGGTGTGCATCAAGTTGCCTGCTCATGAAGACCTAGGGCATTTTAGGAAGACCATCATTGGAATATACAAGCCAAGTTCTATTACGTAAAATTTCCACTAGTCATATATGAAAGTGACAGCATAGGAGACTCTCTATCATGAAGAACATGGTGCTATTATGAAGCACAAGTGTGGAAAAGGATAGTAACATTGTCCCTTCTCTCTTTTTCTCTCATTTTTTGGTGGGCTTCTTTGGCCTCTTTTGTTTATTTGGGCTTCATTAGCCTCTTTTATTTATTTGGGTTTCATTGGTCTCTTTTATTTTGATAACCTCACATGGGACAATGTTCTAATAATGATGATCATCACACTTTTATTTACTTACAACTCGATATAACAACTCGATACTAGAACAAATATATGACTCTATATGAATGCCTCCGGCGGTGTACCGGGATGTGCAATGACCAAGAGTGACACGTATGAAAATACGAATGGTGGCCTTTCCACAAATACTGTGTCAACTACATGATCATGCAAAGCAATATGACAATGATGATGTGTGTCATAATAAACGGAGTGGTGGAGTTACATGGCAATATATCTCGGAATGGCTATGGAAATGCCATAATAGGTAGGTATGGTGGCTGTTTTGAGGAAGGTATAAGGAGGGTTTTATGCACCGGCGAAAGTTGCGCGGTACTAGAGTGGCTAGCAAGGTGGAAGGGTGAGAGTGCGTATAATCCATGGACTCAACTTTAGTCATAAAGAACTCGCATACTTATTGCAAAAAAATTATTAGCTCCCGAAGCAAAGTACTACGACGCATGCCCCTAGGGGGAGGTTGGTAGGAGTTAACCATCGTGCGCCCCTGACCTTCACGCAAAGACAAACACTCAAAATACAAAGTGCTCCAATTTGGTTACATAGTCAGGAGACCATACGTGCATGCTACGGGAATCACAAACCTTAACACAATTATTTCTTTAACCTCACAAAGTACCACTAGCACGAATCTAAAATTACCATCTTAACATTCAAAAGAATCACAAGGAGTCAAACTTCACATAGTATTCGATGCTCTATATATGAAAGTTTTTATTATATCTCCTTTGGATGCCTATCATATTAGGACTAAATTCATAACCCAAGCAAATTACCATGTTGTTCTTTAAGACTCTCAAAATAATATAAGTGAAGAAAGAGAGTTCAACAATTTCTATAAAATAAAACCACCACCATGCTCTAAAAAGATATAAGAGAAGCACTAGAGCAAAATTGCCTAGCTCAAAAGATATAAGTCAAGCACATAGAGTATTCTAATAAATCACGATTGAAGCGTGTTTCTCTCAAAGGGTGTGTACAACAAGGATTATTGTGACAAACTAAAATTCAAAGGCTCATATCATACACGACGCTCCAAGCAAAACATATATCATGTAGTCAATAAAAATATAGTCTCAAGTAAAGTTACCGATGGATGAAGACGAAAGAGGGGATGCCTTCCGAGGGCATCCCCAAGCTTAGACTCTTGGCTGTCCTTGAATTTTACCTTGGGGTGCCTTGGGAATCCCCAAGCTTAGGCTCTTGCCACTCTTTATTCCATAGTCCATCAAATCCTTACCTAAAACTTGAAAACTTCACAACAAAAAACTCGTGAGCTTCGTTAGTAAAACAAAGCAAATAACCACTCAAGGTACTGTTGTGATCTTATTCTTATTTTATATTGGTGTAATATCTACGGTATTTTAACTTTTCCATGGTTCATACGCCCCGATACTAGCCATAGATTCATCAAAATAAGCAAACAACACATAGAAAACAGAATCTGTCAAAAACAGAACAGTATGTAGCAATCTGAAAACTTCGCATACTTATGTAACTCTAAAAAATCTGAAAAATTAGGAAGACGTGGGGAATTTGTGTATATAATTTGTGTAAAAATTTCAGAAGGTTTTCACGTTCCAGAGAATTATTGAATTTTCCGCACTGGGCGCAAAGTTTCTGTTTTTCAGCAAAATCAAATCAATGATCACCGTAAGCCATCCCAAAGGTCTTACTTGGCTCAAACACTAATTAAATCACCAAAGCACAATTACTACAGAGGTAATAATGTGTGAAAATTGAAAAACATAACCAAAAAGCAAAAAGCAAAAATAAATTTGGGTTGCCTCCCAACAAGCGCTATTGTGTAACACCCTTAGCTAGGCATAAAACACGAATAGATCTAGGTATTGTCATCTTTGGTATGCAAGACATAAGTAGCTCTCATAATTGATTCATAAGGCAAATTGATTTTCTTTCTTGGAAAGTGTTACATGCCCTTCCTCAATGGAAATTGAAATCTAATGTTTCCTTCTTTCATATCAATAATTGCACCAATAGTTCTAAGGAAAGGTCTACCAAGAATAATACGACATGTAGGATTGCAATCTATATCAAGAACAATGAAATGTATGGGCACATATGTTGGGACCCCGATCCTAAGTCACACCGATCTAGCATGTAACACATCATATCACTTTGCGGCCTCACGCACGGTATCCCCACGGGTGCCACCTTACCTGGCCCGGGATCGTTTGTGCATTTTGGCTCACGTATATGATAGTGTCGCTAGCATCCATAAGACAGAGAACCCGGGCCGACATGACTAGTTGTAAACCAAAAGTGGCGCTAAATTACAGGGACAGGCATACATGACCCAGCAACGAACGTGTCGGTCATCAACGTATGGACCCAAGTCGTAGAAAGCTACAAGGACATTTCCCTGAAGGGACAGACACATGAACGAAGGACACATGTCGGCCAGCCTAAGTGTTCGGGAGCAGTAGCAAGCTAGCAAGGATCAGTGGAAGCACTAGGAGGCATTTCCCCATAAGATAGGCTACCAAGGGTAAACAACTAGGTGTCGGATCCCACACATACCAAGCATTTCAATAACATACACACAATACGCTTGATATGTGCAAATACAACATGGCATCACAACAAAACTCTATGAATCAAAGTATTTATTCATTAGGCTCCGAGGAGCCAGATATTACAAACATGGTCTCATGACCCAACATACAGAGCATACAAGCCAAAAGAACATGCGGTAGCTTAACATGTCTGAGTACAGACAACTACAAATGAAAAGGGCTGAGAAGGTTGACTATCTACAAGACCCTCGAGAGGATACAAGATCGTACCTGAGGTAACAAGCTAAACGTCGAAGTCCACGCGGAACTACTAGTGAGACTGAAGTCTCTCTGCAAAACATAAATTAAGAAAACGTGAGTACAAATGTACCCAGCAAGACTTACATCAGAACTAGCTACATATGCATCAGTATCAACAAAGGGGTGGTGGGGTTTAACAGCAGCAAGCTAGCTTTGACTCAGTGGCTATCCTGAACTACGACTGCAAGTAACTCTTTTGAGGTGGTGCACACAAGTCCACATATTCACCAATCAATACACCACTATGGATCCGCTCCCGTCTCCCTACGAGAAGGCCATCCATAGCACTCACGCTTATCTTGTGCATTTTAGTGTATCCACTTTCACTTGTCTATGAACTGTACAGGCAACCCAGAAGTCCTTCACCGCGGATGCGGCTATTCGAATAGATCATTTATAACCATGTAGGGGTGTACTTCTGCACACACGCTCTCACCACTTATCGCCGTTTACACGACACATGTACTCGGCAACCTTCAAGCGGAAGCCCAGCGAGGGTGTCGGCCACGACCTGACTAACCACGCAAGTCTCTAGTCCAGGTTTATCGCCTATTTGTGTTCCATCCGCAAGGAGATCCGGCCGGGGTGCCACTCACGGCCCCAAACGATGTGTATAGGGTTCCCGAGACACCAAACGGGCGACTCGGTACACCGGGCCATGGTGTATCTACCGTGTCATAGCCCACCCCTAGGGTCAGCGCTATGCACGGCCTCCAACACATATCCTACAAACACCAGAAACTAGTTGCAACTCCTGGACAGAGATCAGGTTGATTAATAAGTCGAGAGAGTCAATTAAGGATCCCAATGTGTGGTAGTAGTTGTTCATGGATCACAAACACATAACTCAGTTCCTGAGGATGATTTCAATGAGACAATCCACCATGTACTCCTACATGGCATCTCACCGCTACCTTTACCAAATTGTGTTCACACACTTAGCTCACACATAGTAGGACATGTTCATCACCATTCCAATTCATCCCCCATGAATCAGACCTGACACAACTCTAAGCAATAGCAGGCATAACAAGCAAGCATGGATGAGTAGGCACAACATGGCTCAAACAACTCCTACTCATGCTAGTGGTTTCAACTCTTTACTGTGGCAATGAAAGGTCATGCAGAGGAAAGGGGTTCAGCTACCGCAACAAATAGTAGTTGAATCGTTGTTGTCCTAATGCAGTAAAAGAGAACAAGAGCGAGAGAGTGGGATTGTATCGGAATGTTCAATGGGGGTTGCTTGCCTAGCACTTCTGAAGATAGCATTGTGTCTTCATCAGTGTCATCGATCACATCGTCGGAACCACGTCTACTGAGAGGGGACAAACACCGACAAACAGGAAAAGAACACAATCAATGCAATGCGACAATATGATGCATGATTATGACATGGCAATATGCTGTGATTTGAGCTAATGCAACTAGCAACACCATTAAATGAAGTTGGTTTGAACCCAAGGTTCAATTCAAACTCCACATGTGATTTTTTTTGACCTGAAACTGTAGGGCATGGACCCCACAGCAAATTTATTCCTCCCAAAAAATAGTTACATATGTACAGAACTTACAAGGTCAAGAGACCCAAAAAGGAAAAAAGAGGAAAAGATAACAAGCTAACCTCAAGGTGGCAGAAAGGAAATCCATCTAAGCAATTCCTTTTTGAACTTAGGCTTAACTCTATGAACCAAAAGGGAAATGCCCAAAATAAAGTTAGACCTCCACCTACGAAAAGAAAGTCTAATATTTCTGAAAATTCTGTCATTTATAATATTCCAGATGTTCCAGCAGGCCAGGAAAACTACTTCAGAGAAGAAAGGCTTGCCAAAATCCCTTCTGGCGTGACAAACAATGGCAATCATATCATCTCCTGCCACCCAATTGATTTGAATGTAATTCCAGACCCTGCAACTAAAGTTACATTGAAAGAAGAGATGATCTCTGTCCTCCTTGGTGCATGTGAGACAGAGTACACAAAGATTTGAATCAGATACATTCCAGTGTCTTCTTTCCAGCATATCCTGAGTGTTCAGCCTATCCATGATCATCTTCCAAGCAAAGAACTTGATTCTTATAGTGCAACAACTAGCCCAAACCCAAGATAAAATTGGGTTGAATACAATATGCTTGTGTAAGAAGGAGTAGTATTTCTTAGCAGAATGATCCTTGCCATCCTCTTTCCACACCCACATATCATTCAGCTGTAGATTATGCTTGGAGTGCAGAAGGAGGTTTTGCAATGTCTGTAGCTCTCCATAAGCTCTCTCAAAGAGAGGTAAATGAAACAGGGAGGTGAGCTCAGTCAAGTCAAAAATCTCAGCAGCAGAGATGAGAGGATCAATGGCAAAAGAGAAAAGCCTGGCAAACCTTTGTTCAAGAGGGATACTAGAGTCCCCCAAGGACCAAGAATCAGACCAAAACAATACAGTGTCACCCTTATTAACATGCACAGCGCTTACCATGCTGAACTTATCCATTAACTTGCATATATATCTCCACCAGAAGGAGCCACAAATGATTGTAGCATGAGAAACTCTACCATGGTAGTAAGTGTTCCAAATGAGTTCGACCCAAGGCACATCAACTTTATTATAAAATTTGCTGACATGTTTGAGAAGCAGAGCCTCATTCTGCAGCTTCAAATTCAAAATACCCAGTCCACCTTTGTTTTTGGGCCTGCAAACCAAACCCCAAGCAGCCAATGACTGACCAGAATCTTGCCCATACCTTCTCCAAAGACATTGCCTTGGTATTCTCTCCACATATGATTATTCAAATGCCATTTCATTGATTTGACCTGATCACCATGCATAAGTTGTTCAAACATGCATGAAAATGCCATAAACTGATTCTTCATCTTTTTCTGATAATTTTTCATATATAACTTATTTCAAACTGAGCTACGGTTGAATTTCTGTGAATTTTAGAAGTTTTGGGTATTTTCTGAAATAAATAAATCATTTGCTAATTTATTCAAAATCCAGAAAGCATTTATGACATCAACACTGCATCATGCTGACGTCATCTAGTCAACAGGGCTGGACCAGGTCAAACTTGACAGGGCGGTCCCACACGTCAGCCTCACAGGGTTAACTGGGTTTAACTAAACCTAATGAAGTTAATTAGAAGGCGCTAGGCCCACAGTCAGTGACCCATCTAATTAACTAAGTTAACTAACACAAATTAAACCTAACACTAATTAAATGGGGGCCTGGGCCCACACGTCAGTCAGCCAGGGGAGGTCAAACCCCTGGTCAGCGGGGTCAAACCCGCCGGACTTGGCCCACAGCTCGTCGTCGGCGAGGCCAGAGACGGCGGAAGGGCTCGGGTTTTGCATCTCCGGTGACCAAAAGGGCGGACAAGGGCATCTACACTGCGCTGGGACTCGCCCGCATCCATCTGGGCAAGCGGTAGTGGTTGAGGTGGCCCAAGCTCACCAGAAACGAGCTCGCGGCGGCGGCCGGAGTTCGGGAGCAGTCGGGTTTGGTGCTAGAGAGCGTGGGAGGGGGATCTGCTGATGGCTACGGTTTCGCGGAGACGCGCTGAGCACACTGGTGTGCTCAGACACGGGCTGAAGTGCCCATGGCCGCGTCTGCGTCATGGCCGGCGGCGAGGAGCTCATGACTTTGGTGGAAGAGGCGGCTAGAGGACAGGAACGAGCTCTGGGAGGAGGGGGGAAAGGCGGTGGAGCTCACAGCGATGCCGAAGAGAAGGTCAGCGAGCTCGGGGGAGGTCTGGTGCGGCCGGAATGACAACGGCTATCTCCGGGGCTGGAGGTTGAAGATGACGGCGATGGCGGCGTTGCAGGGGCTCCCGCGGTGCGTTGCTCGGCGAGGAGGAAGAGGTGGTCCAGGCGGTGCTCTGGGACACGTCGAGGGGACGAGGGGGAGGCGGTGGCTGCGGCTATGGCGAACGGCGGCGACAGCAGCACTCGGCCATGAGGTGCGGAGCGAGAGAGAGGAGGGAATGAGGACAAGGGAGTGGGCGAGAGGGTTTGGGGTGCTGCGTGGCGTCTCCAGGGCGTCGAGAGGGAAGCGGCAAGTAGGAGGTGGTCGAGGCGCGTGCCGACGCACGGTGGCCACACGCCTCTCATCCTCCTGGCGGGAGGTTGAGGGTGACTAGCACTGTGTTGTGGGCTGGGCCGCACAGTAGCAGGCTGGTCAGGCTGGACAGGTAAGCCAGGTGAGTTTCTAACCCTTTTCTATTTTTGTTTCTGTTTTCTATTTATTCTGTTTTATTTTGATTTATTAAAAATACTAAACCATTTGGTAAATTGCTGAAAATAATTGTGGGCACTTGTGAAACTATTTCCAACAGCCCTCATTCACTTTCATAATTATTTGAGCATTTAAAAGATTTATAGCATTTAAATGCCCAAATTCAAATACTTTATGATTTAATTCCAATATCCAGGAATGACCTAGAAATATGTTCATCATTTTTGGCAGAGGTTTTCACCTTTATCAGAAATTATGAACATTTCCAAAGGGCATTTTGGGTCATTGGAAAATATTTTATTTTAACCTATTTGAATTCATTTGGTGCTAGGGTTTGGTCATTCCCCATTTCAAGTTTAGTTGAAACTTAAACATGATGCAACACAAGATGCTATCACTAAGCATTACCAGAACTAGGGATGTGACAACATAATTCCTATTTGCAATAATAAGAACATCATTAATTCTTCCTATAGGTTTCTTAATAGTGGAATCCGCAAGATGCAAATTTAAAGAACACTCATCAATTTCAAGAAAACCTAACACATCACATAAAGTTTTTGGAATCGTGGAAACGCTAGCACCCAAATCACACAAAGCATGGCACTCATAATCTTTAATCTTAATCTTAATAGTAGGTTCCCACTCATCATAAAGTTATGTAGGAATAGAAACCTCCAATTCATGCTTTTCTTCAAAAGATTGCATCATAGCATCTACGATATGTTTAGTAAAAGCTTTATTTTGATTATAAGCATTAGGATAATTTAACATGGATTGCAACAAGGAAATACAATCTATTAAAGAACAATTATCGTAATTGAATTCCTTGAAATCTGAAATAGTGGGTTCATTACTACTTAAAGTTTTGACCTCTCCAATCCCACTTTTATCAATTTTTGCCTCAAGATCTAAAACTCTGAATCATTAGGACGCCTTAACTAAAGTTGACTCATCTCCAGTACCATCGTTATTAAGATTTATATTGGAAAACAAAGATTCAACAGGAGTCACATCAATCACTTTAATATCTTCATCATTATTTTCACGGAAAATAGAAGAAAAGTCCTGACAAACCAATATTTTTTTGCACGCATCTTAGCGGTTCTTTCTTTGCACTCATCAATGGAAATTCTCATAGATTTGAGAGACTCATTGATATCATGCTTGGGTGGAATAGATCTAAGTTTCAAAGAATCAACATCAAGATAAATTATATCCACGTTCGTAGCCAAATCATCAATCTTAAGCAATTTTTCTTCAATGAAAGTATTAAAATTCTTTTGCGCACTCATAAATTCTTTAACACTAGTCCCAAAATCAGAGGGTATCTTATTATAATTTCCATAAGAATTGTTGTAGGAATTACCATAATTATTAGAGGAATTACTAGGAAACGGCCTAGGATTAAAATTTCCTCTATACGCATTGTTACCAAAGTTGTTCCTACCAACAAAATTCACATCCATAGATTCATTATTATTCTCAATCAAAGTAGACAAAGGCATATCATTAGGATCAATATGAGTACCCTTGCTAGCAAATAATTTAACAAGCTCATCCATCTTTCCACTCAAAACATTAATCTCTTCAATTGCATGCACTTTTTTACTAGTGTAAGATCTTTCGGTATGCCATTGAGAGTAATTAACCATTATATCATCTAGAAGTTTAGTAGCTTCTCATGAAGGGATTTGCATAAAAGTACCTCTAGCGGCCGAATCTAAAAGATTTCTAGAAGCAAAGTTCAACCCGACATAATTTTTTGTATAATCATCCATAAATTCAAACCGTGCGTAGGGCAATTTCTTATCATAAGTTTCATCCTCTCCCAAGATTGTGCGACATGCTAATGATCAAGTTGTTTAAAATTCATAATATCGTTCCTAAGGGAGATGATCTTAGCAGGTGGGAAATACTTGGAAATAAAAGAATCTTTACACTTATTGAATGAATCAATACTATTTTTAGGCAAAGATGAAAACCAAGTTTTAGCCCGATCTCGTAGTGAAAACAGAAATAACTTCAAGTTAACAAGATCAGTATCCACATCTCTTTTCTTTTGCATATCACACAAATCAACGAAATTATTTAGATGGGATGCGGCATCTTCACTAGGAAGGCCAGAAAATTGATCTTTCATGACAAGATTCAATAAAGAGGCATTAATTTCACAAGATTCTACATTAGTAGTGGGAGTAATCGGTGTAGTGATAATATCATTATTATTGGTGTTGGAAAAGTCACACAATTTGGTATTCTCTTGAGCCATCATGACAAAGCAAGCAATCCAACACACGAGCACACAAAAAGCAAGCGAGGAAGACGAACGGAAAAAGGGCGAAGAAAAAGGCGAAACTTTTCGAAAATTGTTTTAGAAGTGGGGAGAGGAAAACGAGAGGTGAATGGCAAATAATGTAAATGCAATAGATGAGAGTTTTATGAAGGGTACTTGGTATGTCTTGATTTGACGTAGATCCCAACGGCACCAAAAATTGGCAAGTTGACAGAAGACAAATCTTGACTCTTGACTTGGCGTATATCTCCCCGGTAACAGTGCCAGAAATTTTTCCTGCTACCTCTTGAGCTTGCGTTGGTTTTTCCCTTGAAGAGGAAAGGATGATGCAGCAAAGTAGAGTAAGTATTACCCTCAGATTGAGAACCAAGGTATCAGTCCAGTAGGATACAACGCGCAAGTTGCCAAATACCTGCACAAACAAACAACAACTTGCACCCAACGCGATAAAGGGGTTGTCAGTTCCTTCACGGTTACTTGCAAAAGTGAGATCTGATATAGATAGATAAATGGTAAAGTAAATATTTTTGGTATTTTTGGTTTATAGATTAGAAAGTAAATATTGCAAAAAAGAGTAAATAGGAAACTAATATTGTAGATTGGAAACTTATATGATGGAAAATGGACTTGCGGGCCATAGGTTTCACTAGAGGCTTCTCTCAAGATAGCAAATATTACGGTGGGTAAACAAATTACTGTCGAGCAATTGATAGAAAATTGCATAATTATGACGATATCTAAGGCAATGATCATGACTATAGGCATCACGTCTGTGTCAAGTAGACCGACTCCTGCTTGCATCTACTACTATTACTCCACACATCGACCGACTCCTGCGTGCATCTAGAGTATTAAGTTCATAAAGAACATAGTAATGCTTTAAGTAAGATGACATGATGTAGCGGAATTATCTCAAGCAATATGATGAAAACCCCATCTTGTTATCCTCGATGGCAACAATACAATACGTGTCTCGTCCCCTTCTATCACTGGGTGAAAGCACCGCAAGATTGAACCCAAAGCAAAGAACTTCTCCAATTGCAAGAAAAATTAATCTAGTTGGCCAAACCAAACCGAGAGTTCAAAGAGAATTACGAAGATATCAAATCATGCATATAAGAATTCAGAGAAGATTCAACTAATATTCATAGATAAGCTGATCATAAATCCACAATTCATCGGATCTCAACAAACACACCGCAAAAAAAGATTACATCGGATAGATCTCCAAGAACATCATGGAGAACATGGTTTTGAGAATCAAAGAGAGAGAAGAAGCCATCTAGCTACTAGCTATGGACCCTGATGTCTACTAGAACTACGTTGGTATTTCCCCAAAGAGGAAGGGATGATGCAGTATAGCAGCAGTAGGTATTTCCCTCAGTGATGAGACCAAGGTTATTGAACCAATAGGAGAACCAAGCAACACAACATAAACATCACCTGCACACAAATAACAAATACTCGCAACCCGACGTGTAAAAGGGGTTGTCAATCCCTTTCGGGTAACGGACATGATAGAGTTGTAAATATTGATAGGTTGAATGATAAATAAGATAAATTACAGCAAGGTATTTTTGGGTTTTTGTTTTAGTAGATCTGGAAATAAAAGCAAAGGAACAAAGATCGCAAAGGAAAATAATATGAGAAAGAGACCCGGGGGGCGTAGATTTCACTAGTGGCTTCTCTCGAGAAAATAGCAAACTGTGGGAAAACAATTAATGTTGGGCAATTGATAGAACTTCAAATAATCATGATGATATCCAGGCAATGATCATTATATAGGCATCACGTCCAAGATTAGTAGACCGACTCCTACCTGCATCTACTACTATTCCTCCACACATCGACCGCTATCCAGCATGCATCTAGTGTATTAAGTTCATGGAGAAACAGAGTAATGCAATAAGAACGATGACATTATGTAGACAAGATCTATTTATGTAGAAATAGACCACATCGTTTTATCCTTAGCAGCAACGATACTTATGTGTCAGTTCCCCTTCTGTCACTAGGATCAAGCACCGTAAGATCAAACCCACCACAAAGCACCTCTTCCCATTGCAAGATAAATAGATCAAGTTGGCCAAAAAACCCAATATCGGAGAATAAATACGAGGCTATAAGCAATCATGCATATAAGAGATCAAAAGAAGACTCAAATAACTTTCAATGGATATAAAAAGATAGATTTGATCATAAATTCAAAGTTCGTCGGATCCCAACAAACACACCGCAAAAGAGTTACATCATATGGATCTCCAAGATACCATTGTATTCATAATCAAGAGAGAGAGAGAGGAAGCCATCTAGCTACTGACTACGGACCCGTAGGTCTACAAGGAACTACTCACACATCATCGGAGAGGCACCAATGGAAGTGGTGAACCCCTCCGTGATGGTGCCTAGATTGGATCCGGTGGCTCTGGACTCTGCGGCGGCTGGGTCGAAATTATGTGGACTCCCCTAGGCTTTTTTGGAATATTGGAGTATTTATAGATCAAAGAGGCGGTCCGGGGGGCACCTGAGGTGGGCACAACCCACCAGGGCGCGCCTGGGCCCCCAGGCGCACCCTGCTGGGTTGTGCTCCCCTCGGAGCTCCCCCCAGGTGCAGCCCTAGCACATTGGATGTCTTTGGGTCCAAAAAAATCCACAAAAAGTTTCGCTGCATTTGGATTCCGTTTGATATTGATTTCCTGCGATGTAAAAAACATACAGAAAACAGCAACTGGCATTTGACACTATGTCAATAGGTTAGTACCAAAAAATGATATAAAATGACTATAAAATGATTGTAAAACATCGAAGAATGATAATATAATAGCATGGAACAATCAAAAATTATAGATACGTTGGAGACGTATCAGCATCCCCAAGCTTAATTCTTGATAAAAACATAATTTTTCATGTGGAATGCTGCCTATCATGCCATATCATATTCTTTTATTTATAGCATGGACATTTGGACTTTTATATGGTTCAAAGCAATAGTCTAGTTTTGACATGAGATTTGAATACTCAAACATATCAACAAGCAGCCATGTCTTTCAAAATATCAATGCTAAAATAAGTTATCCCTAGCCCATCATGCTTAACCATTGATCCATTCATGAAACACACTCGCATATTAGTTACACCTAATGCTCAAGTACGATCATAGTGTTTCCTAGTTGGTGCTTTGTAAGAGAAGATGGAGACTCAAATTCAAAATAAAAATTGCTTAAGTAAAAGAAAGGCCCTTCGCATATGGAAGTAGGGATTTGTGGAGGTGCTAGAGCTCAAAGCTTAAATTGAGAGATAAAAATATTTTGGGAGGTATACTTTTCCCACCAACGAAAACGACTTGAGGTTCCCAATACTTTCCATGCTAGATATATCATAGGCGGTTCCCAAACGTAAAATAAGTTTATTCCTTTTCCACCAACTTTCACAAGCCATGGCTAGACGAATCCACGGTTGTCTTCCATACCAACACTTTCCAAGGAATTTATTATTTGATAACATAAAGTAAACTTGTTTTTCATTTCGGGACTGGGCATCCCTAATACCTTTGCCTTACTCTCGTACAATGACAAGTGAATAAACACTCATCGTGAGAATAACACATCTAGCATGGAAAATATTGGCCACCCCTCACCACCTCGCGAGCGGTACGGGCACACAAAAGGGACATTTATTTCAAAAATTAGAGATGGCACATACAAATTTGCTTAGAATGGGAAGGAAATACCGCATATAGGCAGGTATGGTGGACTCATGTGGCAAAACCGAGATAAAGGATTTTGGATGCACAACTAGTGATCATACTTAGTGCAAAATGAAGGCTAGCAAAAGACTGGGAAGCGACCAACCATGAAACGAATAATCTCATAAGCGAACATTGAGCATAAATAACACCAAATAATGCACCACAAGTAGGATGTAATTTCATTGCATGATTATTGACTTTCGTGCTTGCATAGGGAATCACAAACCTTAACACTAATATTCTTACTAAAGCATAATTACTGATCAACATGACTCACATATCACATCTTCATGTCTCAAAACTATTGAAATGAATCAAGTTTATTTGTCCAATGATCTTCATAAAAGTTTTTATTATATCCTTCTTGGATATCTATAACTTTGGGACTAGTTTTCATGTGTTGCTTTTGATAAGCTCAAACAAGTATAAGTGAAGATCATGAGCATAATTTTTCTTTTTCTCTCAAAATAATCTAAGTGAAGAAAGAGAGAACTTCTTAAAAAATACTAAAGCACACCGTGCTTAAAAATATATAAGTGAAGCACTAGAGCAAATCCATAGCTCATAACAATTTTAGTGAAGCATAGAGAGCTATTCTAACAAGTCATGACATAGTTTTGGCTCTCTCAAATAGATGTGTACAACAAGGATTGATAACTTAAAAATCAAAACAAAATAAGCAAATACTCATATCATACAAGACGCTCCAAGCAAAACACATATCATGTGACGAATAAAAATATAGTTTCTAGTAAAATACTGATGGTCGTTAGAAGAAAGAGGGGATGCCACTCGGGGGCATCCCCAAGATTAGTTGATTGCTTCTCTTTGGATAATAGCCTCCAGTTCGAACCGGATATAATTCGGCTGTTCATCCCCAGCTAAGGAGAGGGATTTTCACGAGTTTAACATGTCTCCAAAGGGTGAGTGCTAGAAAATATCCACATCACTGAATTCGCCGATAGATGCCTGATCGAGCTTGAAGGGCTCGGATGCGCATGATTCGGAACCTAAGGCCGGAGACAAGTCCGTAGTTCCGGTAACACAGATCCCGCTTGAAGCTGGGTCCGTGTGCGGATCCAACGACGTTGGGTCCGCGGCTTCCGCGGCGGGGTTGAGCTTCCCGTCCTTGGGTGATGCGATCTGTTCTGGATCTAGGGCCAGAACTATTACATGTGATATTTCCTGGTCCGATGATAGAGTTAGGTCGTGTTCATCGTGGTGGCAGGGAGAGGTCGCCGTGGGCTCAAATCCGTCGAAGATCAAGTCCATGCGGATATTAGCAACATAGTTTAAGCTTCCAAACCTGACTTGATGGCCAGGGGCGTAGCTCTCAACCTGCTCGAGGTGGGCTTCAGTGTTGGCCCAAAGCATGAAGCCGCCAAACAAAAAAAGCTGGCCGGGAGGGAAAATTCCCTTGGTTCCACCGTCGTGGTCGATGACGCGATCCATCAGTCCTTCGGGCGACGACATAGTGGAACTCTCAATGAAAGCACCAATGTCGGTGTCAAAACCGGCGGATCTCGGGTAGGGGTCCCGAACTATGCATCTGAGGACTGATTGTCGTGGAATTAACACGTCAGATGTCCGGTTTAGCGGACTTAGTGGTGAGGCCGCGCATCTATGTAGTAGCTTGAGAGGGGTTGAGCGGAATCGAGAGGCGCAATGCAAGACACGGATTTAGACAGCTTCGGGCCTCGGGAAACATCATCCGGTAATAACCCTACGTGCTGTTTGAGGCTAGGTCTCATTATAATCCTCGTGGTGTCGCCGGTAAACCGGCTCTTTGTGTCTAATCCTAGAAATTTGTCTAAACTTCTCCTCTAAAACTTGTCCCCTAACTTCTAACTTGTGAGAGCTTGTCCTCTTTGGGGAGCCCTGCCCCTCCTTATATATGTTGAAGGGGCGGTTTACATGACTAGTCCTAGTAGGACTAGGATTGATCTATTACAAGGAGTCCTAGTCTTGTTTCCTTTGTAAGAGAATATCCCTTGTGCTTTCTTCATAAACCGGCCCACAATTAATATGAACCGGCCTTCTGGGCCTTGGGCCTTGTCATCCATGATCCGCCTGTCGGGTCACCAGTAACTTGCCAAATATAAACCGTCTTAAGTAAAATACCAAGTCCGGCCGGGTTATAATTCCGGCCGGTTCATACCGCGGGGTATATCCCCGACATTAGCCCCCAAGTTTAGCTTGGATGTGTCCATGGTAAACTTATGCTCCAAAATAACACAAGAACAACTTGATAGGATGTGCTCCGGGTTTAAGAACTTCTTGTAAACCGGCCTCTGACCATCCTTAAGTCCTTGTCCTTTCCTTCTTCTAGAAAATCCGGGTCAACAGACCAGCTTCATAATCAACTTGCTTGCATAAGAAATATTGTAAATAAAGAAATCCATTTGAATCGGCCTTTAATGCTCTGACTTGACAAAAATATTGGTCTTTGAAATATTCAACTGATATCTTGCCGGCTTGAAGATGTAGAACTTGCCGGTTTATGATTGCCAAAATTGCCGGGTCACACAATTAATCTGATTTGCCAGAACTGAAAATTTGAAGATGTTCCTCCTTTATATGCATATTACCTATAGCCCCCAAGTGCCGGGTCATTATGTAATAATGAGCAGGGACTTTGTATATATTCCATTGAAAATAGCCTTGTATAATCTTGAAGAAATCCGGATTGTTCATCCCAATCACTATGAAACTGAATATTCCATATTATGTAGCCCCCAAGTGCCGGGTCATTATGCAATAATGAGCAGGGACTTTGAAAATATGATCATGTCAACTTGAATAGCAACATATAGCCCCCAAGTTCCGGTTTAGCTATATTTAGAAGGTAAACCGGTACTTCCAGATGAAGCAAATGATCTTTCCATTAGCCCCCAAGTGTCAAGTAGACAACTTGCTTGTGTGCTTGAGACTTGTGTATTTGATGTAATCTCAATTTGAATAATGTAGCCCCCAAGTGCCGGGTTGTAAGCCTGCAGCAACTCGGGACTATTCCTTTGTAGAATAAATCACTTCCATCGTTGAAATAATATCCATTGCGCTTTAAAGCGACTTTGAAGACCTCAATCATAATATTGATAACCATAATAGGAATCCAGCCATGTTTGGCTATTGAAGAATATAATCCGGTTTAAAGACCGGTTCCAATGACGTTTGATCACAATCAGGCCGGGTTAATAAACACCGGTCATTATATTGTCTCATACTGGCGACTTATAATCAAAACCAGGCCGGTTTAATAAACACCGGTCATTATAACTGATCATGTACTGCCAATATGTATTTAAAAACAAGATACTTCATACCTGCGATCAAGTATGCTTGATATTCTTAATCCGGTAGAATTTACAATGACGACCTTCGTAGACCCAATAACAAACCCGGGCTTGATGAAAGACATCGGTTTAGATCATTCTGAAACTTTGTCCAGAAGTTTGTAGCTTTTTGCCTAATGGATGATCCGGGCTATAATGAACACCGGTTTATTCATGCTGGTATTCATGACCCAGACTTTTCACTTTATAGATATGTGGTCAGCTTCTGTAGCTGTTCCACTCCGGTTTAAAGGGTTATAAAACAGAAACACAAAAAGATGCAAATTTTGCAAATAAGACCATGTAGTCGAGGCTTTTTAAGAGCTGCCAGGCTCAAAGCAAGGTTCAGCCAATCAAAGGGACGTGGATTATCCATCTTTCCCAGGGGGCCTAGCCAATCACTGAACGTGGATTATCCATCTTTTCAGAGGGCCGATAGAACCGCAAATAAAAAACTGAGCCAATCAATGGGATGTGGATTATCCATCTTTCCCAGAGGGCCTAGCCAATCACTGAACGTGGATTATCCATCTTTTCAGAGGGCCGATAGAACCGTAACAAATTTGAGCCAATCACTGGATGTGGATTATCCATCTTTCCATAGGGCCTCCATGGTTCCTCCTGAACCGGTGGGTAAATCTAAACCAATCACTGAATGTGGATTATCCAACTTTTCAGAGGGTCTCCAGGGTTCCTCCTGAACCGGTGGGTAAATTTAAACCAATCACTGAATGTGGATTATCCAACTTTTTAGAGGGTCTCCAGGGTTCCTCCTGAACCGGTGGGTAAATATAAACCAATCACTGAATGTGGATTATCCATCTTTTCAGAGGGTCTCCAGGGTTCCTCCTGAACCGGTGGGTAAATATAAACCAATCACTGAATGTGGATTATCCATCTTTTCAAAGGGTCTCCAGGGTTCCTCCTGAACCGGTGGGTAAATTTTGAAGCGTCCTCTCTTGAACCGGATGTCACCTCATGCTCTTCAGAGAGTTTTATTGCTTCTGAGTATATTCTGCAAAATCAGATAGACTGATCAAAGCATCTTATTTTCTTAATGAAAAAATGATATATATAACAAGAGAAATAATATTGTAGATGGATATCACCTGAGTGAATTTGAACCGGTATATTGAATAGACCGGATCACAGGTTGGATAGTAAAACGACCGCAGTATCAAAGGCGGCTCAGACAGTTAAACCGGCAGTGGGGTTGTAAACCGGTGTGGTCGCGAGAGACAGTTACGGCGTTATAAACCGGTGTGGTCGTGAGAAACGGCCACGGCGTTGTAAACCGGCGCTTGAATTCGTGGAATAACGACGATCACTTGTGCCGAACAATGTTTGGCGTGCCTCCATCTCCGCGGTATAATACCATTTTATAATGAGTAATTTTCCTGCATATAAAATACAGCAGGGCGAGGTATTTTTGCTCGGATGAATTAATATGTATGAAAAAATAAATAGGATAGATATCACCTGTTTCGCTTGGAGAACAGATGAGCCAGCCGCGTATTGATGTAAACGCAGCAATGGGGGTAGCGACTCGCACGTGTATCTGCTGGGCCGGTTTATGAGGACGGGTACGGCACCGGTGTTTTTAAGGTAGACCGGACCGCGGAAGCGGCGGCGTGCACACGTCCCTTGGCGAAGGAGTTGGCGCGGTGTTGGAGACCAGCGCGCGTGGGTGCAGACAAATGAGTCGGCCGGCGTGCTGACGTAAAACTGACCGCGACACGTATGTCCGTGAAGCCGCGCAATACAACTGAGCGTGCACCCGTGGCATAACACCCTCCTTTTTTCTTCTAATAGTTGTCCTGCGAAAAATATTATATGCAAGAGTAATTTTTGTTGGATAAATTAACGTGTGCTGATAAAATACGTAGGAAGAATAACACCTGATGGACCGTTGACGAAGCTAGGATCAGCCACTAGTACTAGTAATCCTGTAGCCATCACGTGAACAAGCAATCAACTAGTAGTTGGCGCGGTAGGTAGCGATGATTTCATTGTGCGATGATGTGGAGCATGGAGCAGTGTCCCAATTTCTTCGGGACTTGAACGAGCAGTAGCTGCGATTTGAACGGCCAGCGACGGCTTGATTGAGGTAATCGCAGCGGTCGTGAAAAGGGCAGTTCAGCAATTAAAAAAGGCCGCGATGGCGACCGTAGCAGCTCAAAGGCAGGCCACCAGGGCCGACCACCATGGACGACATCACGGAGCGCTGGAACAGCAGCAGTTGACAGCGACTTAACAGCGGAACCAGCCGGCCCATGGCCACGAAAAAAAATAATAGCCGCCCGACAGGGCGAGGCGGAACCAGAGCAGATAAGGTACGGACGGGCACGAAACTGAAAACAGCTCGGCATCATTGCGCGCTCATGACCAAATCCTCTTCCGAGTCATCATTGGTTTGACTTTTCCTCCTCTTCTTTCTTTGCTTCGTTCGCTTCAACACACAAGGAGCCAAAAGTAGTGCCCAGTTGACGAATTGACCTTGGTCTTCCCGTGGGCAAATAGGTTTCTGCAGCAGTCATCGATTCTTTGGACTAACCGGTCGCCGTAGGCGCGTTCGGCGATGCCTACGACAGAACCCCAGCTTCTCTTGAACTCGATCTTCCCAATTTCGTTTTGACGGTTCGTCGACGATATTATCTTCGGTACCGCCTCCTTTCCATCTGGCACGTCGCAAACTTTTCGATCCTTGAAGAAATCCCTCCAAGAACTCAACACCACCGTGCGCAGGCCCCACGGTGGGCGCCAACTGTCGTGGAATTAACACGTCAGATGTCCGGTTTAGCGGACTTAGTGGTGAGGCCGCGCATCTATGTAGTAGCTTGAGAGGGGTTGAGCGGAATCGAGAGGCGCAATGCAAGACACGGATTTAGACAGCTTCGGGCCCCGGGAAACATCATCCGGTAATAACCCTACGTGCTGTTTGAGGCTAGGTCTCATTATAATCCTCGTGGTGTCGCCGGTAAACCGGCTCTTTGTGTCTAATCCTAGAAACTTGTCTAAACTTCTCCTCTAAAACTTGTCCCCTAACTTCTAACTTGTGAGAGCTTTTCCTCTTTGGGGAGCCCTGCCCCTCCTTATATATGTTGAAGGGGTGGTTTACATGACTAGTCCTAGTAGGACTAGGATTGATCTATTACAAGGAGTCCTAGTCTTGTTTCCTTTGTAAGAGAATATCCCTGGTGCTTTCTTCATAAACCGGCCCACAATTAATATGAACCGGCCTTCTGGGCCTTGGGCCTTGTCATCCATGATCCGCCTGCCGGGTCACCAGTAACTTGCCAAATATAAACCGTCTTAAGTAAAATACCAAGTCCGGCCGGGTTATAATTCCGGCCGGTTCATACCGCGGGGTATATCCCCGACATTGATGGTAACAGGAGGTTGGGGACACAATGTTTACCCAGGTTCAGGCCCTCTCGATCGAGGTAATACCCTACTTCCTGCTATATTAATATGGATGAATATGAATACAAGAGTTGATCTACCTCGAGATCGTAATGGCTAAACCCTAAAGCCTGGCCTATGAGGATAGTGTGTTTTTCTATTAGCCTCTACGGACTAAAATGTCCAGTTTATATATGCACCAGAGAGGCCTAGGGTTTGTACATAACCATCTTGCAGAGGAAGGAAATATTACACCCGAACCTAAAACCTGCTATTATACGAATACAGGAGTCCTATTCGGATATGAGAGACGACCTTCGACTATGATCTTCACGGCCCACCAGTCCGGCCCACCAAGAGTTATCTGGCCACCCGAGGACCCCACGATCCAGGACTCCCTCAACCCTGATGGTATACTACATATAGTGACTAAACGATTGATTTATTCTTCGCTTCATTTAGTGCATAAAATGGTGAGGGTTGTTTAAAAAGTCACATATGCATACTCAGTCTGTTGGCTCTTGTGCCTCTCTTTGAGTGTGTGGTCTCTGGTTCAAGTACTCTTCCAGGCTTAATAAGGCACTTGCTTTTTTTATTGGCGCAATTGCTGACAAAGGTGCCTAGAAGCCAGTAACTGCACCCACCACCTACGACCGCGCAACCGATGACAAAGGTGTCCCACTGACATCTACTATGCAACCTTCTTCCTTGTAGATTCGTGTTGGGCCTCCAAGCGTAGAGTTTTGTTGGACAGTAGCAAATTTTCCTCAAGTGGATGACCTAAGGTTTATCAATCCATAGGAGGCGTAGGATGAAGATGGTCTCTGTGAAACAACCCTGCAACCCTGTAGGGTAACACAGCAGAAAACAAAAAAAATCCGACCAACGCACCAGCCCAGGACCACTATGAAGACTGCATACAAGGTTTGATCTTTTCGTTACCGACTCGTAGCGCAGCGGAAGTAGAGTCGATGACGATCGGCTGTGCAGATCCTCGCAGCTAGGATTTACAAACTCCCAACCGCGAGGATGTACTCCCTCGCCTACTCCCCGAACGGATCTCCGGGCAGCCCTTCGGGAGGCCTCGGGACAGTCCCTCGGATAGTCCCACCGGACGGATCCACAGACAGCCCTTTGGGAGGAGCTCAGAATCTCAGACGGTCACTTGGATAGCCCTTCGGGGGGACTTTTGAAACTCGGACGATCACTCGGACAGCCCTTCGGGAGGACCTTCAAAACTCGGACGGTCACTCGGACAACCCTTCGGGAGGCACACTCGAACTAAGACCGAAACTATGATATCTCTACAGAGTTGCACACATACGGTGTCATCTATCCTGCAGGGCTTTGCCGTCCAGAACTAGTTTCCACCGGAACCCAGACAGCCTTTCGGCTCTACGAAACTATTTCGCTGGGAGGGAGAGAGAAAGCCAGATCATGCATGGCACTTCTATGTGAGAAAGGAGTAGTTTTGGGCAGCCCCCTCCACCTCTATTTATAGGAGAAGGAGGGGTGGAGGGGCTGAAATTTCAGCCACATCCATCCATGTCATCTCCAAGATATTTTGGAGCAAAAGCCCAAAAAGGTGGCTTTCCAAAAGAATATCCAAAAAGCACTTTCACTATTCACGACGACATTTTTCAACGTCCGTTCGAACTGACAATATTTATGTGGTCTTAGAACATTTCCAGTACCCACTAAAATAATTTTCTATGCGTTCC
Organism: Secale cereale; assembly: GCA_902687465.1. NCBI lineage: Eukaryota > Viridiplantae > Streptophyta > Magnoliopsida > Poales > Poaceae > Secale > Secale cereale. Next base: position 596,316,354 of record LR738709.1, read on the forward strand.
GGAACAATTCCGGATTAGTGATTTTCATCTGCGAAAAGCATCTGAAGCGGTCCCGGCAGCTCCGAAACATTTTGGGTTTTCATCCCGTAAAATTCCAGAAAGTTTCCAGAATAATTCTGGCAGCCTCCAAGAATTATCAGGCGTGTGCCGAAACCAATTTCACTTAATAGTATCCCCTGAAACAACTTTTCAGTTTTACAAAACTATTTCGCTATTCTCTCTCCGGAACTCTTCTGTTGTCTCCAAAACATTTTCGGCGAATTTCTCTCAGACTCCCTGACTAGTATTCCGCAGAGAGATGACCCTTAAGCGTGTGACCCTATAGGTTCAGTGAAGTATATACATGACCGGAACTCTTTCCGATCAATGATCAACACTGGAGCCATGGACACCCATATTGACCCCTATACCCACACGAATAAATATTCGAGTGAACCTCCAGTTGTCATGTGCTATTTGTGTTACTTCACGATATGTTACAGATACCCGAGGTGAGATTTACCGGCATCCCCATGGATAAACAACTTTTGCACTATGGATGTTACCTCGTTACCAGCATTTGTTCTCTTTTCTCATTACTGTGTTCTGGCATCCGTGTGATCAAATCACAATGTGTCTGGCCTGACGATGATGGATACCGTAACACCGAGAGGGACCAGAGATATCTCTCCATCGTCAAAGAAGAAAATCCCAATCTTGAGATATCAAGTTACTTGACATACTCATCCATGAACCCACAAGCTGCCGTAATAGCCACCCATTTACGGATGACGTTTAACAAACCCCAAAGTTCATGAAGCAAGCACGAAGAAACCCGATACCCTCATGGTCTAAGGAATTATGCAAACGTTAACTTCCTCTGTGTTATTAACCATTAACTTGTGACAAAAGCATCTCATAGCATAACATCAATTCGGGTCGATTCAACACAAGTGTTCTCCAAATATTGTGCCCTCAAAGTTGTCAGCATAGTCATGCCCATGATCAGGAAAACAGAACCATCATGCAACAATTGAGCTACTCCTAGAGGCCAGACTAGGAATACTTCTGACCGTTTATTATTCCACACGTGCATATTAGTCTTCTTCCGAGCCTCGTGTTATTGTAGACTTGAGAACCATAGCAGTTATAGCATGAAACATAAACATAATTATGAACAAAAAGATAATCAATAACATTTATTATTACCTCTAGGGCATATCTCCTACAAACCCAATAATAAAAAGTCTCTTGTGTCCCCAACACACCCAATACTATGGTAAATTGTATAGGTGCACTAGTTCGGCAAAGAGATGGTGATACAAGTGTAATTTGGATAGTAGACATAGGTTTTTGTAATCTGAAAATATAAAAACAGCAAGGTAGCAAGTAGGAAACGTGAGTAAAAATGGTATTGCAATGCTTGAAAACAAGGCCTAGGGTTCATACTTTCACTAGTGCAAGTTCTCCCAACAATGATAACATAATTGGATCATATAACAATCTCTCAACATGCAACAAAGAATCACTCCAAAGTTCCTATCGTGGACAACATAAGATGAAATTGCTTGTAGGGTACGAAACCACCTCAAAGTTATTCTTTCTAATCAATCTATTGTGCTATTCCTATAAGTGTCACAAACAGTCCTAGAGTTCATACTAAAATAACACCACATGACACACATCAATCAACCCTAATGTCACCTAGATACTCTGATGTGCTACCTCTGCAAGGACTCCGGCCACCCCGCGATTCTCTGCCCGGACCATCCGGTGACCGAGGAGCTCATGATGTACGGCCACGGCATCGAGGACATGGGCTTCTTCCACATTGAGGTGTCAGACATTCCCCCTCCCTCCCCCTCGCTCCTGGCGATCATGTCAGTCGTGGGCGAACGCGTCGGCATCCCGGAGATGATCGAGGCCGAGCTCAACCACCTGTGTCGGTGCAAGTGGGATTGGTAGGTGGCCCCGACTTCTGCCAACAGATTCACGGTGGTTTTCCCCGATGCCATCAGCATGGGCTACTGCACCCGCAACGGCGACATCACCTTGGTCCTCAACAAGCTGGTGGTGGACATCTCTGAGCCAAAGTGGGATCCCAAGGTGGTGGCGGTCCTGGACACAGGTTGGGTCCTCATCGTCGGCCTGCCCAATGTTGCCCGGTCTGAGCACGTCATCCGCAGTATGTCTAAGATCCTTGGCAAGGTGGTGGTGGTCGATGAGCTCTCACTTAGCAAGGAGGAGGAGGTCCGGGTCAAGGTGAAATCCCTGGACTCCTCCAAGCTCCGCGCCACGGTCCGCATCTTCTTCAACAACGAGGGCTTCGACCTCAAGATCTGCCCTGAGCCGCCGAACCACATCGGCCGCCCCCGCTTCTCTAGCGATGGCCACCAAGGGGGGCAGCCCAGCTGATGCCGACGACTCCCACCACAGGCGCCCTCGCCCCTCCCGCCATGACGACCCCGAGGACAATGATGACCTGTCAGAGCACTCCTGCTCCCCCTCTCGCGATCTTGCCAACCCACCTCTGGGTCGTGGAGGCTCCGAGTCGGGGCGCACCCGTGTGATGGCCGCCGCCCTCGAGGTCGCTCTCCGGCTGGCCGCCCCTCCTTCGGCCTCCCCACCCTCGTCGGAGACGTCCAGTGACATCTCCAATGTGGGCATGCTCGTCCTACCGCCCTCGTCACCCCGATCTCCATCTGCCAACTCCGTCCTGCGCCCAGCGCCGCTGAGCCCGCTGCCCTCGTCCCCCTGGACCGAGCTCCCTGGTCTTGACAGGCGGTGACAGTGGTGACCCGCTCTTCGCGCCCGCGCCTGCTCCCCCAACCGAGGAGAACACGACCGGCGGCGCCCCCCGTCCTGCTTCATCCTCTGGTGGCCCCCGACGACCCTTTCGCCTCTCCTGGACCACTGGCCGTGGCGGTGCCCAACGACGTGACCACCCCTGTCACTGTGCACCCTCCACGGACAGTGGCGTACGCCCGGCGGCCCCGCTCCACCTCGACGCCGGTAAATGCCTTTCGCCGCAGTGCCCGCCTCGATGTGGCCCATCCAGTGGACTTCTCGGCCCCGTCCGTCCCCGAGCGTTCTGAGCTTCGGGCGGCGGCCAGGAACCTCGAGCCAGGTGTGGATTCCATCCCCCCAGTTCTTCTAGTTGTTCCTTTTCCGCGCTTGAGGCCGTTCCCCTTGGCCACCTCGTCAAGGTGGCCACTGACTCGGCCATCATCTTCAGGGGGGAAGTTGGACCCCCCCCCCTCAGAGCAGATCGAGGCCATTAGGGCCCGCGAGATCTTAAATGGCAAATTGGCTGAAACCCGGGCGCGCCTCAGCTGCCAAGCCGCGGAAACGACCGCCACCCCTTCCATGGCACTGGCTTTAACGGTGTCCGACGAGGTGATCCGTGGGCGCACATGCTCTCGCACTGCTGCCCTCTGGGCGCAGAGCGCCTCACGTGTCCTGGGCTCAAGCAGCCCCCCGATGGGGGTCTAAATGCGAGTCCTATTCTGGAACATCCGCGATTTCAGCCATGACAGCCGACGCCGCCAACTCATCGAGTACATATGTGATGAACACATCGACATCATTGCCATCCAGGAAACCATGCGCATTGAGTTCTCCCTCCCTGAGCTTGACTGCCTTAGCCCTCACCTCTTCGCCTGGCATTGGCTCGCTTCTAGTGGGACCACGGGGCACTCGGGCAACATCCTTTTAGGAGTAAAGGATGCCACCTTCGAGGTGGGCAGCATGGACCGGGGAGAATTCTTTGTTAGTATGGAGATCTTTGAGCGGGCACTCAACTTCAAATGGGAGGTCATGATCGTTTATTGACCAGCGGATCACCGTCGCTCCCCGGCCTTCCTAGCTGAGATGCAGTAGAAGATCTCCGCTTCCCTCCTCTCTGTAGTTGTGGGAGGAGACTTAAACCTCATCCGCTCCCCGGATGAGAAGAAAAATGAACGGATCAACTTCCCCCAGATGAAGATGTTCAATGACTGTACCATGGAGCTCGGCCTCCGTGAGCTAGAACGGATGGGTGCCAGGTTCACCTCGACAAACCGTCAAGTAGACCCGACGCGATCCGTCCTGGATCGCGTCCTAGTTTCCCCAGAGTGGGAGCTTAGATGCCCCTTGGCCTCGCTTCGTGCGATCACCCGGATCGGGTCTGACCATGTTCCCTTCCTCCTCTCAACCACTGACGAGCACCCCCCCCCTCCCGCCATGTTTCCGGTTTGAGCTCTTCTGGCTCAACCACGCCAGATTCTGGGAAGCGGTTGTGGCTAAGTGGATTTCGCACGCACTACCCCCCACTGCTCCGTGTGAGCCATTGACTCGTGGCAGTTCTGTGCCAAGCTCGCTCGCGAATTCATGAAGGGGTGTGACGCTAACCTTGGTCGGGACCTCCGTGAACGCAAGAGGACTGTAATGCCCAAGATGCGACTATATCTCCTACGTGTCGAGGCATGACTTAGAGACATAAGCGCATACTGGAATGATCGCAAGTGTGGTATATTTGCACAACTCATATAAAAGAACAGGGATGAAAGAGTAACATAGTTGGCTTACACTCGCCACGTCACACAATGAATACAATAGCATACATTCATCCAAATAACACAGGGTCCGACTACGGACGAAATCCAAACGAGAAAAGATACCACAAACACAAGTCTTGATCGCCCCTAGTAGGAACCACTACTGATCCTCGGGATACATAACATAGAAACGACCACGCTCTTCATCGAACTCCCAGTGAAGTTCTGATCCATCTCCTGCATCGTACTCGGTTGTACCTGCATCTGGTGTGCGTTGTAAACTGTGAGCCACAAGGACTCATCAATCCCATTCCCGGGTATCAAAACTAACAAAGCCTTTAGGTGTGAAGAGGTAATAAAGTGTTTGCTGCAAGCACTAAGCAACTAGCTTACGAATTAAGAGCGAGATGAGAATATGTGCCAACGGTCTCCAAATTTGATCAAGAAGTGATCCTAGCTACTCACGTTCACGCATAACCCCACCGTGTTCACTTTCCGAAACCCCTTCGAAAAGAGACCATCACGGTACTCACACAGGTAGTGTATTCTTAAGGATATGGTGTCAAGTTATCTACAACTGGATATTAAAAAGTTCCCATCTGCCACACCGCGGGCACGGCTTTCAAAAGTTCATAACCCTGCAGGGGTGTCCCAACTTAGCCCATCACAAGCTCACGATCTGCGGAGTCGCAACTCCAAGGTGGGAAGACCCGAGTATTCACGGAATCCCGTGCTCAAGATATTTCGACAAAGGTAAAACTAATCCAGCAAGATATCCCGGCATGCCGACACCCTGATAGTAGCCGCGTGTATCTCGTCTCGGGCCACGACCAGATGGGACAGCCTACTGGTATATACCAATCCTCGAGTTCCCTCGTGGTGGCCCCGCAGTCCGCCCAGTTTGGACCAAAACTCATGAGGAGCACTGGCCCGGGTTGTTGATTAAGAACTTGGGTTTATAACTCCCTATGCAAGTTTTAGTTGTTAGGCAAATGTAGTACCAAAGTTGGGTCTTGCTAGAAAAGCTTTAAGCAGTGCGAATTATCAAGGGGGGCCCATAAACACCAACCATGTTAGGAACGCAAAGTCAAGGAACATAACACCGGTTTATCGGGTCCTAAGGTGGCATGAGTGGAACAAAACACCAAGCAGAAGGCCAAGCCTTCCACCCATTACTGATACGTCCAAAACGTATCTATAATTTCTGCTTGCTCCATGCCTCTTTTGGGTGATATTGCTATGATATTTATACACTTCCATACACTTTTGATCATATTTGGACTAACCTATTAACTCAGTGCACCCCAGTGCCAGTTTCTGTTTTCGGCTGTTTTTGTATTTCAGGTTTTCACATTACGAGAACTGCCAGGAAAAATCCAGAAAAATTATATAAAAAATCAGTGTTCCAGAAGCTACCTTGCGCCCGAAGTACAGCCGGGGGGGCCACTAGGGCTCCAGGCGCCCTGGCGGCGCCCCTCCCCCCCTGGGCCGCGCCGGGGGGGCGCCTGGGCCCCCCGAGGCTCCGCTGATGCCCCCCTTTGGCATATATTTAAAGCGTCTCCCGAAACCCTCGAGACGAGAACTCTTTTTCGCGATCTCATCTCTGTTCCGCCGCCGCCGCCGCTTCCAAGATCGGGAGCACCAGGAGAACTCTTCCCGGCACCCTGCCGGAGGGGAGGATCACCACCGGGAGCTTCTCCACCACCATGGACGCCTCCCGGATGAGTTGTGAGTAGTCTCCCTTGGACCATGGGTCCATGACCAGTAGCTATGTGATGTTCTCCTCCCGTTCTTGTGCTTCACTAATTAGTCCTCGTGAGCTGCCCTACATGATCGAGGCACATATGTAATCCTTATGCTGTTGCTATGATGAGTTTGCTGGGATCCGATGGATTATGAGATTATGTTCAGATTGTGTTTGAGTAATATATTTGATTCACCTCTTTTATATTTAAGTTCGTAAGTAATTCTTGCATGTTCTCCGTTGTTATTTATTGCTTTGGCCAAGTAGTAGGTAGTGACTCCAAGAGAGAACGTTATGCTTGATTGTGGGTTCATGCCCCTCGATGACTAGTTTGAGTGACAGAAACATGAGTCTAGGGGATGTACTGTTGCCACAAGGGGGAAAACAACGGTGCTTGTGCCCGCGGGTGCAAGGATTGTTTACTTTACGCAAAGTTCTTTTAATGCAGTTGTCTGTTGCTTTGAGTTTACACTATGGGTGGGACTCGCAACTTAATACCAGCGAGATGTTCTGGATAGATATCTCAAGGTGGATGATTAGTAGTAGATGCAGATGGATTTCGGTCTACTTACCTCGGCGTACCGCCCATGCTTTGAGCCTCAACCTTTCTTGCAATGTAGTCAGCATTGGTTTGCGCACATGGTCCTGTCAATTGCCCAGCTGTAATTCGTTTACCTCACATAGCTGTTTTATCGTCTTTTGGGAGAGAGACATCACTAGTGAACATCATGAGACTCCGGTCCATATTACCATCATTGATCACATCCGCTATTTACTTTTCCGCTTTTTTATTTACTATTGCAATTATATCTATCACTATTATCACTTGCGTTTGATCCTTTGTAAACTACAAGGCCGGAGGGATTGACAACCTCTCTGTACTCGTTGGGAGCAAAGTTATTTGTATCTGTGTGCAGGTCCACGTTGATTGCTAATATCTGGCGCCGTTAGCAGTTGACACCTTCTTGTTGAAACAGGGAGTCTCAGGGAAATCGATCCTTGGTATTGCCAAGGGAAATCTTCTGCTACACTGCATCTCAAAACCTTCCACTTGGGGTAACCAACGAGGGGTGAGAAGCCACCTAGCAAAGCAATTTCTGGCGCCATTGTCGGGGACTCCACTCTTCAGGATAGGGGAGTTGCACGCTATCTTTTACCTTTGCTTTTAGTCTTGTTAGTTTACCTTTCAGTTTTGCTTTAGTATCTTTTATCAAAAATCACAAAAATAGTTATCTTGCTTGCTTGCAACTATGGGTTCCACCGAGAACACCAAGTTGTGTGACTTCACTAGTCACAACAATGATGACTTTATCTGCACACCTATCACTACACCTGCCACTTCAGCACCTTCATATGAAATTAAACCTGCTTTACTGAACTTAGTCATGAAAGATCAATTCTCCGGTGCTGGAGATGATGTTGCTTTACACTTAAACAATTTTGTTGAACTTTGTGATATGCAAAAGTACCAAGAAATAGATGGTAATATTGTTAAGCTTAAGCTTTTTCCTTTCTCCTTGAGAGGAGGAGCTAAAATTTGGTTTCAGTCTTTGCCTAGAAACAGCATAGATTCATGGGACAAGTGCAAAGATGCTTTTATTGGAAAATACTATCCACCTGCTAAAATTATCCAACTAAGAAGTAACATAATGAATTTTAAACAATTGGATAATGAACACGTTGCCCAAGCTTGGGAACGTATGAAATCTCTTATCAAGAACTGCCCTACTCATGGTTTGACTACTTGGATGGTTATCCAAACTTTTTATGCAGGCTTGAACTTTACCTCGCGGAACTTGTTAGATTCGGCCGCGGGAGGAACCTTTATGTCAACTACACTTGGTGCTGCCACAAAACTTCTCGATGAGATGATGACCAATTATTCCCAATGGCACACCGAACGCGCTCCAACAGGTAGGAAGGTAAACTCTGTCGAGGAGATCTCCTCCCTAAATGAAAAAGTTGACTTGATCATGTCTCTACTTTCGAAGCAATCTTCTATTGATCCTCGTGATGTTCCTTTAAATTCTTAGATTGCTCAAGAACAAGTAGATGTGAACTCTATCTCTAGAAACAATTTTAATAACAATGCTTATAGGAGTAATTTTGGTGGCAATCCTAGACCGTTCCCCTCTAATTCTTATGGGAACAACAATGCTTATCCTAGCACCAAGAACTCCACTACTGAACTAGAGATTATGCTTAAAGATTTCATCACTACCCAAAAAGCTTTTAATAATAGTGTAGAAGAAAAACTAAACAAACTAGGTGATCTCTCTTCAAAGGTAGACAATTTAGCCAATGAGGTAGAATTGCTTAAAATTAGAACTTCTCCTCTTGAGGAGAGGAAGGTCACTCCTATTAATGCTATTCAAGTGCAAATTAATGAGAATATTAGGATGATGGCTAAACTTAAAGAGAGATGGGCTAGAGAAAGGGAGGAAGAAGATAGAATTAAGAGCCTTCCTACCCACCACACTGTTGCTACTATCCAAGTTGTTGAGGATATCCAAACTCTTAGCACCCAATGCAGTCCTGGTCCCGATGGACCTATTAATGGTGATGCTATGACTATAGAAACTACCAAACAAGTGAACCTAAAAGATACCACTACCACTTTACTTGATGCTAGTGACCTTGATTTTGATAATTGCACTCTTACCGAAGTTATTGATTTCCATCACAAGATGTCTAGAGATCCCCACACTAGCACGATTAACCTTGCCTTCACAGAGCATATCACTAATGCTCTTATCAAAGCTAGGGAGGAGAAACTTAGAGTAGAAGCCTCCATACCTGGAAAACTAGAAGATGGTTGGGATCCTATGATAAAAATTAAATTGAATGACTTCTCTTGCTATGCATTATGTGATGTTGGAGCTAGTACCTCTGTTATGCCCAAAAGAATATATGATATGCTTAAATTGAAACCTTTTGATTCTTGTTCTTTTGGTGTTCGTCTCGTTGATTCTTCCATAAATAAACCTTTGGGGAGGATCGACGATGTTCTTATCATTGTCAATGACAATTATGTTCCCGTTGATTTTACTATTATGGATATTGAATGTGAACCTTCGTGTCCAATTATTTTGGGACGTCCCTTTTTGCGCACCGTTGGTGCTATCATTGACATGAAAGAGGGTAATATAAAATTCCAGTTTCCTCTAAAGAAAGGGATGGAACACTTCCCTCGAAAGAAGATTAAGTTACCTTTTGAGTCCGTTACACGGGCTAGCTATTCTTTTACTCTTGATAAAACTTGATCTCTTTGCATTATGCCTAGCTTAAAGGCATAAAAGAAAGCGCTTTTGGGAGGCAGCCCACATGAATAAAATTTTTATTTTGCTTTTGTTGTGTCTTGATGTTGTTTACTACAGTAGCATCATCATTGTATCTTTGCTTTTCAATTTTGTGCCAAGTATAACCTCTGATTGCAAGAAAGTTCAAAAGTTGTGACGTGCTGTCCAGGAAACAGATTCTGTCCTTGGATAGAAAAATTCGTATAAAATCACCAGATCATCTTTTTGGTCTGAATTGTTTCGACAGCGTGATCTATATAATTTTCTTTCGTGCGTATGTTCTGAGTTTTTTTATTAGAGTTGCAGAAGTGCCCCGAACAAATCATTTACTACCTGCTGTTCTGTTTTTCACAGATCCTGTCCAGTTTTGCCTTTCCTTCATTTTGCAAACCTAGAGCTTGCTTTTTTCTTTGCAAAATCCTTTTGGCATTCTTGAGAAACAGTAGACCTTCAAGAATATCTTTATTTCCAGCAAGGTGCAATTATTTTATTATGGGTACTAACCTCACTAATCAGATTATGATGAGTTATGTATGAAGGGAGTTTTCAAGTGTGCGAGGGAAGATGATAAAAAGATTCAGGAGTGTCAAGCGCTCAAGCTTGGGGATGCCCCCATGCACCCCCAAGAAATATTCAAGGAGACTCAAGCGTCTAAGCTTGGGGATGCCCCCGTGCATCCCCTTCTCCATCAACATTATCAGTTCGTCTTTCGTTCCACTATATTTTAATCACTTCATGTGTTATGTGCTATGCTTGGAGCGTCTTGCTTTTAATTTTCTTTAGCTTTTCATAACGAGTCGGAACTCAGCTTTCTTTATGTGGGAGAAACACGCTCCACTTCTACATAGAACATAACATAGAATTTTCATGTCTATCTTTGCTGTGTGTGTTCTTTGTCTTTTAATAGCTACTATCATGTTCAGCTCTCAGTTTTCATGCTTATCTTTTTAAAAGAGCTTTCGTTTAGTTGGTTGCTTGAACTCTCTTTAGTTATCATGCTTATCTTATTAAGTGAGTTTGCTTCCGTTGCATTGGTTGATATGTCTATGATAAAGATGCTACGTGCACGATGGTGCTTAGTAGTTCATGTTTTCTTATGGTTAGTCTCAAATAGCTGGGGGATTCCCAATGTGTTATTGGAGTACCAACATGGTTTGTTTGCCTATGATGTGGTATGGTTTAGTAATATCTTCCTTCAAGAATTTATTTTGATTGACTTGGCGTATGCTCACGCATATTTAAGACTGTAAAGAAAGTCTGTCAAGCCTTGATGATCTTTTGTTTCTGAGTAGCGATATAACTTCCATGCCTGATTCAATGTTTCTTTGTCGCTATGCATGATTATGACCGTCATTGCTCTCTTAGTTGGTCGCTCCCAGTCTTTTGCTAACCTCCACCTGTACTAAGCGGACTGACTGCTTGTGCATCCACATCCTTTTAATCCAGTTATGCCATATGAGTCCACCATATCTTCCTACATGGTATTTACCTGCCATTCCTAACGGAGACTTGCATGTGCCATCTCGAAATTATTCAAAGAAAAAGCATTCTTATTTTGTGCCTCTGTTGTAAGTCCATGAGGAAGTAGTAGTTAATTCATGATCTTTTTAAGTTGGACAAGCTTCACCCCGGGATTGCATGTATAATGTGCAAACCCATAATACGAGAAGGAACTGGCATTGAGTGCGCCCGGCTCAAAAAGATAATATAACAAACAAACCCTCCTTCACGCTTTGTTCATGAGAAATCAGAAAACTTTGGCAGTGATAAACAAAGGAGATTAAGAGGATGTGATCGTCCTCATTCGGGAGCCGTTCCTCGAAACTTGTCCATCTCAAGAAGTGATTGAGTTGTCTGCTAGCATTCGTTGACAAAACATGCATGATCTAAAATAAATTATTACCTCTGTTTTGAAACCAAGAGCTCTGGTACATGTTTTGTCTTTGTTTCCGATTACGGGTTTTCAACCTTGCCAACAAAAGCCACGGTTTGAGAGTCTCCACCTTCTTTTAAAGCACCAACTACTGAGAGCATGATTGTCATTCTGAGTGTAATGTGCATTGTCCCAAAGTAGCATTGTCTTTTGCATGATTGTGATATCATTTATTTTGAAATCATTGTATCTAGTCATCACTTAAACCTTGGAGGTGCCCCTGCATTTATGTTTTGCTTCACTAAAGGGGGCAAGCTAGATATCACTTTATCATATTTGCACATCATGTTCATTACAAATCTATTTGATGTTTCAGTATCATATTGTAAAACTTTCAGTCCTTTGTGATTTTCTCATGAGGCAACTTAATTACTACAGATTCATTGTCTCAGTAAGCTTTTGTCATATGACTATGAAAAAGTCCTATATGGTTAATAGCATGTCACCACAAAAATTATTCTTGTTATCATTTACCTACTCGAGGACGAGCAGGAATTAAGCTTGGAGATGTTGATACGTCCAAAACGTATCTATAATTTCTGCTTGCTCCATGCCTCTTTTGGGTGATATTGCTATGATATTTATACACTTCCATACACTTTTGATCATATTTGGACTAACCTATTAACTCAGTGCACCCCAGTGCCAGTTTCTGTTTTCGGCTGTTTTTGTATTTCAGGTTTTCACATTACGAGAACTGCCAGGAAAAATCCAGAAAAATTATATAAAAAATCAGCGTTCCAGAAGCTACCTTGCGCCCGAAGTACAGCCGGGGGGGCACCAGGGCTCTAGGCGCCCTGGCGGCGCCCCCCTCCCTCCCCCCCCGGGCCGCGCCGGGGGGCGCCTGGGCCCCCCGAGGCTCCGCTGATGCCCCCCTTTGGCATATATTTAAAGCGTCTCCCGAAACCCTCGAGACGAGAACTCTTTTTCGCGATCTCATCTCTGTTCCGCCGCCGCCGCCGCTTCCAAGATCGGGAGCACCAGGACAACTCTTCCCGGCACCCTGCCGGAGGGGAGGATCACCACCGGGAGCTTCTCCACCACCATGGACGCCTCCCGGATGAGTTGTGAGTAGTCTCCCTTGGACCATGGGTCCATGACCAGTAGCTATGTGATGTTCTCCTCCCGTTCATGTGCTTCACTAATTAGTCCTCGTGAGCTGCCCTACATGATCGAGGCACATATGTAATCCTTATGTTGTTGCTATGATCAGTTTGCTGGGATCCGATGGATTATGAGATTATGTTCAGATTGTGTTTGAGTAATATATTTGATTCACCTCTTTTATATTTAAGTTCGTAAGTAATTCTTGCATGTTCTCCGTTGTTATTTATTGCTTTAGCCAAGTAGTAGGTAGTGACTCCAAGAGGGAACATTATGCTTGATTGTGGGTTCATGCCCCTCGATGACTAGTTTGAGTGACAGAAACATGAGTCTAGGGGATGTGTTGTTGCCACAAGGGAGAAAACAACGGTGCTTGTGCCTGCGGGTGCAAGGATTGTTTACTTTACGCAAAGTTCTTTTAATGCAGTTGTCTGTTGCTTTGAGTTTACACTATGGGTGGGACTCGCAACTTAATACCAGCGAGATGTTCTGGATAGATATCTCAAGGTGGATGATTAGTAGTAGATGCAGATGGATTTCGGTCTACTTACCTCGGTGTACCGCCCATGCTTTGAGCCTCAACCTTTCTTGCAATGTAGTCAGCACTGGTTTGCGCACATGGTCCTGTCAATTGCCCAGCTGTAATTCGATTACCTCACATAGTTGTTTTATCATCTTTTGGGAGAGAGACATCACTAGTGAACATCATGAGACTCCGGTCCATATTACCATCATTGATCACATCCGCTATTTACTTTTCTGCTTTTTTATTTACTATTGCAATTATATCTATCACTATTATCACTTGCGTTTGACCCTTTGTAAACTACAAGGCCGGAGGGATTGACAACCTCTCTGTACTCGTTGGGAGCAAAGTTATTTGTATCTGTGTGCAGGTCCACGTTGATTGCTAATATCTGGCGCCGTTAGCAGTTGACACCTTCTTGTTGAAACAGGGAGTCTCAGGGAAATCGATCCTTGGTATTGCCAAGGGAAATCTTCTGCTACACTGCATCTCAAAACCTTCCACTTGGGGTAACCAACGAGGGGTGAGAAGCCACCTAGGAATTACCAATATATATGTGCATTAATTTGATTAAGATATATATTGTGTTATCCCAATAAAACAAGTCCGAACATGGAGCAATCTTCAAACTTCACCTGCAACTAACAACGCTATAAGAGGGGCTGAGCAAAAGCGTACTTAGCCAATCAACGGTTTGCTAGGAAGGCGGTTAGAGTGTTTCATGGCAATAATAGGAGGCTGACAAGACAAGAATAGGCATCGAGGCATAGTTAAAGAGCGAGACAACTGGCAAGGCAAAGATAGAGGTGATATCGGGGAACGGTCATCTTGCCTGGTAAGTTGTCTGTGGGATGGTAAGACGGCTCCTCAAACTAAGTCTCGACAAGATCCTCGAACTCGGTATCGGCTCCCGACTCTATCCAACACAAGAGCACAATAACGGTACAAGATCAATCACAGTGCAATGCACAAACAGCATGATGCAAGACATGACATGGGATGCAAGTATGATGTGCGTATGCATGAGGATGCTCACGAGCCTAAAGGAGAAGATGATGGAAATGGCTTCATCTTGGGCAACCAAGCAAGCCACTTGATAGAGGGGAAGATTTCGGTCAAAATCGATATAAAGATCATGGAAAACGGATGCACGGTTTGCAAATGACAAGCAAATCACTACACGATGCAATCTACCAAAACAGCAAGTTGCCCACAAAGTGACCAAGTTTAAGTATGCTACAGCACTCCAACAAGCAAGCAAAAGGCATGGCAATAACATACATAACTTGCTCTACAAGAATAACGAGATGGCTACTTATACAACATAATAGAACATGTCACAAACAGCATGGCAAAAGTGCAAAAGTTTATCCAGACTTAGTGAAATCTGAGCATGGCAGCAACAACGACAAGTAGGCATGTTTGCAAGCTTGTGCAACTCAACCCAAAGCATATCATGGTATGTGAATACAACCAACAGCAAGAATACATGTTTATGAAGCTACTCATGGCAACAACATGGTCATAGGATGCATAGAACACTAGCTATTCACATGGCAAAATTGAACTTGCTGATAACAGCCTGACAGAAACATTTTATAGCAACTTGAGAGCATGAAAACAACAAGCTACATCAAGCTATCATGGCAAACAAGAGAATGGATAGCTAGAGCATAATATATACATCAAGGAACACCCACTGGACAACTCTAACGATGCACAACAATGACGGGAGCCTCATGGAAACATGGCATAAAAATTAACAGATTCACCCTTAGCAGAAATTTAACATCATGATGGCAGGTTAACAAGCTTGTTGCACTCATCTCAAGACATATCATGGCATGAAAATAAATCTATCATGTAGAGCACATTCGAATGAGCAAACCTCATGTTGACACCTAGCTCATATGACACATGGATGAATATACACGAACAAGACAAAACATCATCTCATAACAATTTCAGAAACTTATCAGCCACATGCACTTTTGCAATAGGGTTAAACATGGCATAATGCAACCTAACAAGCATTCAAATGCATCCATCTTTAAGAGCGTCACAAGACGAACATTTTGACATATCTTACACTCCATTTGGACCAACATGCACCAAGTTGTGACCTCACGAACATGCCAACAAAATGTAACAGACAACTAGTGGTGAAACAGTAACATCACAAAGCAGTCTTGCAACGAAGATTAAGACATATAGATGAACACTAACATACATGAAACTGATGCTAACATGTAGATCACTTCGAGACGAACATTTTGATATATAATATATGCAAAACGGAGAACCGAGCACAAAGTTACCACATGATGAAGGAGGCATGAAAATTACTCAGATTCGGGACTTAGTGAAATTTACCCCTCCAAAAAAGTCAACTCGGGATGGATCGGAGCGGGACGGAGGGATCCGGGCTCGGGGTGGCGCGTTTGGTACGGGGGAGTGGTGGATCTGGTCCACCTTCTGGATCCGGATTGGGATCCGGCCGGAGGTGAAGAAGATGGCCGGAGCGGGGCCGGAGACGGCGGTCGGCGAGGTTGGCGACGGTCGGAGTGACGACGGCCGGTGGCCGGCGCGGGGCGAGGCGGGGCTGGTCGGCGAGGTGGTCGGCGCCGGCGGCGGTGGTGATGTGGCCGGCAGAGGCACGCGGGGCGAGGCATCGCGATGGCATGCACGCGGGGCGGCGCCGGCACGAGGCGGGCGGCGACCGCGGAGGCGCCGGCGGCGGGGGCGAGTGCGCGCGGGGGGGCGCGTGAGCCGGGTGTCGGGTGGAGCGGGCTGGCGGCGGTGGAGCTTCGGCCCGGGGCGGGCCCTTGCGGCATGGGGGAAGAGGGCGGCGGCGATGCGCCACGTGGCGCGCCGTGAGTGGCCGGGAGCGGCGGCTGGACGTGTCCGGCGACGTACGGACACGTCCGGCTGCGGGAGGAGGAAGAGAGCTAGGGTTGGATCCGGGATTTCGGGGCTAGGGGCTGTTTTATAGGTAGAGGGAGCTAGGAGTGTCCAAATGAGATGCGGTTTTCGCCCACACGATCAAGATCCGATGACCGAGAGGATGGGGGTGGTTGTGCTAGGCTAGTGGGCTCTTGTGGAGGGGTGTTGGGCTAAGATAGAAAGGGGTTTTCGGCCCACGTGGTTAACCGTTGGAGTATCAAACGACCTCCAAACAAGACAAAACTTGACAGGCGGTCTACCGGTGATATACCAAGACCACTCGACAACTCTCGGCCCATTCCGAGGAGGTTTTTAACCCATTCACGAAACAAAGGCTTGAGAGGTGCGACGGGCACGTGTGTGAGTGTCGGAACTCGAAACGGACAATGGAGAGAACGGAGCCGATGCAACTACACACGGATGCAAGTGAGACTATGCCAATGCAATGCACATAATGAAAATGACATGGCGACATGCAACACACGCACAAGGCAAAAACGAAGAAACCCGAAATGAAGGAAGAGCTCAGAATGGAATTGATAGAGTCAACGATGCTTATATTGCCAAATAAGGAAGTTTTACATCCGAGGCGTTACAAGGACCCTCCTGTCGGCTATCCAAGCCTTGGACGCCCGCGCTGACACTTCCGGGATCTCCCCGGATGAGTGGACGCTGAGATATGATCTCGAGGATCAGCTCTCGACCATCTACACTGATGAAGAGGCATACTGGAAGTTGCGCGGCACCCAACGGCCGGTGCTCCACGGGGACGCCAATACGGCCTACTTCTGGGCAATTGCCAATGGGCGGCGGAGGCAGAATTCCATCCATTGCTTGTGGGATGGAGATACCCCTCTTGTCCGCCCTTCGGACATCCGTGTCCACGTCGACGGCTTCTATAAAGCCCTATTTTCCCCATGTTGGGGAACGTAGTATTTCAAAATTTTCCTACGATCACGCAAGATCTATCTACTAGATGCATAGCAACGAGAGGGGAGAGTGTATCTACGTACCCTCATAGACCGGGACCGGAAGCGTCTAGTGACACGGTTGATGTAGTCAAACTTCTTTGCGATCCAACCGATCAAGCACCGAATGTACGGAGCCTCCGCGTTCAGCACACGTTGAGCTTGATGACGTCCCACGAGCTCTTGATACAGTAGAACTTCGCGGGAGAGTTTCATCAGCATGACGGCGTGGTGACGGAGATGATGAAGCTACCGGCGCAGGGCTTCGCCTAAGCACTGCAACGATATGACCAAGGTGTGTTTCTGTGGAGAGGTGCACCGCACATGGTTGGGAGAGATCAACTGATCAACTTGTGTGTCTATGGATGCCTCTACCCCCGTATATAAAGGAGTGGAGGAGGGGGAGGGCCGGCCCTCTCTATGGCGCGCCCTAGGGGAGTCCTACTCCCACCGGGAGTAGGATTCCCCCTTTCCTAGTAGAACTAGGAGCCCTTCCAAGTAGTAGGAGTAGGAGAGAAGGAAGGGAAAAGAGAAGAGAAGGAACGAGGTGGCGCAGCCCCTCCCCCTAGTCCAATTCGGACTAAGCCTTGGGGAGGGCGCAGCCTCCTCTCTCTCTTTCCCTTAAAGCCCAATAAGGCCCATATACTCCCCGGCGAATTCCCGTAACTCTCCGGTACTCCGAAAAATACCCGAATCACTCGGAATCTTTCCGATGTCCGAATATAGTCGTCCAATATGTCGATATTTACGTCTCGACCATTTCGAGACTACTCGTCAAGTCCCCGATCTCATCCGGGACTCCGAACTACCTTCAGTACATCAAAACACATAAACTCATAATACCAATCGTCATCAAACGTTAAGCGTGCGGACCCTACGGGTTTGAGAACTATGTAGACATGAACGAGACTCATCTCCGGTCAATAACCAATAGCGGGACCTGGATGCTCATATTGGCTCCTACATATTCTGCGAAGATCTTTATCGGTCAAACCGCATAACAACATACGTTGTTCCCTTTGTCATCGGTATGTTACTTGCCCGAGATTCGATCGTCGGTATCACCATACCTAGTTAATCTCGTTACCGGCAAGTCTCTTTACTCGTTCCATAATACATCATCTCGTGGCTAACTCATTAGTCATTTGCTTGCAAGGCTTATTATGATGTGTATTACCGAGAGGGCCCAGAGATACCTCTCCGACACTCGGAGTGACAAATCCTATTCTTGATCTATGCCAACACCACGAACACCTTTGGAGACACCTGTAGAGCATCTTTATAATCACCCAGTTACGTTGTGACGTTTGATAGCACACAAGGTGTTCCTCCGGTATTAACGGATGGGTCTTGTCCATCACATCATTCTCCTAATGATGTGATCCCGTTGATCAAATGACAACTCATGTCTATGGCTAGGAAACATAACCATCTTTGATCAATGAGCTAGTCTAGTAGAGGCATACTAGGGACACTCTGTTTTGTCTATGTATTCACACATGTACTAAGTTTCCAGTTAATACAATTCTAGCATGAATAATAAACATTTATCATGATATAAGGAAATAAATAATAACTTTATTATTGCCTCTAGGGCATATTTCCTTCAGTCTCCCACTTGCACTAGAGCCAATAATCTAGATCACATCACCATGTGATTAACACCAATAGTTCACATCACCATGTGACTAACACCCATAGTTCTCATCGCCATGCGCCCAATACCCAAAGGGTTTACTAGAGTCAACAATCTAGTTCACATCGTCATGTGATTAACACCCAAAGAGTAGTAAGGTGTTGAAGAAAATATGCCCTAGAGGCAATAATAAAGTTATTATTTATTTCCTTATATCATGATAAATGTCTTTTATTCATGCTAGAATTGTATTAATCGGAAACTTGATACATGTGTGAATACATAGACAAAATAGTATGTCCCTAGTATGCCTCTACTAGACTAGCTCATTGATCAAAGATGGCTATGTTTCCTAGCCATAGACATGAGTTGTCATTTGATCAACGGGATCACATCATTTGGAGAATGATGTGATGGACTAGACCCATCCGTTAGCTTAGCACTATGATCGTTTAGTTTTACTGCTATTGCTTTCTTCATGACTTATACATGTTCCTATGACTATGAGATTATGTAACTCCCGAATACCGTAGGAACACCTTGTGTGCTATCAAACGTCACAACGTAACTGGGTGATCATAAATATGCTCTACAGGTGTCTCCGAAAGTGTTCATGGTGTTGGCATAGATCAAGACTAGGATTTGTCACTCCGAGTGTCGGAGAGGTATCTCTGGGCCCTCTCAGTAATGCACATCATAATAAGCCTTGCAAGCAAATGACTAATGAGTTAGTCACGAGATGATGTATTACGGAACGAGTAAAGAGACTTACCGGTAACGAGATTGAACTAGGTATAGAGATACCGACGATCGAATCTCGGGCAAGTAACATACCGATGACAAAAGGAACAACGTATGTTGTTATGCGGTTTGACCGATAAAGATCTTCATAGAATATGTAGGAGCCTATGAGCATCCAGGTTCCCCTATTGGTTATTGACCGAAGATGAGTCTCGATCATGTCTACATAGTTCTCGAACCCGTAGGGTCCGCACGCTTAACATTTGATGACGATCGGTATTATGAGTTTATGAGTTTTGATGTACTGAAGGTAGTTCGGAGTCCCGGATGAGATCACGGACATGACGAGGAGTCTCGGAATGTCTGAGACGTAAAGATTGATATATTGGACGACTATATTCGGACAACGGAAGTGTTCCGTAAAGTTTCGGAATTTACCGGAGTATCGGGGGGGGGGTTACCGGAACCCCTGGGGAAGCTATGGGCCTTAATGGGCCGTAGGAGAAAGAGGGAAGGAGGGCCAGGGCTGGGCCGCGCGCCCCCCACCCCTTGGTCTGAATTGGACAAGGAGGGAGGGGGGCCGGCGCCCCTTTCCTTCTCCTTCTCCCTCTCCTTCCTTTCCCCCCTTCTGCAATCCTATTCCTAGTAGGATTGCACCTCCTAGGCGCGCCACAAGGGGCCGGCCGGCCTCCCCCCTTGCTCCTTTATATACGGGGGCAGGGGCACCCAAAGACACAGAAGTTGAATTGTTTTAGCCGTGTGCGGTGCCCCCCTCCACAGAAACACACCTCGGTCATACCGTTGCAGTGCTTAGGCGAAGCCCTGCGTCGGTAGATACATCATATCCATCACCACGCCGTCGTGCTGACTAAACTCTCCCGTGAAGCTCAACTGGATCAAGAGCTCGTGGGACGTCATCAAGCTGGACGTGTGCTGAACGCGGAGGTGCCGTACGTTCGGTGCTTGATCGGTTGGATCGCGAAGAAGTTCGACTACATCAAACGCGTCACTTGACGCTTCCGCTCCCGGTCTAGGAGGGTACGTAGACACACTCTCCCTCTCGTTGCTATGCATCTGGTAGATAGATCTTGCGTGATCGTAGGAAAATTTTAAAATACTATGTTCCCCAACAGGTGTGATCATGTTTTGCTTCGTGAGAGAAGTTTAGTCAGCGGGTCTGTTACATTCAGATCCGTATGTATTTTTGCAAATTTCTATGTCTACAATGCTCTGCACGGAGCTACTTTAGCTAATTGCTCCCACTTTCAATATGCATCCAGATTGATACTTAGAGTCATCTGGATTGGTGTCAAAGCTTGCATTGACGTAACTCTTTACGACAAACTCTTTATCACCTCCATAACCGAGAAATATTTCCTTAGTCATCCAGTAACTAAGGATAAGTTTGATCGCTGTCAAGTGATCTACTCCTGGATCACTTTTGTACCTCCTTGTCAAACTCATGGTAAGGTAGACAACAGGTTTGGTACACAGCATGGCATACATTATAGAACCTATGGCTGAGGCATAGGGAATGACTTTCATTCTTTCTCTATCTTCTGTTGAGGTCGGGCTTTGAGTCTTACTCAACTTCATACCTTACACCTCAGGCAAGAACTCCTTCTCTGACTGATCCACTTTGAACTACTTCAAAAACTTGTCAAGGTATGTACTTATTGAAAGACTTATCAAGTGTCTCGATCTATCTCTATAGATCTTGATGCTCAATATGAAAGCAGCTTCACCGAGGTCTTTCTTTGAAAAAACTCCTTTCAAACACTCCTTTATGCTTTCCAGAAAATTCAACATCATTTCCGATCGACAATATGTCATTCACATATACTTATCAGAAAAGGATGTAGTGCTCCCACTCACTTTCTTGTAAATAAAGGCTTATCCAAAAGTCTGTATAAAACCATATGCTTTGATCACCTTATCAAAGCGTATATTCCAACTCCGAGATGCTTGCACCAGTCCATAGATGGATCGCGGGAGCTTGCACACTTTGTTAGCACCATTAGGATCGACAAAACCTTCTGGTTGCATCATATACAACTCTTCTTTAAGATATCCATTCAGGAATGCAGTTTTGACATCCATTTGCCAGATTTCAAAATCATAAAATGCGGCAATTGCTAACATGATTCGGACAGACTTAAGCATCGCTACGGGTGAGAAAGTCTTATCACAGTCAACTCCTTGACCTTGTTGAAAACCTTTCGCAACAACTCGAGCTTTGTAAACAGTAACATTACCGTCAGCGTCGGTCTTCCTCTTGAAGATCCATTTATTTTCGATGGCTTGCCGATCACCGGGCAAGTCAACCAAAGTCCACACTTTCTTCTCATACATGGATCCCATCTCGAATTTCATGGCCTCAAGCCATTTTGCGGAATCTGGGCTCATCATCGCTTCCTCATAGTTCGTAGGTTCATCATGGTCTAGTAACACGACTTCCAGAACCGGGTTGCCGTACCACTCTGGCGCGGAACGTACTCTGCTTGATCTACGAAGTTTAGTAGTAACTTGATCCGAAGTTTCATGATCATCATCATTAGCTTCCTTACTAATTGGTGCAGGAATCATTGGAACTAGTTTATGTGATGTACTACTTTCCAATTCGAGAGAAGGTACAATTACCTCATCAAGTTCCACTTTCCTCCCACTCACTTCTTTCGAGAGAAACTCCTTCTCTAGAAAGGATCCATTCTTAGCAACGAATATCTTGCCTTCGGATCTGTGATAGAAGGTGTACCCAACAGTCTCCTTCGGGTATCCTATGAAGATACATTTCTTCGACTTGGGTTCGAGCTTATCAGGTTGAAGCTTTTTCACATCAGCATCGCAGCCCCAAACTTTAAGAAACAACAACTTTGGTTTCTTGCCAAACCACAGTTCATAAGGCGTCGTCTCAACGGATTTAGATGGTGCCCTTATTTAACGTGAATGCAGCTGTCTCTAATGCATAACCCAAAACGATAGTGGTAAATCGGTAAGAGACATCAGAGATCGAACCATATCTAATAAAGTACGGTTACGACGTTCGGACACACCATTACGCTGTGGTGTTCCGGGTGGCGTGAGCTGTGAAACTATTCCACATTGTTTTAAATGAAGACCAAACTCGTAAATCAAATATTCGCCTCCGCGATCAGATCGTAGAAACTTTTATTTTCTTGTTACGATGATTCTACACTTCACTCTGAAATTCTTTGAACTTTTCAAATGTTTCAGACTTGTGCTTCATCAAGTATATATACCCATATCTGCTCAAATCATTAGTGAAGGTTAGAAAATAACGATACTCGCCACGAGCTTCAACACTCATCGGTCCACATACATCAGTATGTATGATTTCCGGCAAATCTGTTGCTCGCTCCATTGTTCCGGAGAACGGAGTTTTAGTGATCTTGCCCATGAGGCATGGTTCGCAAGCACCAAGTGATTCATAATCAATTGATTCCAAAAGTCCATCACTATGGAGTTTCTTCATGCGCTTTACACCAATATGACCTAAACGGTAGTGCCACAAATAAGTTGCACTATCATTATTAACCTTGCATCTTTTGGCTTCAATATTATGAATATGTGTATCACTACGATAGAGATCCAACAAACTATTTTCATTGGGTGTATGACCATCGAAGGCTTTATTCATGTAAACAGAATAACAATTATTCTATGACTTTAAATGAATAACTGTATTGCAACAAACATGATCAAATCATATTCATGCATAACGCAAATGCCAAATAACATTTATTTAGGTTCTACACTAATCCCGAAAGTATAGGGAGTGTACGATGATGATCATATCAATCTTGGAACCACTTCCAACACACATCGTCACTTCACCTTTAACTAGTCTCTCTTCATTCTGCAACTCCCGTTCCGGGTTACTAATTATAGCAACTGAACCAGTATCAAATACCCAGGGGTTGCTATGAACACTAGTAAAGTACACATCAATAATCTGTATATCAAATATACCTTTGTTCACTTTGCCATCCTTCTTCTCCACCAAGTATCTAGGGCAGTTCCACTTCTAGTGACCATTTCCTTTGCAGTAGAAGCACTTAGTTTCAGGCTTAAGTTTAGCTTTGGGTTTCTTCACGGGAGTGACAACTTGCTTGTCATTCTTCTTGAAATTCCCCTTCTATCCCTTTGCCCTTTACTTGAAACAAGTGGTCTTGTTAACAATCAACACTTGATGCTCTTTCTTGATTTCTACCTTCGCCGATTTCAACATCGCGAAGAGCTCAGGAATTACTTTCGTCATCCCTTGCATATTATAGTTCATCACGAAGTTCTACTAACTTTGTGATAGTGTCTAGAGAACTTTGTCAATTACTATCTTATCTGGAAGATTAACTCCCACTTGATTCAAGTAATTGTAGTACCCAGACAATCCGAGCACATGCTCACTGGTTGAGCTATTCTCCTCCATCTTGTAGGCAAAGTACTGTCAGAGGTCTTATATCTCTCGACACAGGCATGAGTATGAAATACTAATTTCAACTCTTGGAACATCTCATATGCTCCGTGGCGTTCAAAACGTTTTTAAGTCCCGGTTATAAGCCGTAAAGCATGGCACACTTAACTATCAAGTAGTCATCATACCGAGCTTGTCAAACGTTCATAACGTCTACATCTGCTCCTGCAATAGGTCTGTCACCTAACGGTGCATCAAGGACATAATTTTTCTGTGCAGCATGAGGAAACTCCTCAGATCACGAACAAGTCCACATCATTGCTACTAACATCTTTCAACTTAGTTTTCTCTAGGAACATATAAAAACAAACGGGGAGCTACATCGCGAGCTATTGATCTACAACATAGATATGCTAATACTACCAGGACTAAGATCATGATAAATTAAAGTTCAATTAATCATATTACTAAAGAACTCCCACTTAGATAGACATCCCTCTAGTCATCTAAATGATCACATGATCCAAATCAACTAAACCATGTCCGATCATCACATGAGATGGAGTAGTTTTCAATGGTGAACATCTTATGTTGATCATATCTACTATATGATTCACGCTCGACCTTTCGGTCTCCAACATTCCGAGGCCATGTCTGTACATGCTAGGCTCGTCAAGTTTAACCCGAGTATTCTGCGTGTGCAAAATTGGCTTACACCCGTTGTATGTGAACGTAGAGCTTATCACACCTGATCATCACGTGGTGTCTCGGCATGACGAACTTTCGCAGCGGTGCATACTCAGGGAGAACACTTGTACCTTGAAATTTTTGTAAGGGATCATCTTATAATACTACCGTGGTACTAAGCAAAGTAAGAAGCATAATAAGATAAACATCACATGCAATCAAAATATGTGACATGATATGGCCATCATCATCTTGTGCCTTGGATCTCCATATCCAAGGCACCGTCATGATCACCATCGTCACCGGCGCGACACCTTGATCTCCATCGTAGCATCGTTGTCGTCTCGCCAACTATTGCTACTACGACTATCGCTACCTTTTAGTGATAAAGTAAAGCAATTGAATGGCGATTGTATTTCATACAATAAAGCGACAACCATATGGCTCCTGCCAGTTACCGATAACTTTACAAAACATGATCATCTCATACAATAATGTATCACTCATCATGTCTTGACCATATCACATCACAACATGCCCTGCAAAAACAAGTTAGACGTCATCTACTTTGTTGTTGCAAGTTTTACGTGGCTGCTACTGGCTTAGCAAGAACCGTTCTTACCTACGCATACAAAACCACAACGATATTTCGTCAAGTATGTGATGTTTTAACCTTCACAAGGAACGGGCGTAGCCACACTCGATTCAACTAAAGTTGGAGAAACTGACACCCGCCAGCCACCTGTGTGCGAAGCACGTCGGTAGAACCAGTCTCGTGTAAGCGTACGCGTAATGTCAGTCCGGGCCGCTTCATCCAGCAATACCACCGAATCAAAGTATGATATCCTGGTAAGCAGTATGACTAGTATCATCCACAGCTCACTTGTGTTCTACTCGTGCAAATCATCTACGCATAGACCTGGCTCTGATACCACTGTTGGGGAACGTAGTATTTCAAAAATTTCCTACGATCACGCAAGATCTATCTACTAGATGCATAGCAACGAGAGGGAAGAGTGTGTCTGCGTACCCTCGTAGACCGGGAGCAGAAGCGTCTAGTGACGAGGTTGATGTAGTCGAACTTCTTCGCGATCCAACCGATCAAGCACCGAACGTACGGAGCCTCCGCGTTCAGCACACCTTCAGCTTGATGACGTCCCACGAGCTCTTGATCCAGTAGAACTTCGCAGGAGAGTTTCGTCAGCACGACGGCCGTGGTGACGAAGATGATGAAGCTACCGGCGCAGGGCTTCACCTAAGCACTGCAACGATATGACCGAGGTGTGTTTCTATGGAGAGGGGCACCGCACACGGTTGGAAGAGATCAACTGATCAACTTGTGTGTCTATGGGGTGCCTCTACCCCCGTATATAAAGGAGTGGAGGAGGGGGAGGGCCGGCCCTCTCTATGGCGCGCCCTAGGGGAGCCCTACTCCCACCGGGAGTAGGATTCCCCCTTTCCTAGTAGAACTAGGAGCCCTTCCAAGTAGTAGGAGTAGGAGAGAAGGAAGGGAAAAGAGAAGAGAAGGAACAAGGTGGCGCAGCCCCTCCCCCTAGTCCAATTCGGACTAAGCCTTGGGGAGGGCGCAGCCTCCTCTTTCTCTTTCCCTTAAAGCCCAATAAGGCCCATATACTCCCCGGTGAATTCCCGTAACTCTCCGGTACTCCGAAAAATACCCGAATCACTCCGAACCTTTCCGATGTCCGAATATAGTCGTCCAATATATCGATCTTTACGTCTCGACCATTTCGAGACTACTCGTCATGTCCCCGATCTCATCCGGGACTCCGAACTACCTTCGGTACATCAAAACACATAAACTCATAATACCGATCGTCATCAAACGTTAAGCGTGCGGACCGTACGGGTTCGAGAACTATGTAGACATGACTGAGACTCATCTCCGGTCAATAACCAATAGCGGAACATGGATGCTCATATTGGCTCCTACATATTCTGCAAAGATCTTAATCGGTCAAACCGCATAACAACATACGTTGTTCCCTTTGTCATCGGTATGTTACTTGCCCGAGATTCGATTGTCGGTATCACCATACCTAGTTAATCTCGTTACTGGCAAGTCTCTTTACTTGTTCCGTAATACATCATCTCGTGACTAATTCATTAGTCATTTGCTTGCAAGGCTTATTATGATGTGTATTACCGAGAGGGCCCAGAGATATCTCTCTGACACTCGGAGTGACAAATCCTATTCTTGATATATGCCAACACCACGAACACCTTCGGAGACACCTGTAGAGCATCTTTATAATCACCCAGTTACGTTGTGACGTTTGATAGCACAAAAGGTGTTCCTCCGGTATCCGGGAGTTGCATAATCTCATAGTCATAGGAACATGTATAAATCATGAAGAAAGCAATAGCAGTAAAACTAAACGATCATAGTGCTAAGCTAACGGATGGATCTTGTCCATCACATCATTCTCCTAATGAAGTGATCCCGTTGATCAAATGACAACTCATGTCTATGGCTAGGAAACATAACCATCTTTGATCAATGAGCTAGTCTAGTAGAGGCATACTAGGGACACTCTGTTTTGTCTATGTATTCACACATGTACTAAGTTTCCAGTTAATAAAATTCTAGCATGAATAATAAACATTTGTCATGATATAAGCTAATAAATAATAACTTTATTATTGCCTCTAGGGCATATTTCCTTCACCCCAACCCCTTGAGGTGGGGCTACACTGGCCCCCGACACTTGGTCGGCTAACCAGTTGATATCTATCGAGGCAAATGCTGCTTTGGTGGCGCCCTTCCCTGAGGACGAGGTCCTCGCAGCCATTAGGTGTATGAACCCCTCCTCGGCCCCGGGTCCGGATGGATCGCCGGTGACGTTTTTCAAAACGTTCTGGCAGACCATCAAACCGGAAGTCATGACCCTTTTCGATGAGTTCTACTCCGGGACCATGGACCTTGGGCGACTACACTATGGGGTCATCACCCTCATCCCCAAAGTTCCGGGTGCTTCTGACACCCGCCAGTTTATGCCTATCACCGTGATCAATGTGATATTTCGGATCCTTCCCAAAGGGTACGCCAATAGGTTGACCCTTCTTGCGGACACAATAACCCACCCCAACCATCCGCCTTCATCCAAGGGTGGTTTATTCTGGATGGGGTGTTGGTCTTCGACGATGTCCTTTGCGAAGTCCGGTCTAAGCACCATTGTGCGGTCTTTCTGAAGCTCGACTTCCACAAAGCCTACGACACGGTTCACTGGCCCTTCCTTCGGGAAGTCCTGCTCCGCAAAGGCTTCGATGACCGGTGGGTGACTAGAGTTATGCAACTCATCCCCTGCGGTTGGACTGCTGTGAACATTAACTGGGAAATCGGGCCTTACTTCCCCACTCTCTGTGGAGTTCGTCAAGGCGACCCATTCTCACCATTTCTGTTCAACATGGTGGTTGATGCCCTTGCTGTCATCCTAGATAAGGCCAAAGCCGCTGGCCATATTCGTGGCGTAGTCCCTCACCTGGTAGGAGGGGGAGGGGTCTCCCTCCTACAATATGCGGACGATACCATAATTATGGTGGAGGGCTCTGTGTTAGACATTGCCAACCTGAAGTTCCTCCTCCTTTGCTTCCAGCTGATGTCAGGGCTCATAATCAACTTCGATAAGAGTGAAGTGATGATTCTTGGGTACCCCCTGAAGGAAGCCCAGGCTATAGCTGACCGACTGAATTGTCGGTTGGGTACTTTCCCTACGACCTACTTGGGGATACCCATTAGTGACTCGCGCCTCACCGTGGCTGACCTTCGCCTGGCGGTGACCCGGATGCAGCACCGGGTAGAGCCCTGGAAAGAGAGGTGGCTTTCGAAGGCCGCCCGCGTGATCCTCATCAACTCCTTGCTTGCCAGCCTACTTTGGTTTCTCATGAGCTTCTACAGCCTACATGAGATGCTCCATCAGGAGATCGCCAAGTACCAGTCTAGGTTTTTCTGGGCAGGCGAGGGGGATAAGTAGAAATACCATATGGTGAACTGGCCCGACATTTCCAAACCCAAGGACCGGGGTGGTCTTGGGATCTTGTCCTCTTGGCGCATGAACATTGATCTCCTAACCCGATGGCTCTGGAGCATAGCCAATGGGGAAGGAGGCCTCTAGCTTACCATCATCCAGAACAAGTACCTTCGGGCCAGCCACTTGCATTCTGTCAGCGGTCCGGTGGCTCCAAGTTCTGGCAGGCCGTGATCCAGCTGCTTCCCGTGCTCCGCATTGGCGCGTCCATCTTGGTTGGCTCCGGATCCTCGACCCTGTTCTAGTTCGATCATTGGATTGGCGACTTACCCCTGGCCGCGTGATTCCCAGAGCTATTCGCCATTGCGGTGAACCCTCGGGTCTCTGTCGAGACGGCCCTTATTGACTTAGGGCGCCTCGCTTTCCGGCGTCCCTTCGGCCCCCTTGAGGTGGCCGCTTGGGATGCCCTCCTCCAGGACATCGCCCTTCTCCCGATAGATGTCGAGGGCGCCACTGACTCTATCTCTTGGCGATTGGAACCCTCCGGTCGCTTCACCACTAAGTCCATATACTCGGCCATCGCCCCCTCGTCGGCCCCTGAGCCCTTTAGCCCGATCTGGGACATCCGTCTGCCTCTGAAGATCAAGATCTTCTTGTGGCAGTGGATCCAGGGATGCCTTCCTTCGGGGGTAGAGGTCCTCAAGCGTAATGGACCAGGAGACGGGATTTTTCATCCCCTGTGCGACACGGTAGAGGATGCTAACCACATCTTCTTCTCTTGCTCCGCAGCCCAATTCCTATGGTCCTATTTTCGCAAGACGGCCGGTGGACAGTAGTGCAACACCAACTTCCCCAACTTGCTTGCTGAAATCCATGCCTCCCCCCTCGCTACCACCATATTAGATGGCTGTGCATTGGGGTTCTTGCCTGGATGCTTTGGACCATTCGCAACAAGCTTGTTATTCAGAAAGTTCCTCTTCGACGTGCGACTAACACGATCTTCGAAATGTATGGTTAATTGCAGCTCTGGTGGCCGCTTAGCCACTCTCGGGACCGGGACGCCATCAACACCCTCCTCGCCGACCTTCGCTCGATGGCCTTCCGCATGGCTCCTTCGCTGCCGCCCCCTCCTCCGGAGCCCGATTAGTCCTGCTGTTCGGGCTGTTGTGTGTGAGTGTGTTGTTTTGTTTCCAGGGCTTGTTGAGCTATACTGTCAGCATTAACCCTATTCGCTACCTTGTGTGTTTGTGAGACATGTGTTTGTGTGTATGTTTGAACCTTGTTGGATGTTTGGCTTGGGCGGTTTGCTTTATAATATAAAGCGGGGTGGAAGCCTTGTCGGTAAGTATCCATGGGTCAATTATACGATATGCATCACACAATTTCAGATTCATAATATTAAATCCAACACAAAGAACTTCAAGAGCATCCCGAGATTTCTATCGGAGAAAGGAATATGAAAACGCGTACCAACCCCTATGCATAGATTACCCCAATGTCACCACGGGAATCCGCAAGTTGATAACCAAAAACATACATCAAGTAGATCAGTAGAACATCCCATTGTCACCATGGATATCCCATCGCAAGACATACATCAAATGCTCTCACATCCAAAGATTCAATCCGACATAACAAAACCTCAAAGGAAAATATTCAATTCATCACAAGGTAGAGAGGGAAGAACACCATAAGATCCAACTAGAATAACAAAGCTCACGGTACATCAAGATCGTGCCAAGTCAAGAACATGAGAGAGACATAGAGATAGAAAACACACAGCTACTGGTACAAACCCTCAGCCCCAAGGGTGGACTACTCCCTCCTCATCATGGTGGCCGTTGGGATGATGAAGATGGCCTCCGGTGATGATTTCCCCCTCCGCGGGGTACCGCAACAGGGTCCCGAGAGGTTTTTCATGGCTACAGAGGCTTGCGGCGGTGGAACTTCCGATCTAGGTTTCTTTTTGTGGGCTTCGGGGTTTATAGGAATTTTTGGCGTCGGTCTCACGTCAGGGGATGCTCGAGGGGCCCAAAAGCCGTAGGTGCGTGCCCCTGGCTTGTGGACTCCTCACCCAGTTCCTGGCCCAACTCCGATGCTCCGGAGGTCTCTTTTGGTCCATAAAAAATCACCGTAAATTTTCAGCCCATTCCGAGAACTTTTATTTCTGCACAAAAAACGACACCACGGTAGTTCTACTGAAAACAGCGTCAGTCCGGGTTAATTCTAATAAAATCATATCGAAACCATATAAAATTGTTTTAAACATGGCATGAATACTTCATAAATTATATATACATTGGAGACGTATCACCCACGCGCTAGTAACTGCGACCACCACCAACCACCGCCCAACCGATGACAGAGGTATCCCGCGCACTAGTAATTGTGACCACCACCTATGAGTGCGCAACCACTAAAAGAGATGTCCCACAAGTCAGTATATGCGCCCACCATCTATGAGCGGGTAGCCACTGACAGGGATGTCCCACGCGTTAGTAACCACGCCCAGTAACATCAATGACTTTGACCCCATGGCAAACCCCCGTTTGGGATTTTGCGTGCGTGGGCTGCGCGGTGGAGGGGAAAGTGAGGACTGCCAAAGAGCGTGGGCAAAACTGAGGAGAACTGAGCGATGAGGGGGCATGGAAATAGAAATCCCTTTATTAAACTCCTCTATGGTTCCTTTATATAATTTTAGGTAACTCATAATGAAGGTTGTGAGCGAGGATACCATAACATTGACCATTGCAATATGCCACCATATCATAAGAAATCCGCACACATATTCATTCTATGTTGGGCTCTTTCAATTAAGTGCAACAAATGTTCCATTCTAGGTTTGATGAGTCCCAGTGGGATTCCTCGGTGTGTGAAGGGGGGAGACCCTTTTTATCATTGCCGAATTTCATTGAAGTTAGGTACCTGATCTTCCTGAATATTGATAGGGGCCAAAAAAAATTTCTCATAGTTCACTTTCACTCCTAATGCGGCAACATAAAGTTTTATTAGATTTTTAGGCGAAGTAGCTGTGAGGTGCAAACTTTCATAGTACTCAGTGTGTCATCTGCAAATTACATTATCAAGAAACAAGGGTAAGAGATTATGGAAATAGGTTGTTCCAAGTGACCAGTATCCATAACATCATTAATTAATCAAGGTCTGGAGGAAAAGCAATGATGAAGAGCAGGAAGGAGAGAGGGTCTCCTTGCATCATGCCTCTTTGTATTTGAAAGTTTTTGGACAAACACGATTTAGGAGAGTTAGAGAGGCGTGTAATTACATAAACAACCAACAGAGGATACTAAGGATACAACAATCAACAACATAATCTCTTCTCACCCTTTGTTCTGCACATTATCTCTCCTCTTATCAGCATGCAAACAAAAAAATTTATTGAATCTCCACACTTGGCATTGGAGCTGGACTTGTGTAACATGGTTCCCACAAAATTGGCTTTCGCAATGACCTCACAACATGAGCGGTGCCATAAATTAAAGGTGAATTTGGCATTCGTATTTGTCATACATCATGGGTATAATTTTTTAACTAATTCTCAAATAAAAAATGCTAAACCTATGACCCCTATGGGAACGAGATAACAGAGTCAAACTTAGGACAAAATCTTCAACTCACTTTCGACTTGAGGTGTCGCAGAAAACAGGAATCCCAATATCCGGGGAATGTTCACTGAGAGCGTTTTCTCGGCGAACGGTCAATTTCCATGAAATTTCAATACAACTTGCTATGGTGATTTTTTTATAGAGAAAACATCCATGTAGCATAAAAAATCCATGTGACTCTTAATTCTTTTCCACATATGTGTGATCTTGATCCAATAGTTGTTGGAGCGTCCCTGGACCTCCCCCGAGGATACATTCCCCGGTTAACATTTCCCTAAAAAATATGCTACACCTACGGGCTTTTTACATATATGGCTTGACTTGATCGCCCAAATTATTCACTAATATGTCGCCTGAATTTTAGGGTGGGTATGTAATATCCAACCAAAGACTGCCACGTCACTAGTAAGTCGATTATGTAGGCAATCTTCCGTAAGCGTAACCTCGTGTAGCATTCTTGTTCTTAAATTACACGCCATCAAAACTACTTTAAAATTACTAATAACTATATGATACCTCGCAGGTTGCTGCAGAATTGGATATATAGTTTCTAAATATTATGTAGAATACTAATTCAATCCTTATGATTTGAACTATGTTTGAATTTTTTGCATAATCAATAAAAATCTTAACAAGAAAGTGGTGCATGTCACACTAAAATGCAATGTTTTTTTCGCGGGTCAAAATGCAATGTGGTTTAGAGCCCCTTAGAATACACTAATGCATGTTACATGATTGAGTATTGTCATGTGTAGGCCGGAAAGCTGCTAATGGACGAAGGAAGCTAGTAAATGTAACAACCATAATAATTGTTGTGATGTGGAAACAAGTATGTTGAGATAATTAGAAGTATGTGATCACTCTCTTAGGTTCAAGTCTATAAGATATGTAATTTGAGGTAACCGAGATTTACGGTGTGGGTAGGTCTCAGTCAACCGAGACTTGATTAAGTCTAAATCAAGTGCCGTAACATATAAGAAAGAAAGAAAAAAGAAAAAACTAGATTTTTTTTGTACGAATCTTCATGTAAGATACCACTAATATAGCATTGACTGAGAATGTCTGAGTAGATATAGCAATCTCATTTATGAAAGCCTCACACAACTGAATTAGCAAACTGATTTACGGGATTGCTAAATCTCAGTCGAATTTTCTCTCATCTTTTTTGTATGTTCTGTCATTTGAACGAGAATTAGTTAAATTTTAGTCGACCGAGATCAGCCATATCCACTGATTTTAATCATCCTTGCTGTTACCCGTGGGATTGCCCTTAAATCGGTTGATTTTAAAGTGCCGGAGCTCCACCCCGGCCTCTGCCGCGATCCTGGCCTCGCCGTCGATGGCCAGCTCGGCGAGGATCATCCCCACTGCCGGCCCCATCTTAAACCCATGGCCGGAGAACCCGGCCCCGAGCACCACGTCTTGGCCGAACTCCCCGCCGAGGAAATCGATCACGAAGTCTTTGTCCGGAGTCATGGAGTACATGCATGACTGCCGAACGACCGGCCCGTCGACGGTCACCACGTGTCCCGGCATGAACTCCTCGATCCACCGCGCGACGCGATCGGCGGCGTCGCCACCACCGGAGACCCAGTCCCGGCTGTTGGGGTCGCACGGCGGCCCGCCGTCGTAGTTGATTTTGATCAGGCCCGGGAGCTCCAGCGACGGCGTGCTGTACACGTGGGGGTCCCCGTAACTGGAGAACGTCGGGAACCCGGCCGCCGCAGTGAGCTCTCGCTCGTGGCCTGGCGTGATCTTCCAGTACAGGGTGAGCATGTGCAGCGGCTGGATGGGCAGCTCCAGGCCGGCGACGGACCTGACCAGCTTGCTCGTCCAAGCGCCGACGGTCACCATGCATTTGGCGCCGTGGAACTCCTCGCCGTCGCTCGTCGTCACCCGGACACCGGCCCCTCCGTCCTTCTTGACGATACCGACGACCTCCTTGTTGTCCCTGACGACGGCGCCCTTCTTGGCGGCCAGCGCCTGGAACATGGCGACGGCCTTGGTGGCGTCCAGCACGCCGCCGCCGAGCTCGCTCACCGCCGTCACCCACCCGTCCGGGACGCGGAACACGCCGCCTCCCCACCTCCCGGCCACGTCCACCTCCGCGGCGCCCCCGTTCTCGACGGCCACGAGGAGCGCGGCGTTGCTGCGCGGGCCCATGGCGAGGTGCGGCGACGGGGTGAGAACGCGGTAGCCGGCGTCGGCCTGGGCGTCTCCCCAGAGGCGGCGGGCGAGGCGGACCATGGGCGGGTAGCGCGCCTTCGGGTAGGCGTCGCGGATGGTGCGGGAGTGGCCGTGCGAGGAGCCGAGGTGGTGGAGCAGGTCGAAGCGCTCCAGGAGAAGGACCCGGGCGCCGCGGCAGGCCGCCGCGTGCGCCGCGCAGCTGCCCATGATGCCCGCGCCCACCACGATCACGTCGAAATCGACCCGGCCAAGGACACCGGCGGCGTCTGCGGCGGCCATGGTGCCAACGCGCTCTCGGTTTGTTCTGGCCGGTTGCTCTCCGGTGCACAGCCAAGTGAGCAGGGCAGATGTGTGCTCTAGTTGAAGAGTGGCAAACAGTATATGTAGATGTAGGCTGGCCATCTTCGTGACCTCGTGCGCAAATCATTCTGTAGCGGATGAGTGCCCTAATTGATTGTTTTTTATCAAAGCCGCCACTCCTTAAACATGTGTCCTTGACAAAGTAATCGTCGCAAGAGAGGGTAAAGAGTCCGAGGACGTATCTATGGAACTTCCCAAGCTAAAGACTAAACAAATCGGGACTCGTTGCATTGTTTAGTCTACCAACCGAAGGGATACATTTTGTTAAAGGACATTTTTTGCATGCATAGTATTTAGGGAAAATGTTTATATACGGCGCGCCGGCACATTGTACCACGCTGGCACAATCTTAAAAAAAACGGCTCCCCACGTCTCACGGCATGGGCCTGCGCGACTGCCTTTTTTCTCCCTTTAGTTATCTATTACCTTATTTCTTACCTTTCTTCTACCTCCAGCTATACTAAATTCTACTCTGCTACAATGTGTTGCATCCGGCAGAGAAAAACGCTGCAACCCACACAATAAAAAGCTGGAACCAACGAATAAAAAAGCTGGAAACGAAAGGCGGCAGATTTTTGCAAAGTGAGATTTGCTGGAACCAACAGAGTCAGTGCTACGACCGTGTATAAAAGAGGCTGCAACCACGGAGGGCGGCTGACAAAAGTTTTGCTAGAAGTACCGGCGTGAGCTGGAACCAGAAGCTATTTTTGCTGTAACCGACAATCACAAAAGCTACAACCAGCAATTACAAAAGCTACAACCGTTCGATTTGAAAGCTTCAACCAGCCATATATAAAGCTTGAACAAGACACCGTGGACTGAAAAAAGCTTCAATGGTTCACGTGAAAGCTTCAAACCATAGTCGGAAAAGCTTCAAACGACAGAATAGAGAAGTTTCATCCGGCCACTACGAAATAAAGAAAAATCTACAACCGTCATCTTGGAAAGCTTCAACCGTTAAACTGAAGAGCTTCAACCGTTTTTATAGAAAGCTTCAACCAACTGTATAGAAAGCTTCAACACGAGTACAGAACGAAAAAACTTGCAATCGTTGACATAAAAAGCTTCAACCCTATTTTTTAAAAGCTTCAACCCGACGTCATAATGCTGGAACTAGCACCTCACCATTGATGCAATGGCGGCACTCCTTCGTCGGAGCTGCGACCTTCGCCGGTGTTGCATGCGGCGGAGCCGGCGAGAGCCACGGCGACCGGGGGCGGGCCATGCTGGGGAACAAGCGACGGTGATGCTGGAGAGGAGCCGGCGGCTGGGAGGACGTCCAGGCGGCGGCCGACGGCAACGAGGGCGGCGGCCGGCGGTGATGAGGGCTGCGATCGGCAGCGACATGGACGGCTGGTGGGCTGGTGGCTGCTCGGGATGAACACGTGATCTGTTTTTTTTTTAATAACGAAACAGGTGGAAAGAAAGGCATCGTGCGGCTAATACTGGACGAATCGTACGTACGCGGTGCGACCGGCCGAAATTTCGGCCGGCGCACCGGCGCCTATCACTCGCCTAGTATTTACCCATGTATTAGTTGACTAGCTACCAAGCGGGCAAGCATGGTAAAAGCAATTTCAAGCAGACAAAGTATAGTTGGCTAGGCTAGTTGTACAACCTGACTGTTAGACTGTATATACGTAGTCTATGTACACATATTGTAACATTGTATTATACCCCTTGATACCTCTATATAATGAGATAGCCACACCCCGTTTAGGGTGTCGAGCAGTTTCCAAAATCATATGTTTTACATGGTATCAGATTAGGTTACGATGGCTTCCGCTGCCCCCGCCGCCGTTGCGCCGGTCCTCGCCCCCACGTCGTTGTTCCTCGCCTCCCGGCCCCTCGCGGCAGCCTATGGAGCCTTGTCGCCGCCAGGGTCCCCGATTGGATCGGGTGCCTCGAGGGATCCCTCTGCTTTGACCGAGATCGACGCGTCGCCGCCCTATGGCGTTGCCGCGCCGCCGCCTTACGGCGTCGCCCCTACCCCGTACGGCGCTTCTTCGGTGGCCCATGGCTCACTGCCGCCGTCGTCGTCTTCATGGCCGGTGACGTCCTACGGGGCACCGCCCCCTCATCAACCCTACGCGACGCCCCCGCGGCATCCCTACGGGCTGCCGTCGGCGCAGCCCTACTCAGCGCCGCCGCTGCAACCCTATGCGGCGCTACCGCGCCAACCCTACCCCGCACCGACCGGGTCCGCGGCCACTTCGTCGCAGCAACCCTACGGGCCGCGAACTACGGCGCCCTAGCTACTGGTCCTCTCGGCTTCTACTCGCCATACTCGGCGGTTGCTGCTCATCCCGAGACGGCCCCGTCGAGGGGCCTCTATGCACCAGCGACGCATGCTCACGCTGATCAAGCCGCGGTGTCGTCGTTGTTTTACTTCTCGCACCTGCAGCTGGTGAAGCTCGCGCCGGACAACTACTTGTCCTGGCGTGCTCAGGTGTTGCCTCTTCTGCGGAGCTGCTACTTGGAGGGCTATGTTGACGGATCCATCCCATGTCCGCCCCCTCATCATCCGGCGTACCACACATGGGTGGCCCAGGATCAGGCTATCCTCTCCGCCATCCAGTCTTCGCTCACTCCGAGCGTCTCGTCGATGGCCATCTTCGCCGCTACGTCCCGGGAGGCGTGGGCGGCGCTTCACACCAGCTTCGCCTCCCAGTCTCAGGCGCGTGCTCATTCTATACGCACCGAGATGGGTGAGACCAAGCTTGGTGACCTCAGCATCACGGACTACTTCAACAAGATGACCGGTCTCGCTGACACGTTGGCCTCCATTGGCCAGCCGCTGCAGGATGAGGATTTCACCACCTACGTGCTTAACGGGCTTGATGATGACTATGACAATCTCATTGAGAATGTCCATGGACGTGATGATCCGCTCCCACCTCATGAGCTTTATGCATGACTCCTTGGTCGTGAACAGCGCATCAAGGCACGCCGTGTCTCCCCGGGCTTCACCTCTGCCAATGCCGCGACTCGCGGCAAACCTCCGAAGTCGTCACCATCCGGTGGCAAACCCGCGCCCTCCTCACAGCCGGCCTCGCGGGGCAATGCTCCGACCATCATGGGTGGTAGCCGGCCGGTTGCTTGTTGTCTTTGCTGCGGTGCTCAGCAGGCCTGCCAGCTATGTAGCCTTGAGCGACACATTGCCTCTCGCTGCCATCGTCGCTACAAGCAAGACTTTCTGGGCCTGGGCAACAATGGCAAAGGGAATGATAAGTAGGCCGCCGCTGCGGTGACGAGTCATGAGCATGGCCGCACCCCGTCCTACTCCATCAATCCTACGTGGTATATGGACACCGGAGCTACCAACCACCTCACCAGCGAGATGGGCAAGCTCTCTACTCAGGAGCCATATCGTGGTCATGATCAGGTTCACACCGCCACTGGAGCGGGTATGCGCATCTCCCATGTTGGTCAGGCATCTCCCCTTACACACAATTTTCGCAAACTGCATCTTTCCAATGTCCTTCGTGTTCCCTCTGCTACGCGTAGTTTGTTGTCCATTCCTCAACTTACTCGTGATAATAATGTCCTTGCTGAGTTTCACCATTTTTGTTTCTTTATCAAGGATCGGGACACGAGGGCCGTTCTGTAGCGGTCGTCTTCGCCATGGACTGTATGCACTTGATGCGCCGCGCACACCTTCCATGCAATCCTCTCCTCGGGCGTTCAGTGGTGTTCGTGTGTCGCCTACACACTAGCATGCGCGCCTTGGTCACCCTGCTGCTCCTATAGTTCGTCATGTGTTGCATTGTCATGAACTACCAGTTGCGTCCAATAAAACTGTTGAAACTATCGGTTATGCCTGTCAGCAGGGCAAGAGTCATCAACTTTCGTTTTCAGAGTCTAGTTGTGTTGTGAAACATCCTCTTGAGCTTGTGTTTTCTGATGTATAGGGTCATGCCCAGACGTCCATTAGTGGTCACAATTATTATGTCAATTTTATTAATGCTTATTGTCAGGTTACTTGGCTATATCTTATTAAGCGCAAGTATGATGTGTTCGATGTTTTCATTCAGTTTCAAGCACACGTTGAGCGTCTCCTTAAGCATAAAATTATTCATGTTCAATCCGACTGGGGGGTGAATACCACAACCTCAACTCGTTTTTTAACAAACTTGGGATTTCGCATCGTGTGTCATGTCCTCATACACATCAGCTGAATGGAACTGCCGAACGTAAGCATCGTCATCTTGTTGAAACTGGCCTAACCTTACTCGCTCATGCATCCGTTCCTTTCCGGTTCTGGAGTGATGCTTTCTCCACAGCATGTTTTATGATAAATAGGCTTCCC
This sequence comes from Secale cereale, assembly GCA_902687465.1. Taxonomy (NCBI): domain Eukaryota; kingdom Viridiplantae; phylum Streptophyta; class Magnoliopsida; order Poales; family Poaceae; genus Secale; species Secale cereale. The sequence continues at coordinate 596,355,346 of LR738709.1, forward strand.
TCACGACTTCTGAAAATGCAAACCCCGCTTGAACTCTTGCTCAATGAAATTTCGGACTACACATTCTTCAAAGTGTTCGGGTATGCGTGTTGGCCTCACCTATGCCCGTATAACAAGCGTAAGCTAGAGTTTCGGTCTAAGAAGTGTGTTTTTCTCGGGTATAGTTCCCTTCACAAAGGGTACAAGTGCCTACATGTTCCTACAAATCGCGTCTACATCTCTCGTGACGTTGTGTTTGATGAAAATGTGTTCCCTTTTCGTGCACTTCCGACATACTCTACCATTCCCTCATCACCAGTGCCCGTGTCTATACCTTCGCCTGATCAATTTGTGGATGTTGCATATGCCCCTGCGTTGCTTCCTAATCATGATGCAGGTATTGGACGCGGCGCTCGCCTTGAGCTCCTTGATGAACAGGCCACGGACGCGGCTCATGATCGAGACGTGCATGCGCCATGCATGCCGGGTGGCACCCGGCAACCCGCCATTGCCTCACCCGGGGAGGCTGCCCCGGGGGCTCCGGTCTCGCCCGGCCCGGCGCTGGCCTCGCCAGGCCCACGGGCGCCAGCCTCGCCCGGCCCGACGATTGACGCCTCGCCCGACCTGCCGGTCCCGTCGCCTGGGTCGACTGTCGCCTCGACTGGCCCAGGGGTGTAGTCGCCTGCCCTAGCTAGCCCCGTCTCGGCCTCCAGCGAGCCGGCCAGCCCTGTCTCGGCCTCCCGTGAGCTGGACTCGCCTGGCTCAACATCGCTAGTTTCTCTGGCGCTGGTCTCGTCACCGTCCCCTGCTGCATCGGTGTTGCCAGCACAGCCTGCTGTCACCCTTCGTCCTCGAACACGGAGCCAATCCGGTATTTTTGTCCGAATGAACGCAAGGATGGGACTGTTGCATGGCTTGTTGCGTGCATGTCTCATACTGCTGCCGATCCCACTGCAGAGCCTCATCACTTTCAGGCTGCGCTGAGTATTCCTCACTGGCGTGCTGCAATGGAACAGGAGTTTCAGGCTCTACAAAAGAATGACACTTGGCAACTTGTTCCTCCAGTGTCTAGCGTAAACGTCGTTGATTCTAAGTGGGTTTTTAAAGTCAAGAAACGTGTTTATGGTTCTATAGAACGCTACAAGGCACGGCTAGTCGCCAAGGGCTTCAAACAGAGGTATGGTCTTGATTATGAAGACACGTTCAGTCCAGTCATCAAGCCTACTATCATTCGTTTGCTGTTGTCTCTTGTTGTTACTTGCGGATGGTTTCTTCGTCAGCTTGATGTGCAAAACGCTTTCCTACATGGAATTCTGGAGGAGGAGGTGTATATGCGTCAGCCGCCTGGTTTTGTTGATCCAGCACGTCCTCATTATCTCTGTCGTCTGGTTAAGGCGATGTATGGACTCAAAGAGGCTCCTTGTGCGTGGCATGATCGCCTTGGATCTGTTCTTCGGGCTCTTGGGTTTACTCCCTCCACTGCTGACACGTCACTATTTCTCCTACAGCGTCCTGAGGTTACGATGTATCTCCTGATTTATGTTGATGACATCATTCTCATCAGTTCCTCCGATGCTGTTGCTGATCGTCTTGTAACTGCACTCAGTGGTGATTTTGATGTCAAGGATGTTGGAAATATGCCCTAGAGGCAATAATAAATTGGTTATTATTATATTTCCTTGTTCACGATAATCGTTTATTATCCATGCTAAAATTGTATTGATAGGAAACTCAGATACATGTGTGGATACATAGACAAACATCATGTCCCTAGTAAGCCTCTAGAAGACTAGCTCGTTGATCAATAGATGGTTACGGTTTCCTAACCATGGACATTGGATGTCGTTGATAACGGGATCACATCATTAGGAGAATGATGTGATGGACAAGACCCAATCCTAAGCCTAGCACAGATCGTGTAGTTCGTATGCTAAAGCTTTTCTATATGTCAAGTATCTTTTCCTTTGACCATGAGATTGTGCAACTCCCGGATACCATAGGAATGCTTTGGGTGTACCAAACGTCACAACGTAACTGGGTGGCTATAAAGGTGCACTACAGGTATCTCCGAAAGTGTCTGTTTGGGTTGGCACGAATCGAGACTGGGATTTGTCACTCCGTATGACGGAGAGGTATCTCTGGGCCCACTCGGTAGGACATCATCATAATGTGCACAATATGTGATCAAGGAGTTGATCACGGGATGATGTGTTACGGAACGAGTAAAGAGACTTGCCAGTAACGAGATTGAGCAAGGTATCGGTATACCGACGATCGAATCTCGGGCAAGTGCTATACCGATAGACAAAGGGAATCGTATACGGGATTGATTGAATCCTTGACATCGTGGTTCATCCGATGAGATCATCGTGGAACATGTGGGAGCCAACATGGGTATCCAGATCCCGCTGTTGGTTATTGGCCGGAAAGTTGTCTCGGTCATGTCTACATGGTTCCCGAGCCCGTAGGGTCTACACACTTAAGGTTCGATGACGCTAGGGTTATAGGGAAAGTATGTACGCGGTTACCGAATGTTGTTCGGAGTCCCGGATGAGATCCCGGACGTCACGAGGAGTTCCGGAATGGTCCGGAGGTAAAGATTCATATATGGGAAGTCCTGTTTTGGTCACCGGAAAAGTTTCGGGCGATATCGGTAATGTACCGGGACCACCGGGAGGGTCCCGGGGGTCCACCAGGTGGGGCCACCAACCCCAGGTGGCTGCGTGGGCTAAGTGTGGGAGGGGACCAGCCCCAAGGGGGCTGGTGCGCCCCCCCCACCAAGTCCCTAGGCGCATGGAGAGGGGAAGGGGGCAAACCCTAGGTCCAGATGGGCCTTAAGGCCCACCCTAGGGCGCCCCCTCTCTCTCCCCCCCCTTGGCCGCACCCTAGATGGGTTTTCTAGGGCTGGCCGCACCCCTAGGGGTGGGAAACCCTAAAGGGGGCGCAGCCCTCCCTTCCCCCTATATATATCTGAGGTTTTGGGGCTGCTAGACACACGAGAACGTCTCCCTCTTGGCGCAGCCCTACCCCTCTCCCTCCTCGTCTCTTGCAGCGCTTGGTGAAGCCCTGCTGGAGTCCCGCGCTCCTCCACCACCACCACGCCGTCATGCTGCTGTTGGATGGAGTCTTCCCCAACCTCTCCCTCTCTCCTTGCTGGATCAAGGCGTGGGAGACGTCACCGGGCTGCACGTGTGAAGAATGCGGAGGCACCGTCCGTTCGGTGCTAGGATCTTCGGCGATCTGAATCGCGGCGAGTACGACTCCATCAACCGCGTTCTTGAACGCTTCCGCTTAGTGATCTACAAGGGTATGTGGATCCAACTCTCCTCTCGTAGATGTGCATCTCCTAGATTGATCTTGGTGAGCGTAGGAAAATTTTTGTTTCCCATGCAACGTTCCCCAACAGTGGCATCATGAGCTAGGTTCTTGCGTAGATGCTTTCACGAGTAGAACACAAAGGGGTTTGTGGGCGTTGATGTTTAGATTGCTTCCCTCCTTGGTCTTTCTTGATTCAGCGGTATTATGGGATGAAGCGGCCCGGACCAACTTTACATGTCCACGTACATGAGACCGGTTCCATCGACAGACATGCGACTTTTGTTGCATAAGATGGCTGGCGGGTGTCTGTCTCTCCTATCTTAGTTGAATCGGAATAGACAAAGGCGGTCCTTGTAGAAGGTTAAATAGCAACTTAAATATCACCGTTGTGGCTTTGCGTAGGTAAGAAGCGTTCTTGCTAGATACCCATAGCAGCCACGTAAAACATGCAACAAAAAATTAGAGGACGTCTAACTTGTTTTTGCAGGGTATGTATGTGATATGATATGGCCAATGACATGATGAGATATATTTGATGTATGAGATGATCATGTTGTAATAGTTAATATCGACTTGCATGTCGATGTATACGGCAACCGGCAGGAGCCATAGGGTTGTCTTTAATTTTTGTATGACCTGCGTGTCAATCATTAAGCGCTATGTAATGCTTTACTTTATCGCTAAACGGTAGCAATAGTAGTAAGAGCATGGTGGGCGCGCGACAACCCCGATGGCGACACGATGATGGAGATCATGATGATGGGGATCATGGTGTTACGCCGGTGACGATGGAGATCATGCCGGTGCTTTGGAGATGGAGATCAAAAGCACGAGTTGATGGCCATATCATGTCACTTATGATTTGCATGTGATGTTAATCCTTTTATGCGTCTTATTTTGCTTAGGACGGCGGTAGCATTATAAGATGATCCTTCACTAAAATTTCAAGATGAAATTGTGTTCCCCCCGAGTGTGCGCCGTTGCGAAGGTTCGTCGTTTCGAAGCACCACGTGATGATCGGGTGTGATAGACTCTACGTTCGCATACAACGGGTGCAAGTCAGTTTTGCACATGCAGAACACTCGGGTTAGACTTGACGAGCCTAGCATGTACAGACATGGCCTCGGAACACGGAAGACCGAAAGGTCGAACATGAGTCATATAGTAGATATGATCAACATGAAGATGTTCACCATTGACACCACCTCATCTCACGTGATGATCGGACTTGGGTTGGTGGATTTGGATCATGTCACGCTCGGATGACCAGAGGGATGTCAATTTGAGTGGGAGTTATAAGTAATTTGATTAGTTAAAACTCACTTATCATGAACAATAGTCTAAGTTGCCTTTGCAAATTATGTTGTAGATCAATAGCTTGCGTTGTAGCTCCCTGTTTAATACGATCCTAGAGAAAGACTAAGTTGAAAGATATTGTAAGCAAGGATGCGGACTGGGTCCGTAGTCCGAGGAGTGTCCTCACTGCTGCACAGAAAGCTTACGTCTTTGATGCACCGCTCAATGTGCAAACCCCTACAACGTTGTCTGTGGATGTTGTGAACACCTGAGAGACACGTCCTTATGACTACTTGATAGTTTAGTGCACCATACTTTACGGCTTAGAATCGGGATTCCAATGACGTTTTGAACGCCATAGAACATATGAGATGTTCTAAGAGCTGAAATTGGGATTTCAGGCTCATGCCCGTGTTAAGAGGTATGAGACCTCTGACAAGTTCTTTTGCCAAAAAGATGGAGGAGAATAGCTCAACTAGTGAGCGTGTGCTCAGAATGTCTGGGTGCTGAAATCACTTGAACCAAGTGGGAGTTAATCTTCCAGGTAAGATAGTGGTTGACAGAATTCTCTAGACACTATCACCAAGCTACTGGAACTTCGTGATGAACTATGACATGCAAAGGATGGAGATGATCCCGGTGCTGTCAGCGTTTCTTAGTACCGCAAAAGTAGAGATCAAGAAGGAGCATCAAGTGTTGATGATTTAACAAGACCACTGGTTTCAAAAGGGTAAGGGCTAGAAGGGAAACTTCATGAATGGCAAACCTGTTGTCGCTCTGATGAAGGAACCCATGGTTGAACCCAAACCTCGAGACTAAGTGCTTCTATTGTAAGGGGAACGGTCACATGGTAGCGGAACCACCCCAAATACATGGTAGATATAATAGCTGGCAACTTCAACAAAGTATATTTGATATACGTGTTATTGATGTGTACCTTAGTAGTACTCCTTGTAGCACCTGGGTATTGGATACCGGTTCAGTTGCTACTATTAGTGACTTGAAGCAAAAGCTACGGACTGAACGGAGACTAGCTAAAGGCGAGGTGACGATGTGTGTTGGAAGTGTTTCCAAGGTTGATGAGATCACCATCACACACTTCCTCTATTTTCGAGATTAGTGTTGAACCTAGATAAATGTTATCAGGTGTCTACGTTAAGCATGAAAATGATTAGATCATGTTCATCACAATACGGTTATTCATTTAAGTTAGAGAATAATGGTTATTCTGTTTACATGAATAATACCTTTATGGTCATGCACCCAATGGTTCGTTGAATCTCGATCATGGTAATACACATAATGATAATATTAATGCCAAAAGATGTAGAGTTAATAATGATAGTACCACTTTCTTGTGGCACTGCCGCTTAGGTCATTTTGGCATAAAATGCATGAAGAAACTCCATGCTGATGGATGTTTGGAGTCACTTGATTTTGAATCGCTTGACACATGCGAGCCATGCCTCATGGGCAGGATGACTGAGATCTCGTTTTCAGGTACAATGAAACGGGTAAGTGACTTATTGGAAATCATACATGCTGATGTATGTGATCCAATGAGAATTAAGGCATGTGGTGGATATCGTTATTTTCTCATCTTCACTGACGATTTGAGTAGATATGGTATATTTACTTAATGAAGCAAAAGTCTGAAACGTTTGAAAGGTTCAAAATTTTCAGAGTGAAGATTAAGAATCATCATAACAAGAAGATCATGTTCCTACGATCTGATCAAGGGGATATTATCAGAATTATGAGTTTGGCAATCACTTAAAACATTGTGGAATTGTTTCGCAGTTGAAGCCCCCTGGAACACCACAGCGTAATGGTGTGTCCGGACATCGTAATCGAACCTTATGAGATATGGTGCGATCTATGATGTATCTTACCGATCTACCGCTATTATTTTGAGGTTATGCATTAGAGACAGCTGCATTCACTTTATATAGGGCACCATCTAAGTCCGTTGAGACAACGCCATATGAACTAAGGTTTGGCAAGAAACCGTAGTTGTCGTTTCTCAATGTTTGGGGCTGCGAGGCTTATGGCTTCAGCCGGGAAAAGCTCGAACCCAAAGCGGACAAATACATCTTCATATGATACCCAAAGGTAACAGTTGTGTATACCTCCTATCTCAGATCCAAGGGCAAAAATGTTTGTCCCTAAGAACGGGTCCTTTCTCGAGAAGGAGTTTCTCTCGAAAGAATTGAGTGGGAGGAAGATAGAACTTGATGAGGTCGTCGAACCCTCACTTCAACCGGAGAGTAGTGCAACACAGAAAGATGTTTCTGTGGAACCTACGACGTTGAAGAGGAAACTAATGATAGTGATCATGAAGCTCCAGATCAAGTTGCTATCGAACCTCGTAGGTCGACAAGGATATGTACTACTCCTGAGTGGTACGGTGATCCTGTCTTAGAGGTCATGTTGTTGGACAACGATGAACCTACGAACTATGGAGAAGCGATGGTGGGCCCATATTCCGACAAATGGTTAGAAGCCGATAAATCCGAGATAGGATCCATGTATCAAAACAAAGTATGGACTTTGGTGGACTTGCCCTATGATCGGCAAGCCATTGAGACAAATGGATCTTTAAGACTAAGACGGACGTGGACGGTAATGTCACCGTCTATGAAGCTCGACTTGTGGCGAAGAGTTTTCCACAAGTTCAAGGAGTTGACTACGATGAGATTTTCTCACCCGTAGCGATGCTTAAGTCCGTCGGAATCATGTTAGCATTAGCTGCATTTATGAAATCTGGCAGATGGATGACAAAACAAGTTTCCTTACCAGTTTTCGTAAGGAAAGGTTGTATGTGATACAATCAGAAAGGTTTTGTCGATCCTAAGGATGCTAAAAGGATATGCTAGCTCCAGCGATCCTTCCATGGACTAGAGCAAGCATCTCGGAGTCGGAATATACACTTTGATAGGAGTGATCAAAGTTTTTGGGTATACAAAGTTTGTTTGAAACTTGTATTTGCAATAAAGTGAGTGGGAGCACTACAACATTTCTGATAAGTATATGTGAATGACATATTGTTGATCCGAAATGATGTAGAATTTCTGGAAAGCATAAAGGGTTGTTTGAAATGAGTTTTTCAAAGGAAGACCTGGATAAAGCTGCTTACATATTGGGCATCAAGATCTATACAGATAGATCAAGATGCCTGATGATACTTTCAAAAGAACACACACCTTTGACATGATTTTGAAGGAGTTCAAAATAGATCAGTCAAAGAAGGAGTTCTTACCTGAGTTGTAAGGTGTGAAGTTGAGTAAGACTCAAAACTTGACCACGGCAGAAGGAAGAGGAAGGACGAAGGTCGTCCCCTATGCTTTTGTCATAGGCTCTGTACGGTATGCCATGCTAAGTACCGCAACTGATGTGTGCCTTGCCACATGTCTGGCAAGAGGGTACAAAGGTGATCCAGGAGTGGATTACTAGATAGTGGTCAAAATTATCCTTAGAGGAGTAAGGAAATGTTTCTCGGTTATGGAGGTGATAAAGAGTTCGACGTAAAGAGTTACGTCGATGCAAGCTTAACACCTATCCGGATAACTCTAAGTGGAGATACCGGATGCGTATAATGGAGCAACAGTTTGGAATAGCTCCAAGTGGAACGTGATAGCAGCATCTACGATATGACATAAGGTTTTGCGAAGAACATAGGGATCTGAATGTTGCAGACCCGTTGACTACAACCTCTCTCACAAGCATAACATGATCAAACCCAGAACTCATTGAGTATTAATCACATATTGATGTGAACTAGATTACTGACTCTAGTAAACTCTTTGGATGTTGGTCACATGGCGATGTGACCTGTGAGTGTTAATCACATGGCGATGTGAACTAGATTATTGACTCTAGTGCAAGTGGGAGACTGTTGGAAATATGCCCTAGAGGCAATAATAAATTGGTTATTATTATATTTCCTTGTTCACGATAATCGTTTATTATCCATGCTAAAATTGTATTGATAGGAAACTCAGATACATGTGTGGATACATAGACAAACATCATGTCCCTAGTAAGCCTCTAGACGACTAGCTCGTTGATCAATAGATGGTTACGGTTTCCTAACCATGGACATTGGATGTCGTTGATAACGGGATCACATCATTAGGAGAATGATGTGATGGACAAGACCCAATCCTAAGCCTAGCACAGATCGTGTAGTTCGTATGCTAAAGCTTTTCTATATGTCAAGTATCTTTTCCTTTGACCATGAGATTGTGCAACTCCCGGATACCATAGGAATGCTTTGGGTGTACCAAACGTCACAACGTAACTGGGTGGCTATAAAGGTGCACTACAGGTATCTCCGAAAGTGTCTGTTTGGGTTGGCACGAATCGAGACTGGGATTTGTCACTCCGTATGACGGAGAGGTATCTCTGGGCCCACTCGGTAGGACATCATCATAATGTGCACAATATGTGATCAAGGAGTTGATCACGGGATGATGTGTTACGGAACGAGTAAAGAGACTTGCCAGTAACGAGATTGAGCAAGGTATCGGTATACCGACGATCGAATCTCGGGCAAGTGCTATACCGATAGACAAAGGGAATCGTATACGGGATTGATTGAATCCTTGACATCGTGGTTCATCCGATGAGATCATCGTGGAACATGTGGGAGCCAACATGGGTATCCAGATCCCGCTGTTGGTTATTGGCCGGAAAGTTGTCTCGGTCATGTCTACATGGTTCCCGAGCCCGTAGGGTCTACACACTTAAGGTTCGATGACGCTAGGGTTATAGGGAAAGTATGTACGCGGTTACCGAATGTTGTTCGGAGTCCCGGATGAGATCCCGGACGTCATGAGGAGTTCCGGAATGGTCCGGAGGTAAAGATTCATATATGGGAAGTCCTGTTTTGGTCACCGGAAAAGTTTCGGGCGATATCGGTAATGTACCGGGACCACCGGGAGGGTCCCGGGGGTCCACCAGGTGGGGCCACCAGCCCCAGAAGGCTGCGTGGGCTAAGTGTGGGAGGGGACCAGCCCCAAGGGGGCTGGTGCGCCCCCCCACCAAGTCCCTAGGCGCATGGAGAGTGGAAGGGGGCAAACCCTAGGTCCAGATGGGCCTTAAGGCCCACCCTAGGGCGCCCCCTCTCTCTCCCCCCCTTGGCCGCACCCTAGATGGGTTTTCTAGGGCTGGCCGCACCCCTAGGGGTGGGAAACCCTAAAGGGGGCGCAGCCCTCCCTTCCCCCTATATATATGTGAGGTTTTGGGGCTGCTAGACACACGAGAACGTCTCCCTCTTGGCGCAGCCCTACCCCTCTCCCTCCTCGTCTCTTGCAGCGCTTGGCGAAGCCCTGCTGGAGTCCCGCGCTCCTCCACCACCACCACGCCGTCATGCTGCTGTTGGATGGAGTCTTCCCCAACCTCTCCCTCTCTCCTTGCTGGATCAAGGCGTGGGAGACGTCACCGGGCTGCACGTGTGAAGAACGCGGAGGCACCGTCCGTTCGGTGCTAGGATCTTCGGCGATCTGAATCGCGGCGAGTACGACTCCATCAACCGCGTTCTTGAACGCTTCCGCTTAGCGATCTACAAGGGTATGTGGATCCAACTCTCCTCTCGTAGATGTGCATCTCCTAGATTGATCTTGGTGAGCGTAGGAAAATTTTTGTTTCCCATGCAACGTTCCCCAACAAAGGATTTAGGTGCTCTGTATTTTTTCTTTGGTCTGGAGGTTTCACGGTCTTCAGCTGTGTTGACTCTTACTCAGAAGAAGTACTCCTTGGACTTGTTGCCGCGAGCTGGAATGCTCAAATGCAAACATGCTATCACTCCGATGTCTGCCACTGATCGGTTGTCTGCTCTTGATGGAGACTCTCTCTCGTCTGATGATGCTACTGAGTATCGCAGTCTCGTTGGTGGTCTGCAATACCTTACTATTACCAGGCCTGATATCTCCGATGCAGTCAACCGTGTGTGTCAATTTCTGCATGAACCCAGGACATCTCATTGGTCAGTTGTGAAGCATATTTTGCGTTATGTCTGTCTTACTGCGTCCTATGGTTTGCTTCTTCAGCCTACACCGTCGTATGAGCTCTCAGCTTTTTCAGACGCAGATTGGGCTGCTAGTCCTGATGATAGGCGATCCACTGGGGGTTATGCGGTATTCCTGGGTTCTAACTTGATCGCCTGGATTGCTTGTAAGCAAGCAACAGTGTCTCGCAGTAGTACTGAAGCTGAGTACAAAGCAGTTGCTGATGCAACTGCTGAGATCATATGGGTACAATCTTTATTGAGAGAGTTGAGAGTCCCTCAAGCTCGCCCTCCAATTCTGTGTTGTGACAACATCGGTGCTACATATCTTTCATCTAATCCGGTGTTTCGTGCTCGGACAAATCACATTGAGGTTGACTATCATTTTGTTCGGGAACGTGTTGCACAGAAACTACTTTGTATCAAGTTCATCTCGTCAAAGGATCAACTTGCTGACATCTTCACGAAGCCTCTTCCACAACCACAGTTTGTAGGTTGTAGGCACAATCTTAACTTGCTTTGTACTTCAGGCCATAGTTAAGATTGAGGGAGGGTGTTAGACTGTATATACGTAGCCACTGTACACATATTGTAACATTGTATTGTACCCCTTGGTACCTCTATATAATGAGATAGCCACACTCCGTTTAGGGTGTCGAGCAGTTTCCGAAATCATATGTTTTACATTGACCACCAAGTTCAATTTGCTATAATTGACTCTAATCACCCGATGCATGTTTTTCTACTTATTTACATGAATATCAGGCGAATGTGTGCACTACTCTATCGATTAAGATAAAAATCTTGATACTCGTACTTTTAAAGGTTATGTGCATCCCTAATTAGTGCAAATGTCAGCAGAAATAACATCAGTTGTACGATCCTAACTATGCGGAGACTCAGTGTGAAATCACTTTACTTCTATCTTTTAAATGTGACGTTATGAATTATTAAAAGTGACTTTTATTAGCAAAAATGTGTTCCTTTCACCATTCTTGATCATACCGTGCGCTGGCATTTGACGGCGAAAAATTGACATGCCTTCTAAAACAAAAAGATTATTGTTTTGAGGTTCTTTGAAAGTATAAACACCTAGGACCGTTGTGACGCCCCCGATTTGACCGTACACTAATCATGCACGCAAATGTGTACGACCAAGATCAGGGACTCACTGGAAGATATCACAACACAACTCTAGACACAAATTAAAATAATACAAGCTTTATATTACAAGCCAGGGGCCTCGAGGGCTCGAATACATAAGCTCGAATATACAAGAGTCAGCGGAAGCAATAATATCTTAGTACAGATATAAGTTAAACAAGTTTTCCTTAAGAAGGCTAGCACAAAAGTAACAACGATCGAAAAGGCAAGGGCTCCTGCCTGGGACCTCCTAACTACTCCTCGAAGCCGAACTTCACGTAGAAACATTCTCGAGATCCTCTGGGTCCTAGATTCCACCATCTGATCGCGTCATCCGAGAAGAAGGGACAAAAGGGAAAAAGAGGGAGCAAAGCAACCGTGAGTACTCATCCAAAGTACTCGCAAGCAAGGATCTACACTACATATGCAATGATATCTGTGTAAAGGGGTAATATCTGTGGACTAAACTGCAGAATGCCAGAATAAGAGGGGGATAGCTAATCCAAACGAAGACTACGCTTTTGGTAGCCTCCATCTTGCAGCAGTAGAAGAGAATAGATGGTAAGTTCACCAAGCAACACGTATAGCATAATCCTACCCGGTGATCCTCCCCTCGTCACCCTGTGGAAAAGCGATCACCAGGTTGTATCTGGAACTTGTCTGGGTGTGTTTTATTAAGTATCCAGTTCTAGTTGTCATGAGGTCAGAGTACAACTCGGGGTCGCCCTTTTACCGAGGGACACGACTATTCGAATAGATTAACTTCCCTGCAGGGGTGCATCACATAACCCAGGACGCTCGATCCCATTTGGCCAGACACACTTTTCAGGGTCATGCCCAGCCTCGGAAGATCAACACGTCGCAGCCCTACCTAAGCACAGCAGAGAGGTCAGCACGCCGGTCTAAGTCCTAGGCGCGTAGGGGTCCGGGCCCATCGCCCAACGCACACCTGCACATTGCGTACGCGGCCGGTGAGCAGACCTAGCAACCTCCATTACTAAGGAAGTTACGTTACGCGGTCCAACCCGGCACGCGCCGCTCAGTCGCTGACGTCGAGAAGGCTTCGGCTGATACCACGACGTCGAGAGCCCATAATTGTTCCCACGTAGCTGGTTAGTGCGTATAGGCCAGAGGCCAGACTCATATCAAATATCCAAACTCGTTAAGCGTGTTATTATGAAATCACCATGGACAACGACCAGGGCTAGGCCACCTCTCGACTGGGTGTCTCAACCTGCCCTGTCGCTCCGCCACAAAGATCCACTTGGGGGGCCGTCGGGAACTCAGGCCCACCACTACCTGGATGGAGCCACCTGTCCTTTCAGCCCCCATATCGGAATCACTTGCGGGTACTCAATGAGCCAACCTGACTTTAGTCACATCATGTATCATGTAAAGTATGTATATAGTATATACCCGTGATCACCACCCGAGTGATCACGGCCCGATAGTATAGCATGGCAGACGGACAAGAATGTCGGGCCACTGATGGAATACTAGCATCCTATACTAAGCATTTAGGATAGCAGGTAAAGGTATCAACAGTAGTAGCAACAATGAGAGATTATGCAACAGGATGGGAGTTATCGAATCATCAACAGTAGCAATACTAATGCAAGAGTAAGAGAGAAGAGAATGGGCGATATCTGGTGATCAAGGGGGGTTGGCTTGCCTGGTTGCTCTGGCAAGAAGGAGGGGTCGTTGTCGACGCAGTCGATCACAGTGGCACCGTCAGCGGTCTCAGCCCTGGGGTCTATCGGAGAGAAGAGGGGGAAGAAACAATAAATATAAAGCAAACATCGCACCACAAAGCATAACATGGCAATACGCGGTGCTACGTGTGACCTAACGCGGTAGTAGGTGATACCGACGAAGGGGGAAACATCCGGGAAAGTATTCCCGGTGTTTCGCGTTTTCGGACTGATGAACCAGAGGTGAAATGTTGCACGTTCGCTATGCTAGAGATGTGTGGTGAACGAACAGACTGCGTATTCAGATTGGTCTCGTCGTTCTGATCATTTTTCCTATATAAATTATTTTCATCCGAGTTACGGATTATTTTGTATTATTTTTCAAAGTTTTATACATTTTCTGAATTTAATTTTAGTTATTAAATTCAAATTAAAACAGCAAATACTTTTATACACAGCAGCAGCTAGCCACTGTGTATGACATGTGGGTCCAGTGAGGCTGAGTCAGCCCAGTCAACTGTTGACCAGTTGACTGGTCAACGAAGTCAAAGGGACCCGGGGGTCCTACCTGTCACTGACTGGGAGTGCCCACTCAGTAGAGTTGACTAGTCAATTGGGTCCAGCAGGACCCGGTAGTCAGTGACTGTTTATAATAACATGTTTTAAATAGTTTAATTAAACAAATTAGTATGTGGGCCGGGTTGTTAGTGACTAAGACTAATTAAACAGGTTAATTAGTTTAAACAGTAATTAGGTTAATCTAGTTAAGATTAATTAAGTTAATTAATTAATTAATATTTTAATTATTATTATTATTTATATGTTTTTTCTTATAACGTTCTAGGCCTGGGCCCCCTGCCATAGGCCCAGGGGCCTATCGGGTCGGGCGCAACGGGGCGGTTGCAAGGCGTCGGGTGCCAGCCCGCTGGGGCGCTCGCCCGCAAGGCCGGCGAGGCCAGCGCGGCTCCGCGGCTGTAGCAAGCGGAGGCGGGGCGGCCGACGGAGGGCGGCGCCGACGCGCAAGAAGGAGCACGGGAGGGCGCAGGAGCGAGCGGCCACGGCTGCGGGCCCACAGCCCTACATAAGAGCGAGGCACGGCAGGACCGGCCGAGCAACACGGTCGTGCCGCAGCCGGAGCGACAAGGCAGGGCGCGCGTGCGCGGTGATGCGGAGCGGTGCGGTTGGCGCGCGCAGCGGCAAGGCGACGGGCGAGCCGGTGCGGTGGTGCTCGCGCGGGGACAGAGGGGAGATGGGGCCGGCGCGGAACGAGGAGACACTGTGCGACGGGCGTGCAGTGCGTGCGGTGAGCATGGTGAGAGCTAGGCTCGGACGACCACGTCGACGGATCGGCCAGGAGGAAGATGGGAAGGGAAGGGGCTCACATAGCCCTGTAGTTGAGTGAGGCGTGCTCGAGGAAGAGGATGAGGAGGCGACGACGACGGTGGGCGGCGGTGTGCGATGGCGGCATGCGTGGACGAGGTGGGGCACGGCGACGGCAGCTCCGGACGCGCTCGGACGGAGCAGGAGCGAACGGAGGAAGGAGAGGCGGCGGGGGCGGCCTCAGCTCGCAGCAGGGCAGCGGGAGGGAGACAAGGCCATGGGGATTGGGCCCTTAGGTGTGCGGCGGTGGACTCGGGCGCGGAGGCGAGGGGAGTTATGGATCTGGCTCGATCCAGATCAGCGAAGGGGGAAGTGGTGGTGGCATTAGGGTTCGGTCTGGATGGGGGGATAAGAGGAGTGAGCGGGGGCCTGATGGGCTTGTGGGATGGCCGGCTGGGCCGTTTGGCCCAGTTGGCCAAGCTGTTCTTGTTTCTTTTATTTTAGTTTAGTTTTATCTTTTTCTAATTGTTCTATTTTCTTTTTAGTTTCATTTTACTCTTAGTTTTGTAAATTATGAACTTAGTCCTTAATTTAGAATTATTAGTTAGGACACTGTCACAATTAACTTGGCACCAAAAATAAAACAGTTTGTAATTGTTTATTACTTTTAGAAGCATTTAAACGATTGTTTTGCTACTGTTTTATTCATTTTAGAGTATTAAGACATTTTATAAAAGTGTGGTTTGTCCTCCATAATTACTTATGGTTTATTGGCCTACTTTAGAACATTTTAGTTTGACATTTAAAAACTTTTATATTTTGACTTTATTTTTGAATTTGAAATTTGAATTGATTTTGAACCAACACGAGTTTATCAACAGTAATCGAGGTGACGTGGCATCATTAGTAGAGGGTTACTGTATCTTAATTATCCGGGCGTCACAACCGTTCCCTTTCTCCCCACGAGGCGACACAATAGGTAATTAGGGTTTTCCTCCTCCTGTTGGCGCCGTTGGCGGTCCGCCCTGCTTCGGTGGCCTTTGGACCTTGGAGGTTCGAGGGAACCCGACTATTATTTTGAGGTTCTTTGAAAGTATAAACACCTAGGACCGTTCCCTTTCTTCCCACGAGGCGGCACAATAGGTAATTAGGGTTTTCCTCCTCCTGTTGGCGCCGTCGGCGGTTCGCCCCGCCTCCGATGGCTTTGGACCTTGGAGGTTCGAGGGAACCCGGCCCCTCGCTGGCAGAGGGATCACATCCTTG
>LR738709.1:596371420-596438496 GCA_902687465.1 Secale cereale
GAGGGGGCGATGACTTCCCATAGTAGAAATAATGTCTTTCATGTACCATTCCCGTCCTGGCGGTGCGTCTAGCGCCGATGGGGGGGAGTGTGAAAAATGTGTGTTTCCGGCGGATCTCTTCTAGGATTCGGTCCACATTGGTCTTCGGTGGATTTGCTTGGATCCGGTCTGCGTTTTGCCTCCGATGGATCCATTTGGATTAGGTCGGCCGTCATTTTATTTCGTTGTTCACAGGTATGACCCTTTCAGTCTACGCTTCTCATCATTAGCGACATCTATTGTTCTGGTGCAATGGTCTTACGGGACCTTAGTACAGGGACTTGTCGACTTTTTACTACAACAATGTTTGTTTGACTCCGGTGAGGGAGGGGCGTAGACGGCACCACGCCTTTGACTCGCTCAATTGCTTTTAGTTATTGCTAGGTGGTCCATAGACCTGATTGTAATTTTTGTTACTTTTGATGTTCTTTGTATTGCCATTACATATATGTTATTAATATATATTATTAATAACATATAATCTTCCATAAAAATTAATAATATAAAATAAATAATAAACACCTAGTATACTTCGTCCTCCGGTGACTGGATGATTATAAAGTAGAGACAGGTTTGTAGGACACGGTCAATTGCACTAAAGTGTGACCACGTGCTCCCAGTTACCACACGGTGCGGCGGCGCAGCCTGTTTATGTTGTTAATACCTCCCCTGGCAGTAAGTGGTAACTGGTACGTACTCTTTTCATACGCTTAGGTCATTGCTTACGGAAAGATCAATGGACGGCTGAGCCCTGTTTTTATTTTCTTTTTCTTTACCGATTTGGTGTAACAAGCTTCCATATATTTTAGCTGGCTGGCTAGCGAGGATGGAGACGCGAAAATATAGAATTTGGGACGGTGAACTGAACAGGCCGACCTGCACCTCACCTTGTGTTCTTTATTTATATAGTAACGTCAAAACGCTTTTATATTATGAGACGGATATAGTAATGTCAAAAACGCTTTTATATTGTGGGATGGGGGTGTAAATTTGTATGTACCCTACAAATATGTATAGTTACTTTACTTTCTTTTTTTTTAGAAACCACTGGGGGCGAGGACGGGGAGTATTGGCTGCTGGGCAGCTGGCCTTGTTCGTGCCCCTTGAAAAGTTCAGGTGTTAAAAGAAATAGAGATGTGTCCCAAAGATCATCAGAAACTCAGAGGTCGAACACTATATGCAACTGCAAAATTCCAAATGGTTTCACTACAAAGTGGATCCAGATCCACACGTCACTGGAACCAGTGGGCTCCCAATATAGCTGCAGATTAAAGTTAAGACACAGCAACACAGGTAAAAATCTGAGCCGAACGCGAGACGAGACGAGACGAGACTAAGCCACATGTTTTTACAGCACCGAGTCTTAACAAGTCGCAGCTACCAACAGCCAGGGATCCAGTTAAAACTGGCGCTAGCCTACACAGGAACGGACGGCAAGGAGAAGAGAAGACAGATTAGCAGCAGGACATGCATCAACACACGCATCCACCAAGTATCTGAACAAATGGTGGGCACAAAGCCACCATCCGGCAGAACAGAGACCAAGTGCGGCATTGACACGACATGGGCATTCTACAGCTCGGAGATAGTTTACTGTCTTCGCAGTTCCAAACGACCGATTATTAACCATCTTCCCAGGAGCCAATCTCACATTGGCAGAATCTAGGTAGCAGCCAAGCATCTGCAAGATGAGCAGACAAGTAGTGAGTAGAGCAGATGCTCAAAAGATGGTATATGTTCCTATCCAAACAAATATAAGATGGTTTACTAACTTTAAATACTTTTGAGACGCATAAAGCGAAGCCTTTCTTCTGCTGTATCAAGTATAAACACAGATGCAGCTTAGCTATGGGTAAATAGCATGTGATGTGCAGCATTTCAAAACTACAAGAGCTGCGCTTTTGCCTATCATCATCATACGTATACGGTGCCAAGTAATTACAGCAGTTTGTTCGAACAAGAATGTTAGTGCTAGAGGAAGATGCCAAATTCGATGATACAAACGTGCAAAATGCTACAGTACTATGCTAGATCACATGACTAGTCACTCCAGAAATATAATGATTCGGCATCAGGTGAAAAAGATGCATACTTGAGTAATAATCAAGTAAATGGATGAACACACCGGCAATACATAAACCAATCTGGCAGAGAAGATACCTGGCATATTGGCTTGCATGTCGATCCACCACAATATACATGCGCCCTAAATGAATCAAAATAACCCGCGACAGGTTAATGATCCACACAGGCAGGTCTTGCTACGACTGGTCCCGGCTCCAACCACACCATAGTCATAAGTTAATTCCGTCATGGGAGGGATGTGATTAAGTGCAAAGAACATTATATGTGGGTGCTTGTCATCTCCATGGTCGTATTGCACTGGTTGCCAGAAGACATTTGGGGAGCAACTGTGGTTCATGAAACGTGAGACATTTCCAATCTGTTTTGCACTTATCTTGATGGGCAGCGGCTGAAATTCATCAGGTGATACATATGTGCTTTCCTTGCCTATCAATTCAGGCCCAGAGTTCCATTTTAGCGTCTTCTCACCAGGACACACGGTCTGAAAAATGTAATCATCTTCACTATCATCCAAATTAACTTGAAGCTCATCAATGACCTCCCCAGCATACTCACAAATAAATGCACCAGCACGAATAGGATCCCAACAGCGAAGACCCCAGCCTCGATTTGTGGTCCTGAAGACCTCAAAGTGGTACCTGATCCCCTTTTGGCTCACTCTGTTCCGACAATTCAGGCTGCAATGGCAAGCTTCACCACATTCATATATTACTGGCTTGCGGCACACCAACACTCCTGCTGAGCTGTACGGTAGATCACCTCCATTATGTTGCCCACAAGCACACTTTGCATCGCCAGGTAGGCAAACACTCTGGCAACCGCAACCCTGCAAGGCTTTCATGGAGCTGAGGGGTCTCGGGTATTTGACCTCGGTAGTATAGGTGAAATGCCCAGGTCCTCCTTTCTCATGGTCTATCTCATTGACGACACAAACTGGGAACGTTTCAGCCCCAGATGATAGGTCATGCTGTATAACCCTGCCTCTTGTTGATGCATCTTGTATCCATCGCTGCGTCCTCTTCCATATCGCAGCTCCATCACGCTGTCCAGGTTCACGCTGCAGCCTGTACTTGAAGCAGTTGATGCCAAACTTTGTTCTCTCCTTCCAGGACTCCTGGATTTTATAGAGGCCATCGTATATGTAGATTTTGCCAGTTAACGTAGCTGGATCTTTGAATCCCCGCACGACCCTTATCTCATTCTTCCTGTGCAAACTCCTCTCGAGAGCAAGGTTGCCCCTCTCAAGCTTCTGGTCATGCCTCTCCTCGGTATTCCTACTGTTACCCCCTGAACCACTGTACACCAGCGTGTCTGTGTCATCATCATCATTCTCATAACCACCTGCCGCGACAATACATATTGCTACAGAATCCTCGCCATTTTCAAATTTGGCACTCATGTAATCAATGCCACTCATGCTAGGCGCGTGCAACCCGATGATGCATAGCTCCATCCTGAAATAGAAAATATCGCCTATTTCAACACCAGGAGCAGTCCCTACCCTCTTTCCCACATTGGCCCTGATATCACTGGCCATCATGATAGCGCCAGCTTTCAGGTCTGCACGTCTGCTAGCGTCTTGTGTTTCATCCATCTGAAGATGTCTACGCCTGAGTGCCTCAAAGGCCATATGAACTGCTTCCACAGCCTCCCTAGGAGTACTACGTGAAGTCGGTAGAAAAGCAAGCAGCTTGCCAGCAATTTGATTCTTGTAGATAGGCTTAGGGCGCTTGACCTTAACTCCATTTGAGTCGTCAGCAGCCAAACCAGCTGACCTCTTAGCCTGACGTTCAGATGCCGAAGTCTGACTAACCGAATAAGGTTCACCGTCATCATTAAGTGGTCTAACCCCAGATGATCTCGTCTTGTATGCTGAGACAGGGGTAACATCAATGGGCACATTAGCACTTGTGCCTGCAGGCGAACAAGCATTTGCAGTAGCACTGAAGGTGGCGAACGATCCAAAGGCAGGAAGGCTCCCAGCACCAAATCCTGTAGGAAACTGGCCAACCGGAGTCACAACGACCAATGGTGGGGTGCTTGACTGATTAATATTGACTCCCATAGGTGCAGGGAACATTGGAGCTAAAGACCTTAACGGCTTGACATCCAGAAGCTCCTGATTAGGGCCAGGTATGAAATTCCTAGCCCTGTCCATGTTAAATCAACCAAAAATGCCTGCACAAGAAAGGAAAAACCTTAGTGGACTATACAGTAACAAAATCATAAAGGAGTAAGCAGCACTTGGTGAATCCTGAAGCATGGTTGCACCCTTGTAAAAGTACCGCATGCGAGTACAACCAGCATGAAAGTCAAACACCAAGCTAAAATCTTACCTGCTTTTGTTACTCCTTTGATCTTTTCCAAACCAAATCTGAAACCACCTATAGTGAATCTACAAGAATTGATGGATGCCCTTTGAGAACTACATTGGATCATTACAGTTATCAACTAGATGAAGCATTTCCTTCTCAGTACTAAACGTTTACCGCTAGGACAATGTAACTGTTATGCTCACATTTAAAGTATTTCTCTTATTTACCGTATATGTGTGCCCTCACGTATATCTTTTCTCTGCCACAGCCACTGTGGATTGCTCTTACAAGAGTGAGGACGAACAAGGGAAAAGTTTGGAAGATAGGAATACTTGATAATTGAAGGGCTCAGACTGGGCCCTGACATCCGTACTAGATTAGCATGAACAGTGTGGAAGTTCGGGTGAAGATCAGCCAAGAAGTGGAGATGCATTATGAAAAAGAAGAAAAGTGGAGGCACATAGTACGATGTCCTGCTGCGTCACACATCTGGTGGTTGGTAGCAATCCGCCCCTGTGTCTCCCCCTTTGAACGTATACGGGAAACGTGCACTCCGCTGGGTCTGCCAGCCACGCTCACTCCTTGTGTCTTTCTAGTTATACCGTGAAAAATTTGGGATGCCAGGAATGCTAACGTGTTTAGGCAACTCTTGCATCTGCCATTGATGTATTAAGGAACATAGTCGTTCACCTCACTCTGTGGTCAAATAGGCTAAGAACAGCTGAATAGCGGATGATAAAGCCCTTACTGGTTTGTGGCGGGACTATCTCACCTATCGTTAGCACTCTGCACACGAGTTCTCTGAAATATATTCAGGTGGGGATTCACTAATGTAGGCATTAGCATAATTTCAAAGGAAAAAAAACAGATTTAGAGCTGAATTTGGCAAATTGAAACATAAAGTATTTGCCTGGCTGATCCTCCATGATAGAATTTACACCAGGGATATGCTAAAATGTAGGCATTAGCATGTGTCCGGCGATGATCATTTGTGCTATGCCCTTTGAGAGCTAAAGAGGATTGGCAGCATCTATTCTTCCAGTACAATTTCAGCACAATGGTATGGACCTGTCTCCCTATTACTTGATCCCCGGGGAGCATAGCCTTTTCAATCCTGTGGGCTTGTTGACATTTAACTGGTCCTTGCTTCAAGGATAATGTAATTTGGCTTACTCGCACATTTGGAAGCAGCGTAGTGGCGACATTTTGAAAGGTTCCATGCCGACTTTTAGATCTTGGAAGTCTGGCTTTGTTGCAGATGCTACCTTTCTTAAGTACTCCCTCCGTTCGGAATTACTTGTCGCAGAAATGGATATATCTAGACGTATTTTAGTTCTAGATACATCCATTTCCGAGACAAGTAATTCCGAACGGAGGGAGTATATAATAGGGTGAAGAAACAGCTAGTTACCCCTCTGTTAACGGTTAAACACCTCTTTCTCGAATGTCCTCTTGCACAACTTTTATGGCGATCAATTCATATAGCCTTTAACGTTCAACACCTAAGGAGCATAAACACGTTATTTGGGACGTGGATCAATGGAGTGGACGCACACTTAGCTAAACATATTCGGATAGGAGTATGTGCACTACTCTGAGCTATATGGAACACTAGAAATGACATGATTTTTAATGGGACACAATTCACCAATTTTTTGCAGGTTATCTACAGAGCTACAGCTTGGATCCGTATGTGGTCCTTACTCACTCATGTGGACTTGAAGAAGCTTTTAGTTATTGGGTGCAACCGTTTGGAGACGGTAGCAGGGCTATCTTCAGCCGATTTGGATGGTGATCTAATAACAGGCTAGGTGTGTAGGCATCGTAGCTTGTGGTTTTCAGGTTTTCATCACCGGATGTGGCACTTTTCAGCTTTTATCGCCGGCTGTGGCGCTTTTCTGTTTATTTTCAGGCTATTCCTCATTTTATGAGCTTCTGTGGACCTCATGACTCTGGTTCGTTCTGTTTGTCAACATCGCTGTATGCATCGATTGATGCAGAGGCCGGGGGTGATCCTCCTTTCAAAAAAAAAAGTTACCCCTCTGTCATTATGGATTGGTAGACTGTTGAGAATTGTTTTCCTTTTTCCTTGCTGATGTAAACAGTTGGTTGTACAGTACTTATTTATTTGTTGAGTACGAAAATGGATGTACACGTAGCATTGGCGAAGTACATTTCAAGAACCAAATTTTCATTGAAATCAGTCCACCTAACCATAGAAAATGAG
Source organism: Secale cereale (assembly GCA_902687465.1). NCBI lineage: Eukaryota > Viridiplantae > Streptophyta > Magnoliopsida > Poales > Poaceae > Secale > Secale cereale. Next base: position 596,378,087 of record LR738709.1, read on the forward strand.
ATGAGTCCATCTATAGCAAAGGTTTTATCTAGGTACAAATAAGTAGGAACAGAGCCCAGGGTTCCAATCCATAAACTTGTGTCAACACTCATGGCCAGCATTCTTTTTTTTTTACAGAAGTCCCTTTCTAATAGTACATGCCCTGGCCTGGCGGTCAATACGCAGGGTGGCCCGTCCTCCCAGGGCCACCGGAATGGAGGGGGAAAGAAAGCAGTGTTCAGCCCGACGGGGAAGCCCCGATCACGCGTCCTCTTGGGACGGACGGGGAGAAGCTAAGAAAACACGTCCCGTTTCGCCAGGCCGCGCGGAGTCCGCCCCCCAATCGAGAAATGAACGCGCTCGGCGACGCCCCGTGCGGGGATGCATGCATCCGGAGGGAGAGGAGACGGTACCTGAGCCGAGCGGGAGGCCGCCTCTCGAGGACGAAGGGAGAGGGGCGGAGAGTGGCCGCCGCCGCCGAGGCCGACAGAGAGCGATCTCTCTGACGGGGGTTTGGTCGAAACGAACGAAGAGAAGAAGCAGAGGGCGGCGGCGCCCACTGTGTGGGTGTGGGACGGGACGGGTGCGCGGCGACTGGTTTATTATTAAATCGCGGGGGCTGCTCTCTGGTCGGAGGTCGTGGGCGTGACCGCATCCAGCGCGTCGGCCGCGGATCCGACGGCCGAGGGCGGCCCCCGCGTGCGCGTGGGCGTGGCGACATGGGCCCAGCGCCACCACCTGGCGCCGCGAGGAAGAGACCGGAGTCGCGCGGAGTCCGAGGAAGGGGTGGGTGGGTGGGTCTCGGCGTTTTCTTGGGCTTGTTTTTTTGCACGACGAGAGGAAAAGGGTGGCTGGTGGCACGCCCGAGATAGCAAGCCGACGAGGCAGCGCGCTCACCCGAGCAAAAGCGCCGTCTCTCTCTCTCTCTCTTGTGCGTTGCTGTGCGCGACCGCAACCACGCGCTCCGTTTTTTTACGTTACTTTTTTGAAAAAAAATCTGATTTATTATAAAAACTCATTGGAAGTACAAATCATCTCAAACATAATTAAACTACATAGAGATTTTGAGACCACGGGACAGTCACTATTGCCGTCGACGCGCTACTTTCATACCGGAGCCGGTGATGACAGTCGGAAAGTCTACGTGCACGTGCCCCTACCACCCCCCTACGACCAGCGGTGCCCTGGAGCCGCGGTTGTCGTTGTTGGGCTCTTGTATAAACTGAAGCATCTAACATCAAATCTCGTGCAATCATATTGATAAAACTAGACAGTAAGAGCACCAACGATTGGGCGCCCCAAATCGGCCTCAAACACTCGGGTTGTGTGCCCAATACCAGATCGGTCATGATTTTTGACCCAGACGGACGCCTCAAACGGGCTTCAAACGTCCGGGCTGACCGGCACCCTCATATTCAGCCCAAATATGAGGCGGATATGGGGTGGTTCGGGCACGCCTGGCTGGGTCCGTCTGACAAGGCCGGCCCACCACCGACCCCACGGGTGTCCCACAAAAAAACCATCCGGCTCATCGCTCTGAAACCCTAACTCACTCATTCTCCTCTCTCGCTCCGTCCCCCCTCTCACCGCAGCGATTTCGATCAAATCCGCCGTAATATCGAGCTCCGACAGCCGCTCTGACTGGTGAAAAATCACAAAACTGGCCCTTTGGTCAAAGTTCAGCACAAAATGGCCCCATTATCAAAATATTTCACAAAATGGCCCTACCCGCATGACGCCCGCACCCGGGGCGCCATGCTAGATGCCATAACGCCCCGGTCAAAGGCGCCATACAGGTCACCGGTGACTTGCGTGACTTGCCACGTTGGCAGGGCCTGTCACCATGACGCCTGGTCCCAGGGCGCCATGCTCTGTACCACGACGCCCTGGCCCGGGGCGCCATACCCCTTACCATATCGACGCCCTGCAACAGGCATGGCGCCCTGACCCAGGGCGTCGTGCTGTTCTGCTGCTCCTGTTGCATCAGGTTTCCATGACACCTACACCTATTTCCTACATAATTTCCTTTGGTCAAAGTTCACCACAAAATTTCCTACATAGTTCACGACAAATGCATCAAGTTTCATACATAGTTCAGGACAAAGTTTCCTACATAGTTGAAGACAAATGCATCAAGTTTCATACATAGTTCAGGACAAAGTTTCCTACATAGTTGAAGACAAATGCATAATTTCCTTCCTTTACCCCTCTTAACCGGTGCAACATCCTTCCCCTTCACTAAGCGTCTTCTCCTCTGCAGTGGCACCTCCACCTCCTCTTCCTCCTCCTCTGAGGCGGCCTCGATCACCGGGTCCTTACGTGCCTTCCTTGCGTATTTGCCCGGAGTATACTTTCCACGCCTTTGACTAGGCTGAGGCGCATCGGGCATCTGCGAGGTGTTAATCTCCTCATGCGTCTGTTCATCCCCCTCCTCCTCCATGTCATCAACCGATTCTTCGCCTTGCTGCTGGGTGTCGCTTGATGATGATCTCGATCTCGAAGCTGTAGGGACGGCGACATCAGTGGAGCGGCAGCCTAGTAGAGCACCAAGGCCACGTGCCCAAGACTTGCTCCGCTGTGAAATTGACATATCATGAAGTTAGGAGATATACCCAAAAAATGTGTATGAAAAGCAAATTATCAAATGGCATACCTCAACAAAAGCTTTAAGCTTATTGTACGACTCTTCACCTGGAGGGTACTTGAGTGCCTCACCGGCGTCGTTGACATGCTTCGAGAGCTCGTTTTGCTGTTGGACACAATAGGACAAATCATTTTGGCACAATGTAGGCAAGCATATAGATATAACGGTAACTTACCACAAAGCGGATAGTTGGCGCCAATTCATACCGTCTACCATCTCTAATAAGCCTGTTGTACTCCATATTGGCCATCTGATCAAAACCTGGATTTGGTTCATGTAATATGTCCCCTGGCTGAAATGCGGGTGCGTTAAGTTGAGTACGGGCAACGGAACGAAACCACACAAGATAATTGTTGAATGCTTCCATATCAAAAGGTCGTGGGGAGGCTTAGAAGTCGGTTCACGTAGTGAAAGCTCAATCTTATTGAGCTTCTGCTTGAACTCCTGGATATACACGTCATGCTCTCGATCCCATTTTTTTATACTCGTCTGCTTCATCTTGTCGAGACTGCATAGCATTTGACAATTGCATTTTCGTTAGTATCTTGAAAACAATGGAGAAAGCATTTGAAGTGCTAAGCACTTACCTATGCAAATGTAGCGAAGTGTCCTTGTACTTCGGCGGGGTCTCTTGAAATAAGCCAAATTGTGTCATAACTCGTTGTGGCTGATAAAACTCAACAGCATAATAACAAATCAATGGGCAGCGCATCCGCCATAAGTGTGCTTCCTGTAGACACTTTGGGTTAAGTCTGAAAGTAATATGACCAGCTCCCCTACCAATGTTGCCCTCCGTTCCGTACGGTTGCCAGGTAACCTATAATCAAAGATTAAGAAAATACTACATTGTTAGTATGAATTTTGGAAAACCGAACAAACCGAAGAGACAAAGCAAGAGACTACTAAGATAACCTGCTCCGGGGTCATGATGTCAAGCTCGTTGCAGTAATGCAAATACATGGTCTTTGAATTGCCCTGGTATACTGCTGCACTGTTTCATCGTCCGCACAAACTGGGCATTTCCCAAAGTTCTCAGCAATCCAATGATAACCTGCTCCGGCGGACTTCCCTTGTACCCCTGGCTCCGTCCCTATGAGTCCAACCATAATCTCACGCCATCCATCAGAATCTGTGCTAAAACAAATAGGCTCTCCTTTGATGGGAAGTCCAGTGATCAGAGAAACATCCTGCAAGGTGACCGTCATCTCCCCAGCATAGAAGTGAAAAGTATGTGTCTCAAGGCGCCATCGGTCAACGAGTGACGTGATCGCACAAGGGTTCATCTTTGGCATCGAACGAGACACGAGTGAGATGAAAGGAAGAAGCCCAGTCTTCCGGATATACTCCGTGTATCGCTCGTCATACTCCATCTTGTCATGAACCGAACCGGACCTCAGGTGAAGCTGATCAAAAACCCTTCCTTCATCTGCCATGAACCGTCCACGATGCAATTGATCATACGATGGATGGATAAGAGAAGCCATCCTGCAAATTACAATTGTATATGGTAAGCCCCGTTGTCATTTGCAAATATACGCACTAGTGCAAAAACATACATACTGATGTCTACACACGCTTCTATTCTTGTAGACTATGTTGGGCCTCCAAGCGCAGAGGTTTGTAGGACAGTAGCAATTTCCCTCAAGTGGATGACCTAAGGTTTATCGAACTCAGGGAAGTAGAGGTTGAAGATGGTCTCTCTCAAGCAACCCTGCAACTAAGATACAAGAAGTCTCTTGTGTCCCCAACACACCTAATACAACTAGAATTTGTATAGGTGCACTAGTTCGGCGAAGAGATGGTAAAATATGGATGATAGGAGTGGCAAAGCAAAGTAATATAAATATGTAATAAAAAGTGCAGCAAGCAAACAAGTGGTAAACGTGAGCACAATTGGTATTGCAATGGTGGAAACAAGGCCTAGGCTTCATACTTTCACTAGTGGCAACTCCCAACAACATTAACATAGTCTAATCACATGAGATTTCCCATAAAACATGCAATGGAGACGCACCCGGAGGTCATTCCTTTGTGGTCAAGAGAGGACGAGAATTATGTAGGGCTACAAAAGCACACCTCAAAGTTCGTAGTTCTCAATCTATGGATTTCCCAATGTCACCGCGGCCATCCAAAGAGAGTACCAATCACCACAACATATCTCAAGGATAGTCAAAGACAAGCACCAAGAGACTCTCAATCTTCAATCAACACACAAAAGAGGAAATCACTCATGAAAATATTCTTCTAATCCATGTCCAATAGACCGCTGTTACCTTGGTCTCGGGGATTATACTAGATAAAGACAAGTGAGTACATCAATCCAATACATAGAGGAAGGGGAAATATCATGGGATCACCCTAGATTAACATAGCCTATGATCACAACGAAGATCACATCATGGGAGAGAGAATTGACCACATAGCTACTGGTAGAAACCTCAGCCCCGAGGAGGAACTACTCTCGCATCATGGAGGGAGGAAGCAACGTCGATGGAGATGAATCCGGGGGCACTTCCCCGTCCCGGCAGGATGCCGGCACAGGAATTCTGGTCCCCCGAAACTTGGTGGCGATGGCGGCGGAGATCGGAATTGCTTCTGGAGAAAAGGGTTCTGGGATCTGGGTTTTCGCGATGGGAGAATAAATAGGAGGCCAAGTAGGGTACCAGAGGAGGTGGGAGCCCCCCAGGCGGCCCCCCGGCGCGGCCAGGGGTGGGGCCGCCGCATTAGGGCGCCTGGGGCCCCTCTGGCCCCCCTCTGGCCCCACTTCTGGCACATGGAAGCTTCTGGAGCGCTGATTTTTTATATATTTTTCCCGGAATTTTTCTGGCAATTTAAGTAATGGGAAAACCTGAAATACAAAAACAGCAGAAAACAGAAACTGGCACTTGGGTGCACTGAGTTAATAGGTTAGTCCAAATATGATCAAAAGTGTATGAAAGTGTATCAAAAGCATAGCAATATCACCCAAAACATGCATGGAGCAAGCAGAAATTATAGATACGTTTGGGACGTATCAACATCCCCAAGCTTAATTCCTGCTCGTCCTCGAGTAGGTAAATGATAACAAGCACAATTTCTATGGTGACATGCTACCAAAGAGTCTTTCACAATCACATGACAAATGCTTATTGAGATAATGAATCTTTAGTAATTAAGTTGCCTCATGAGAATATCACAAAGAACTGAAAGTTTACAATATGATACTGAAACACCCAATAGATTTGTAGTGAGCATGGTGTGCAAACATGACAAAGCGATACCTCGCTTGCCCCCTTTAGTGAAGCAAAACATAAATGCAGGAGCACCTCCGAAGTTTAAGTGACGACTAGATACAATGATTTCAGAATAAGCGATATCACAATCATGCAGAAGACAATGGTACTTTGGGACAATGCACATTACACTCAGAATGACAATCATGCTCTCAATAGTTGGTGCTTTGAAGAAAGAAGGTGGAGACTCTCGAACCGTGGATTTTGATGGCAAGGTTAAAAACCCGTGGCTGGAAGCAAAGACTAAACAAGTACCAGAGCTCGTGGTTTTAAAAACAGAGATAAAAAGCTTTTGGGAGGTGCATAATTTGTCAACGAATGCTAGTAGATAACCCAATTACTTCTTATGCTGGACAAGTTTCGAGGAACGGCTCCCACGCAGGGACGATCACATCCCCTTAATCTCCTTTGTTTATCACTGTCAGAATTTTCTGATTTCTCATGAACAAAGCGTGAAGGAGGGTTTGTTTGTTGCTATTATCTTTTGTGAGCTGGGCGCACTCATGCCAGTCCCTCCTCGTATTAGGGGTTTGTAGATTAGACATGCAATCCCGAGGTAAAATTTGTCCAACATAAGAAGATCATGAATTACCTACTACTTCCTCATGAGCTAAAACAGAGGCACAAAAAGAGAAATGCTTTTGAATAATTTTGAGATGGTACAAGAAAGTCTTCGTTAGGAATGGCAAGTAAATACCATATATAGGAAGGTATGGTGGACTCATATGGCATAACTGGTTTCAAGGATTTTGGATGCACAAGCAGTCAGACCGCTTAGTACAGGTGAAGGCTAGCAAAAGACTGGGAGCGACCAACTAAGAAAGCAATGACGGCCATAATCATGCAGAGCGACAAAGCAACATTGAATCGGGCATGGGAGTTATATCACTACTCAGAAATTAAAGATCATCAAGGCTTGATAGACTTTCTTTACAGTCTTAAATATGCGTGAGCATATGCCAAGTCAATCAAAATAAATTCTTGGAGGAAGATATCACTAAACCATACCACATCATAGGCAAACAAATCATGCTGGTACTTCAATAACACATTAAGAACCCCTAGCTATTTGAGACTAACCATAAGAAAACATGAACTACTAAGCACCATTATGCACATAGCATTTTTATGATAGACATATCAACCAGTGCCACAGAAGCCAACTCTCTTAACAAGATAAGCATGATAACTCAAGAGAGTTCCAGAAGCAACAACCTAAACAAAAGCTCTTAAAAAGATATGCATGAAAACTAAGAGCTAAGCATGACAGCAGCTATGAAAAGATAAAGAACACACACAAGAAGATACGCATGCAAGCCTATGTTGTGTTCTTCGGTGGAGTGGAGCTTGTTTCTCTCCCAAACAATGAAGGCTAGGATCCAACTTGTTAAGAACAGCAAGTAAAACTAAATAAACTAAAAAGAAAAGAGCAAGACGCTCCAAGCATAGCACATAACGCATGAAGTGATAAAAATATAGTGGAACGAAGGACGAACTGATAATTGTTGATGGAGAAGGGGATGCACGGGGGCATCCCCAAGCTTAGATGCTTGAGTCTCCTTGGATATTTCTCGGGGGTGCATGGGGGCATCCCCAAGCTTGAGCGTTTGACACTCCTGAATCTTCTTTTATCATCTTCCCTCGCACACTTGAAAACTCCCTTCATACATAACTCATCATAATCTGATTAGAGAGGTTAGTACCCACAATAAAATATTTTTTCTCTACTGGAAACAAAGATATTCTTGAAGGTCTACTGTTTCTCAAGATCGCCAAAAAGTTTTTGCAAAGAAAAAGCAAGCTTAAGGTCTGCAAAACGAAGAAAAGGCAAAACAGGGCAGAATCTGTGAAAAACAGACCAGCAGGTAGTAAATAAATTTTTTGGGGTACTTCTGCAACTCAAATCAAAAAACTCAGAACGGACGCTCGAAAGCCAATTGTATAGAGCATGCTGTAAAAAAATTCAGATCAAAAAGATGATCTGGTGATTTTATTCGAATTTTTCTTTCCAAGGACAGAATCTGTTTTCTGGACAGCATGTCACAACTTTTGAACTTTCTTGCAATCAGAGGCTAAAATTGGCACAAAGCTGGAAAATAAAGATACAATGATGTTGCTACAGTAGTAACGAACATCAAGACCACTAAAAACTGAAAGAACAAACTGAAAGCAAAGATAACAAGGGTTGTCTCCCTAGAGCTCTTTCTTTATAGCCATAAAGATAGGCTTAAGACTTTAATGATGCTCTCGTAGGAATAAGAGTTGAAGAACAAAAGAGAGCATCAAGAAGCAAATACCAAACACATTTAAGCCTAACATGCTTCCTATGCATAGGAATATTGCAATAGAATAATTCATTGAAGCACAAAGCAATAAGCATAGGAAGACAAAACAAGTGCAGCTTCAAAACCTTCAACATAAAGAGAGGGAACTTGATATTATTGAAATATCTATAAGCATATGTTCCCTTCTCATAATAATTTTCAGTGGGATCACGAATAAACTCAACAATATAAGCATCACATAAAGCATTGTTACCATGATCCACATGCAAAAAGGTACTCTTACTCTCCACGTAAGCATAATCTTTCTCATTGGTAATAGTGGGAGTAGGACTATCATAAACAAGTTGAACACTATAGATTAATTGTGTATTAGGAAGATGGTGTTCAACAAGGGAGTAATTCCCTCCATGATTATGACAAGTTTCATAAGGATAATTTCTCCTTATGTCATAGGTACCTTTATAATCGCTATAGCTTGGAGTTATAACATCATCATAGTAGAGAAGAGCATTATCATTGCTAGCAACTATATTTGTAAACATGTTGTCTTTATTCTTACTAGCAAAAGAATTATCAATTATCACATCACTAGCGGGTAAAGGATTTGCAATCCTATCATCCCCAAGCTTAGAGCTTTCCATATCATCACTTTCAGAGTTGGTACCAAAAAGATTTTCAAGATCATAAGTAGCATTATCATCATTTTCCCAATCACAATAAGTAACATGCATATCATAATCAAAATCATCTTCAATAGTACCTACGGATGTATCATCAAGATGATAATTAAGGCAATAAACTTCACCTTCTTCTTTAAACTTACAACCGTTAGGATAAAAGTTGATGGGAGGAATATGCTCAGGCCAGGTTGATACTCATTCTTCTTCCTTCTTGCTCCTCTTCCTCCTCCTCTTCTTTTTCTTCTTCTTCACCTTAGGAGGGAGTGGTTGGAGATGAAGCTTCTCCACATATCCTGGTTTATCATTAGAAACAATAGGGGAAACTTGGGAGAAACTCTCCTTTTTATTAGCAGAAACATAAGAGACATTTTTATACTTTGGTAAAGTTCCCTCCTTTCTAATCTTACTTATGTAATCATTTTTATGGCAATTAACAGCACAATAGAGATGACAATTTTGCAAAGTGTTTTTTATTCATATGGCATTAACATCTAGCCAATAAGTCTTTTCTGATAACTCTTCACACATCAAAAATAACATAAGCTCATCATAAAGATCAGGGGTGATCATGTTATCACACAACTGGTTAACAGTTATGTTTTGAAAGTGCATGCATTGAAAATTAAAGTGACCCTCTATACAGCAAAGTTCACAAGTAAAAGGATAAAGGTCACACAATTCTCTAGCAATTTCATTTAAATCTTTGACCCAAGTGATTGTTCTTTCATGCTTATGTTGCTTAAAATACTTCTCTTCTTCAATCATAGGCCTTTCACAAGGTCTATCCACTCCACAAAAATTAACATGCTTATATAAAACTTCATTTTTAGGAATTGGATCGTGCATGTTGCAATCATCATGAACAATTTCATTTTCTTTGCAAATCTCTTTAAAAGGTTCATGATGCTTGATCCAATCTTCCTTAGGCATATTAAGATGTGAAGCAAAAGATTTGAGGAAATCAACAAGGAGTTGAGAATCAAGCCCAAACTTAGCACTAAACTTATTAAAACTTGTAGTTTCAACAAAGGACTTAATGCAATCATACTCATAAATTATACCTGACTCTTTACCTTTGTCGATCTCCCAATCTTCAGTGTTGCGTTGAATTATTTCAAGGAGTTCCCATTTAGCATCAATCTTTTCGTTTGTGAAAGAACCCATAGAGGAAGCATCAAGCAAATCTTTATCTTGTCGAGAGAGCCTCGCATAGAAATTAGTAATAATCATATCTTTGGGGAGCCCATGGTTAGGACATTTTAGCATTAACGTTTTCAGTCTCCCCCAAGCTTGAGCTATGCTCTCTCCATCATGAGGATGGAAATTATAAACATAATTCCTATTCTCATGAACTTCATGAAGAGGATAAAACTTGGAGTAAAAGAGAGACTGGATCTCTTCCCAATCCAGCAGGTGAGAGTCATCTAGTAGCCTATACCATTCCAATGCTTTTCCTTTCAGTGACAAGGCAAATAATTTCCTCATGACTCCATCTCTTGTCAAACATGAAATCTTAAACAACTCACAAAGTTCTGTAAGTTTCAACAAATGAATACTAGGATTGACTGTCCCATCATAACAATCATTCCTAATTATTTCAATTATCCCAAGTGGTATTTGGAACGGGATACATTCAGTAGGTGGAGGAGACTTCTCTACCACGGGTGTGGTAAAGCGGCCTTCCCCAAGCAGCGAACTAAGAGTGCGGTTTTCCATAAACATAACTAGTGAAACTAAAAACAAGAAACGAAAAGATTTAATTGCAAGATCTAAAGATATACCTTCAAACACTTACTTCCCCGGCAACGGCGCCAGAAATAGCTTGATGTCTACACACGCTTCTATTCTTGTAGACTATGTTGGGCCTCCAAGCGCAGAGGTTTGTAGGACAGCAGCAATTTCCCTCAAGTGGATGACCTAAGGTTTATCGAACTCAGGGAAGTAGAGGTTGAAGATGGTCTCTCTCAAGCAACCCTGCAACTAAGATACAAGAAGTCTCTTGTGTCCCCAACACACCTAATACAACTAGGAGTTGTATAGGTGCACTAGTTCGGCGAAGAGATGGTAAAATATGGATGATAGGAGTGGCAAAGCAAAGTAATATAAATCTGTAATGAAAAGTGCAGCAAGCAAACAAGTGGTAAACGTGAGCACAATTGGTATTGCAATGGTGGAAACAAGGCCTAGGCTTCATACTTTCACTAGTGGCAACTCCCAACAACATTAACATAGTCTAATCACATGATATTTCCCATTAAACATGCAATGGAGACGCACCCGGAGGTCATTCCTTTGTGGTCAAGAGAGGACGAGAATTATGTAGGGCTACAAAAGCACACCTCAAAGTTCGTAGTTCTCAATCTATGGATTTCCCAATGTCATCGCGGCCATCCAAAGAGAGTACCACAATCACCACAACATATCTCAAGGATAGTCAAAGACAAGCACCAAGAGACTCTCAATCTTCAATCAACACACAAAAGAGGAAATCACTCATGAAAATATTCTTCTAATCCATGTCCAATAGACCGCTGTCACCTTGGTCTCGGGGATTATACTAGATAAAGACAAGTGAGTACATCAATCCAATACATAGAGGAAGGGGAAATATCATGGGATCACCCTAGATTAACATAGCCTATGATCACAACGAAGATCACATCATGGGAGAGAGAATTGACCACATAGCTACTCGTAGAAACCTCAACCCCGAGGAGGAACTACTCCCGCATCATGGAGGGAGGAAGCAACGTCGATGGAGATGAATCCGGGGACACTTCCCCGTCCCAGCAGGATGCCGGCACAGGAATTCTAGTCCCCCGAAACTTGGTGGCGATAGCGGCGGAGATCGGAATTGCTTCTGGAGAAAAGGGTTCTGGGATCAGGGTTTTCGCGACGGGAGAATAAGTAGGAGGCCAAGTAGGGCACCAGAGGAGGTGGGATCCCCCCAAGCGGCCCCCCGGCGCGGCCAGGGGTGGGGTCCCGCCATCAGGGCGCCTGGGGCCCCTCTGGCCCCCCTCTGGCCCCACTTCTGGCACATGGAAGCTTCTGGAGCGCTGATTTTTTATATATTTTTCCCGGAATTTTTCTGGCAATTTAAGTAATGGGAAAACCTGAAATACAAAAACAGCAGAAAACAGAAACTGGCATTTGGGTGCACTAAGTTAATAGGTTAGTCCAAATATGATCAAAAGTGTATGAAAGTGTATCAAAAGCATAGCAATATCACCCAAAACATGCATGGAGCAAGCAGAAATTATAGATACGTTTGGGAAGTATCACATACATGTGCAAAATTTCTACACTAATTCTTCTTCCATACATCATATATGTGCATATAATTTTCTACAATATCATACACCATATATTTGCACTAATTCTTCCATACACCATATATATGTGCGTACATATCCTAACCAAGTTCCTAGCACTTTCATAAAATCCTATAGCATACATATTCTAAGCCATACATATCCTAAATCACACTAATCCCTACATTATCACACCAAAATCCACTATCCATTTCAACAAAAAGATGAACTAGGCTTTCACCCAACTCAATCAAATGGAGAGATTTCAACCAATAGAAAGAGGGGAAAAGGAGGAGAATACCTTGAGGATTCAAAGGGCAACCAGATCCACCGATCTCCGGCCCAGATCCGCAACTCTTGAGTGGGGAGAGGGAGGGGCGATTTGAGGGGCGCCATGGAGTGGGGAAGAAGAGAAAGAACGAACAGAGAGCAGAGAGGCTCGGCAGGCGATATGGTAAGGGGTATGGCGCCCCGGGCCAGGGGCGTCGTGGTACAGAGCATGGCGCCCTGGGCCCAGGCGTCATGGTGACAGGTCCTGCCAACGTGGCAAGTCACGCAAGTCACCAGTGACATGTATGGCGCCTTTGACAGGGGCGTTATGGCATCTAGCATGGGCCCCCGGGTGCGGGCGTCATGCGGGTAGGGCCATTTTGTGAAATATTTTGAAAATGGGGCCATTTTGTGCTGAACTTTGACCAAAGGGCCAGTTTTGTGATTTTTCACCTCCGACTGTGAGCTGGATCCGGATCACGAGCTTTCCCTCCGCATTGCGTTGGAGCGGTCCAAGGTGAAGACCAGGAGCACATCCGGATATGCCGCCTTGCCGCAGGCGCAGCTTCCCCATCCGCGCAGCTTGGACGCCGACGTTGGCCCCTCCCGGCCCGGGCGCAGCTTTGACATGCGGACTGCATGGAAAATAAAAAAATTCATACGAACACCCAAGATCAATCTAAGAGATGCACATCTACAAGAGGAGAGTTGGATCCACATACCCTTGTAGATCGCAAAGCGGAAGCGTTACTAGAACGCGGTTGATGGAGTCGTACTCGCGACGATTCAAATCGCGGAAGATCCGATCTAGCGCCGAATGGAGGGCGCCTCCGTGTTCAACACACGTACAGCTGATGCGCCTCGAACCCCTCGTTGGTTACCCCAAGTGGAAGGTGTAAGATGCAGTGTTGTGGAAGTGTTTTCCCTTAGCAAATGCCAAGGATCGAATCCCCAGAGACTCCTAGGTTCAACAGGTAGGTGTCAACTGCTAACGGCGCAATTAGCAATCAACGTGGACCTGCACACAGATACAAATAACTTTGCTCCCAACGAGTACAGAGAGGTTGTCAATCCCTCCGGCCTTGTAGTTCACAAAGGATTAAAAGCAATGATAGTAGTGATAGATAGTGTTTTGCAATAGTAAGTAAATAGCGAAAAGTAAATAGCGGGTGTGAACAATGATGGTAATATGGACCGGAGTCACATGATGTTCACTAGTGATGTCTCTCTCTCCCAAAAGACGATAAAACAGCTATGTGAGGTAAACGAATTACAGCTGGGCAATTGACAGGACCACGAACGCAAACCAATGCTGACTACATTGCAAGAAAGGTTGAGGTTCAAAGCATGGGCGGTACGCCAAAATAAGTAGACCTAAATCCATCAATATCTACTACTAATCATCCACCTTGAGATATCTATCCAGAACATCTCGCTGGTATTAAGTTGCGAGCCCCACCCATAGTGTAAACTCAAAGCAACAGACAACTGCATTAAAAGAACTTTGCGTAAAGTAAACAATCCTTGCACCCGCGGGCACAAGCACCGTTGTTTTCCCCCTTGTGGCAACATCACATCCCCTAGACTCATGTTTCTGTCACTCAAGCTAGTCATCGAGGGGCATGAACCCACAATCAAGCATAACGTTCCCTCTTGGAGTCACTACCTACTACTCGGCCAAAGCAATAAATAACAACGGAGAACATGCAAGAATTACTTATGAACATAAATATAAAAGAGGTGAATCAAATATATTACTCAAGATCAATCTGAACATAATCTCATAATCCATCAGATCCCAGCAAACTCAACATAGCAACAGCATAAGGATTACACATGTGCCTCGATCATGTAGGGCAGCTCACGAGGACTAATTAGTGAAGCACAAGAACGGGAGGAGAACATCACATAGCTACTGGTCATGGACCCATGGTCCAAGGGAGACTACTCACGAGTCATCCGGGAGGCGTCCATGGTGGTGGAGAAGCTCCCGGTGGTGATCCTCCCCTCCGGCAGGGTGCCGGGAAGAGTTCTCCTGGTGCTCCCGATCTTGGAAGCGGCGGCGGCGGCGGAACATAGATGGGATCGCGAAAATGGTTCTTTGTCTAAGGGTTTCGGAGGACGCTTTAAATATATGCCAAAGGGGAGCATCGGGGGAGCTTCGGGGGGCCCAGGCGCCCCCCCCGGCGCGGCCCAGGGGGCGCGCCGCCAGGGCGCCTGGAGCCCTGGTGGCCCCCCCCCAGGCTGCCCTTCGGACGCACGGTTGTTTCCGGAACGCTGATTTTTTATATAAATTTTCTGGATTTTTCCTGGCAGTTCTCGTAATGTGAAAACCTGAAATACAAAAACAGCCGAAAACAGAAACTGGCACTGGGGTGCACTGGATTAGTAAGTTAGTCCAAATATGATCAAAAGTGTATGGAAGTGTATGAATATCATAGCAATATCACCCAAAAGTGGCATGGAGCAAGCATAAATTATAGATACGTTTTGGACGTATCAACATCCCCAAGCTTAATTCCTGCTCGTCCTCGAGTAGGTTAATGATAACAAGAATAATTTCTGTGGTGACATGCTATTAACCATATAGGACTTTCTCATAGTCATATGACAAAAGCTTATGAGACAATGATTCTATAGTAATTAAGTTGCCTCAAGAGAAAATCACAAAGGACTGAAAGTTTTACAACATGAAATTGAAACATCAAAAAGATTTGCAATGAACATGATGTGCAAATATGATAAAGTGATATCTAGCTTGCCCCCTTTAGTGATGCAAAACATAAATGCAGGGGCACCTTCAAGGTTTAAGTGATGACTAGATACAATGATTTCAAAATAAACGATATCACAATCATGCAAAAGACAATGCTACTTTGGGACAATGCACATTACACTCAGAATGACAATCATGCTCTCAGTAGTTGGTGCTTTTAAAAGAAGGTGGAGACTCAACATAAAAGTAAAAGAATGGTTATGTGCTAGAGCTTTTTATAGAAGCAATTTTGTCAACGGTAGTAGTACTTCATATGTGTCATGCATAAGACATCCTATAAGTTGCAAGCCTCATGCATCGAATACCAATAGTGCTCGCACCTTGTCCTAATTAGCTTGGATTTCCATGGGTTATCATTGCATTACATATGTTTCAACCAAGTGTCACAATGGGGTACCTCTATGCCACCTGTACAAAGGTCCAAGGAGATAAATCGCATTTGATTTCTCGTTTTTGATAGATCTCAACTTGAGGACGTCCATACCGGGACAACATAGAAAATAGATGATGGACTCCTCTTTAATGCATAAGCATATTCTCATAAGAGATTGAGGATTAAGGTCCAAGCTAAAACTTCCACCATGATACATGGCTTTGGTTGGCGGCCCAATGTTCTTCTCTAACAATATGCATACTTATTCAACCCACGGCAAATCACCCTTACTTCAGACAAGACGGACATGCATAGCAACTCACATGATATTCAACAAAAGTGTGACAGTTGATGGTGTCCCCAAAAACATGGTTACCACTCAGCGAGCAACTTATAAGAAATAAGATACATAAGCAACATATTCTTTACCACAATAGTTTTTAAGCTACTTTCCCATGAGCTATGTATTGCAAAGATTGAAGGTTTTAAAGGTAGCACATGTAATTAATTGGAGTGGCGTTGAAATACCACATATAGGTACATATGGTGGACTCATATGGCATAACTGGTTTAAAAGGATATAGATGTACAAGCAGTAATTCTGCTTAGTACAGGTGGAGGTTAGCAAAAGACTGGGAGCGACAAACTAAAAGAGCAATGACGGTCATAATCATGCAGAGCGACAAAGCAACATTGAATCAGGCATGGCAGTTATATCGCTACTCAGAAATAAAAGATCATCAAGGCTTGACAGGCTTTCTTTACAGTCTTAAATATGCGTGAGCATACGCCAAGTCAATCAAAATAAATTCTCGAAGGAAGATATTACTAAACCATACCACATCATAGGCAAACAAATCAAGTTGGTATTCCAATAACACATTGGGAATCCCCCAGCTATTTGAGACTAACCATAAGAAACCTGAACTACTAAGCACCATTATGCACGTAGCATCCTTATCATAGACATATTAACCAATGCAACGGAAGCAAACTCTCTTAATAAGGTGAGCATGGTAATTAAAGAGAGTTCAAGCAACCAACTAAATAAAAGCTCTTTGAAAAGATAAGCATGAATACTAAGAGCAGAGCATGATAGTAGCTATTTAAAAGACAAAGAACACACACAGCAAAGATAGATATGAAAATTCCATGTTATGTTCTAGGTAGAAGTGGAGCGTGTTTCTCTCCCACATAAAGGAATGCTGAGTTCCGACTTGTTATGAAAAACTAAAAAGAAAACTAAAAGCAAGACGCTCCAAGCATAACCCATAACACATGAAGTGATAAAAATATAGCGAAACGAAAGACGAACTGATAATGTTGATGGAGAAGGGGATGCACGGGGGCATCCCAAGCTTAGATGCTTGAGTCTCCTTGAATATTTCTTGGGGGTGCACGGGGGCATCCCCAAGCTTGAGCGCTTGACACTCCTGAATCTTTTTATCATCTTCCCTCGCACACTTGAAAACTCCCTTCATACATAACTCATCATAATCTGATTTCCGAGGTTAGTACCCTTAATAAAATAATTATACCTTGCTGGAAATAATGATATTCTTGAAGTTCTACTGTTTCTCAAGATTGCCAAAAGGTTTTTGCAAAGAAAAAGCAAGCTCTTGGTTTGAAAACTGAAGGAAAGGCAAAACAGGACAAAATCTGTGAAAAACAGAACAGCAGGTAGTAATCGATCTGTTCGGGATACTTCTGCAACCCAAATCAAAAAACTCAGAACAGACGCACGAAAGACAATTATATAGAGAACGTTGTGGAAAACATTAAGACCAAAAAGATGATCTGGTGATTTTATACGAATTTTTCTATCCAAGGACAGAATCTGTTTCCTGGACAGCACCTCACAACTTTTGAACTTTCTAGCAATCAGAGGCTATACTTGGCACAAATATGAAAAGTAAAGATACAATGATGATGCTACAGCAGTAAACAACATCAAGACTCAACAAAAGCAAAAAAATTATCATGTGGGCTGCCTCCCAAAAGCGCTTTCTTTTATGCCTTTAAGCTAGGCATAATGCATATAGATCAAGTTTTATCAAGAGTAAAAGAATAACTAGCCCGTACAACGGACTCAAAAGGTAACTTGATCTTCTTTCGAGGGAAGTGTTCCATCCCTTTCTTGAGAGGAAACTGAAATTTTATATTACCCTCTTTCATGTCAATGATAGCACCAACGGTGCGTAAAAAGGGACGTCCCAAAATAATTGGACATGAAGGATCACATTCAATATCCATAATAGTGAAATCAACGGGAACATAATTATCATTAACAACAATAAGAACATCGTCGATCCTCCCCAAAGGTTTCTTTATGGAAGAATCAATGAGACGAACACCAAAAGAACAAGAATCATAAGGTTTCAATTTAAGCATATCATATATCCTTTTGGGCATAACAGAGGTACTAGCTCCAACATCACATAATGCATAGCAAGAGAAGCCATTCAAATTAATTTTTATCATAGGATCCCAACCATCTTCTAGCTTTCTAGGTATGGAGGCTTCTACTCTAAGTTTCTCCTCCCTAGCTTTGATGAGAGCATTAGTGATATGCTCTGTGAAGGCAAGGTTAAGCGTGCTAGTGTGGGGGTCTCTAGACATCTTGTGAAGGAAATCAATAACTTCGGTAAGAGTGCAATTATCAAAATCAAGGTCACGAGCATCAAGTAAAGTGGTAGTAGTATCTTTTAGGTTCACATGTTTGGTAGTTTCTATAGTCATAGCATCACCATTAATAGGTCCATTGGGACCAGGAGTACATTGGGTGCTAAGAGTTTGAACATCCTCAATAACTTGGATAGTAGCAACAGTGTGGTGGGTAGGAAGGCTCTTAATTCTATCCTCTTCCTCCCTTTCTCTAGCCCATCTCTCTTTAAGTTTAGCCATCATCCTAATGCTTTCATTAATTTGCACTTGAGTAGCATTTATAGGAATGACTTCCCTCTCCTTAAGAGGAGAAGTTTCAATTTTTAGCAATTTTACCTCATTGGCTAAATGGTCTACCTTAAAAGAAAGATCATCTAATTTATGTAGTTTTTCTTCTACACTCTTATTAAAGGTTTTTTGGGTAGTGATGAAATCTTTAAGCATAATCTCTAGTTCAGTAGTGGAGTTCTCGGTGATAGGATAAGCATTGTTGTTCCCATAAGAATTAGAGGGGAACGGTCTAGGATTGTTACCAAAGTTACTCCTATAAGCATTGTTGTTAAAATTGTTTCTAGAGATAAAATTCACATCTACTTGTTCTTGAGCAATCAAAGAATTTAAAGGAACATCACGAGGATCAACAAAAGATTGCTTCGAAAGTAGAGACATGATCAAGTCAACTTTTTCATTTAAGGAGGAAATCTCCTCGACAGAGTTTACCTTCCTACCTGTTGGAGCGCGTTCGGTGTGCCATTGGGAATAGTTGGTCATCATCTCATCGAGAAGCTTCGTGGCAACACCAAGTGTAGTTGACATAAAAGTTCCTCCCGCGGCCGAATCTAACAAGTTCCGCGAGGTAAAGTTCAAGCCTGCATAAAAAGTTTGGATAACCATCCAAGTAGTCAAACCATGAGTAGGGCAGTTCTTGATAAGAGATTTCATACGTTCCCAAGCTTGGGCAACGTGTTCATTATCCAATTGTTTAAAATTCATTATGTTACTTCTAAGTTGGATAATTTTAGCAGGTGGATAGTATTTTCCAATAAAAGCATCTTTGCACTTGTCCCATGAATCTATGCTATTTCTAGGCAAAGACTGAAACCAAATTTTAGCTCCTCCTCTCAAGGAGAAAGGAAAAAAGCTTAAGCTTAACAATATTACCATCTATTTCTTGGTACTTTTGCATATCACAAAGTTCAACAAAGTTGTTTAAGTGTAAAGAAGCATCATCTCCAGCACCGGAGAATTGATCTTTCATGACTAAGTTCAGTAAAGCAGGTTTAATTTCATATGAAGGTGCTGAAGTAGCAGGTGTAGTGATAGGTGTGCTGATAAAGTCATCGTTGTTGTGACTAGTGAAGTCACACAACTTGGTGTTCTCGGTGGAACCCATAGTAGCAAGCAAGCAAGATAACTATTTTTGTGATTTTCGATAAAAAGGTACTAAAGCAAAATTTGAAAGATAAACTAACAAGACTAAAAATCAAAGGTAAAAGATAGCATGCAACTCCCTTATCCTGAAGAGTGGAGTCCCCGGCAACGGCGCCAGAAAATACTCCTTGATGGGCCTCGAACCCCTCATTGGTTACCCCAAGTGGAAGGTGTAAGATGCAGTGTTGTGGAAGTGTTTTCCCTTAGCAAATGCCAAGGATCGAATCCCCAGAGACTCCTAGGTTCAACAGGTAGGTGTCAACTGCTAACGGCGCAATTAGCAATCAACGTGGACCTGCACACAGATACAAATAACTTTGCTCCCAACGAGTACAGAGAGGTTGTCAATCCCTCCGGCCTTGTAGTTCACAAAGGATTAAAAGAAATGATAGTAGTGATAGATAGTGTTTTGCAATAGTAAGTAAATAGCGAAAAGTAAATAGCGGGTGTGAACAATGATGGTAATATGGACCGGAGTCACATGATGTTCACTAGTGATGTCTCTCTCTCCCAAAAGACGATAAAACAGCTATGTGAGGTAAACGAATTACAGCTGGGCAATTGACAGGACCACGAACGCAAACCAATGCTGACTACATTGCAAGAAAGGTTGAGGTTCAAAGCATGGGCGGTACGCCAAAATAAGTAGACCGAAATCCATCAATATCTACTACTAATCATCCACCTTGAGATATCTATCCAGAACATCTCGTTGGTATTAAGTTGCGAGCCCCACCCATAGTGTAAACTCAAAGCAACAGACAACTGCATTAAAAGAACTTTGCGTAAAGTAAACAATCCTTGCACCCGCGGGCACAAGCACCGTTGTTTTCCCCCCTGTGGCAACAGCACATCCCCTAGACTCATGTTTCTGTCACTCAAGCTAGTCATCGAGGGGCATGAACCCACAATCAAGCATAACGTTCCCTCTTGGAGTCACTACCTACTACTCGGCCAAAGCAATAAATAACAACGGAAACATGCAAGAATTACTTATGAACATAAATATAAAAGAGGTGAATCAAATATATTACTCAAGATCAATCTGAACATAATCTCATAATCCATCGGATCCCAGCAAACTCAACATAGCAACAACATAAGGATTACATATGTGCCTCGATCATGTAGGGCAGCTCACGAGGACTAATTAGTGAAGCACAAGAACGGGAGGAGAACATGACATAGCTACTGGTCATGGACCCATGGTCCAAGGGAGACTACTCACGAGTCATCCGGGAGGCGTCCATGGTGGTGGAGAAGCTCCCGATGGCGATCCTCCCCTCCGGCAGGGTGCCGGGAAGAGTTCTCCTGGTGCTCCCGATCTTGGAAGCGGCGGCGGCGGCGGAACAGAGATGGGATCACGAAAAGGGTTCTTTGTCTGAGGGTTTCGGAGGACGCTTTAAATATATGTCAAAGGGGAGCATCGGGGGAGCTTCGGGGGGCCCAGGCGCCCCCCCCCCGGCGCGGCCCAGGGGGGGGGGGCGCGCCGCCAGGGCGCCTGGAGCCCTGGTGCCCCCCCCCCAGGCTGCCCTTCGGACGCATGGTTGTTTCCGGAACGCTGATTTTTTATATAAATTTTCTGGAATTTTCCTGGCAGTTCTCGTAACGTGAAAACCTGAAATACAAAAACAGCCGAAAACAAAAACTGGCACTGGGGTGCACTGGATTAGTAAGTTAGTCCAAATATGATCAAAAGTGTATGGAAGTGTATGAATATCATAGCAATATCACCCAAAAGTGGCCTGGAGCAAGCAGAAATTATAGATACGTTTTGGACGTATCAACAGCCCGGGGACTTCTCCTCCTTCTTGATCCAGCAAGGGGGAAGGAAAAGTTGAGGGAGAACTCCGGCAACACAACGACTTGGTGGTGGAGCTTGTGGTTCTCCGGCAGGGCTTCGCCAAACACTGCGGAGGAGGAGGAGGTGAAGGAGGGAGAGAGGGCTGCTCCAAGGCAATGGGATTGGTGTGTTCAGGCCCTCCCTCTACCCCACTATATATAGGAGGCAAGGGGGAGGGGTGGGGGTGCAGCCTTGGCCCCTCCTCCAAGGAGGGGTGCGGCCAGGGAGGTGTCCTCCCTCCCTAAGGCGCCTAAGGGGGTGCCTCCCCCCTTTAGGACTCCTCCTCCTCCTTCCCTCTTGGCGCATGGGCCTCTTGGGGCAGGTGCCCCTGGCCCATATAGGCCAAGGCGCACACCCCTACAGCCCATGTGGCCCCCGGGGCAGGTGGACCCCCGGATCCCTTTCGGCACTCCCGGTACAATACCGATAATACGCGGAACTTTTCCGGCGACCAAAACAGGACTTCCCATATATAAATCTGTACCTCTGGACCATTCTGAAACTCCTCGTGACGTCCGGGATCTCACCCGGGACTCCAAACAACTTTTGGTTAACCACATACAATTCCCATTACAACTCTAGCGTCACCCGAACCTTAAGTGTGTAGACCCTATGGGTTCGGGAACCATGCAGACATGACCAAGACACCACTCCGTCCAATAACCAATAGCGGGATCTAGATACCCATATTGGTTCCCACATGTTCCATGATGATCTCATCGGATGAACCACGATGTCAAGGATTCAGACAATCCCGTATGCAGTTCCCTTTGTCCATCGGTATGTTACTTGCCCGAGATTCGATCGTCGGTATCTACATACCTAGTTCAATCTTGTTACCGGCAAGCCTCTTTACTCGTTCCGTAATACAAGATCCCACAACTAACTCCTTAGTCACGTTGCTTGCAAGCTTCTTGTGATGTTGTATTACCGAGAGGGCCCAGAGATACCTCTCCGTCATACGGAGTGACAAATCTCAGTCTTGATACATGCCAACTCAACAAATACCTTCGGAGATACCCGTAGAGCACCCTTATAGTCACCCAGTTACGTTGTGACGTTTGGTACACACAAGGTACTCTTCCGGTGTCAGTGAGTTGCATGACCTCATGGTCATAGAAACATATACTTGACATGCAGAAAACAATAGCAATAAACTGACACGTGAAGGAAATATGCCCTAGAGGCAATAATAAAGTTATTATTTATTTCCTTATATCATGATAAATGTTTATTATTCATGCTATAATTGTATTAAATGGAAACTTAGTACATGTGTGAATACATAGACAAAACAGAGTGTCCCTAGTATGCCTCTACTAGACTAGCTCATTGATCAAAGATGGTTATGTTTCCTAGCCATAGACATGAGTTGTCATTTGATCAACGGGGTCACATCATTAGGAGAATGATTTGATGGACAAGACCCATCCGTTAGCTTAGCACTATGATCGTTTAGTTTTACTGCTATTGCTTTCTTCATGATTTATACATGTTCCTATGACTATGAGATTATGCAACTCCCGAATACCGGAGGAACACCTTGTGTGCTATCAAACGTCACAACGTAACTGGGTGATTATAAAGATGCTCTACAGGTGTCTCCGAAAGTATTCATGGTGTTGGCATAGATCAAGAATAGGATTTGTCACTCCGAGTGTCGGAGAGGTATCTCTGGGCCCTCTCGGTAATACACATCATAATAAGCCTTGCAAGCAAATGACTAATGAGTTAGTCACGAGATGATGTATTACGGTACGAGTAAAGAAACTTGCCGGTAACGAGATTGAACTAGGTATTGAGATACCAACGATCGAATCTCGGGCAAGTAACATACCAATGACAAAAGGAACAAAGTATGTTGTTATGCGGTTTGACCGATAAAGATCTTCGTAGAATATGTAGGAGCCAATATGAGCATCCATGTTCCGCTTTTGGTTATTGGCCGAAGATGAGTCTCGGTCATGTCTACATAGTTCTCGAACCTGTAGGGTCCGCACGCTTAACGTTTGATGACGATCGGTATTATGAGTTTATGCGTTTTGATGTACCAAAGTTAGTTCGGAGTCCCGGATGAGATCATGGACATGACGAGGAGTCTCGGAATGTCCGAGACATAAAGATTGATATATTGGACGACTATATTCGGACACCGGAAGTGTTCCGGAAAAGTTTCAGATTTAACCGGAGTGCCGGAGGGGGTTACCGGAACCCCCCCAGAGGGAGTATGGGCCATAGTGGGCCATTGAGGGAATAGAGAGAGGCAGCCCATAGGGCTGGCCGCACCCTCCCCCTAGGAATCCTAGTTGGACTAGGAAAAGGGGGGAGGCACCCCTCTTCTTCCTTCTTCTCTCCCCCTTTCTTTCCTACTCCTAGTAGGAATAGGAAAGGGGAATCCTATTCCTATTAGGAGTAGGAATGCTACTCCCGGCGCGCCTTAGAAGGCCAGCCGCACCTCCCCCCTTGCTCCTTTATATACGGGGGTAGGGGGCACCCAAAGACACATAAGAAACATTGTTCTAGCCGTGTGCGGTGCCCCCCTCCACAGAAACACACCTCGGTCATACCGTTGCAGCGCTTAGGCGAAGCCCTGTGCTGGTAGCTTCATCATCTCCGTCACCACGCCGTCGTGCTGACGAAACTCTTCTGTGAAGTTCTACCGGATCAAGAGCTCGTGGGACGTCATCAAGCTGAACGTGTGCTGAACGCGTAGGTGCCGTACGTTTGGTGCTTGATCGGTTGGATCGCGAAGAAGTTCGACTACATCAACGGCGTCACTAGACGCTTCCGCTTCCGGTCTACGGGGGTACGTAGACACACTCTCCTGCTCGTTGCTATGCTTCTAGTAGATAGATCTTGCGTGATCATATGAATTTTTTTGAAATACTACGTTCCCCAACAGTGGCATCATGGGCCAGGTCTATGCGTAGATGATATGCACGAGTAGAACCCAAGTGAGTTGTGGACGATACTAGTCATACTGCTTACCAGCATGTCATACTTTGATTCGGCGGTATTGTTGGATGAAGCGGCCCGGACCGACATTACGCGTACGCTTACGCGAGACTGGTTCTACCAACGTGCTTCGCACACAAGTGGCTAGCGGGTGTCAGTTTCTCCAACTTTAGTTGAATCGAGTGTGGCTACGCCCGGTCCTTGTGAAGGTTAAAACAACACATACTTGACGAAATGTCGTTGTGGTTTTGTATGCGTAGGTAAGAACGGTTCTTGCTAAGCCCGTAGCAGCCGCGTAAAACTTGCAACAACAAAGTAGAGGACGTCTAACTTGTTTTTGCAGGGCATGTTGTGATGTGATATGGTCAAGACATGATGAGTGATACGTTATTGTATGAAATGATCATGTTTTGTAAAGTTATCGGCAACTGGCGGGAGCCATATGGTTGTCGCTTTATTGTATGAAATACAATCGCCATGTAATTGCTTTACTTTATCAGTAAGCGGTAGCGATAGTCGTAGAAGCAATAGTTGGCGAGACGACAACGATGCTACGATGGCGATCAAGGTGTCGCACCGGTGACGATGGTGATCATGACGGTGCCTTGGAGATGGAGATCAAAAGCACAAGCTGATGATGGCCATATCATATCACATATTTTGATTGCATGTGATGTTTATCTTTTATGCATCTTATTTTGCTTAGATCAACGGTAGCATTATAAGATGATCTCTCACAAAAATTCAAGGTATAAGTGTTCTCCCTGAGTATGCACCGTTGCGAAAGTTCGTCGTGCCGAGACACCACGTGATGATCGGGTGTGATAAGCTCTACTTTCACATACAACGGGTGTAAGCCAATTTTGCACATGCAGAATACTCGGGTTAAACTTGACGAGCCTTGCATATGCAAATATGGCCTCGGAACACTGGAGACCGAAAGGTCGAGCGTGAATCATATAATAGATATGATCAACATAAGATGTTCACCATTGAAAACTACTCCATCTCACGTGATGATCGGACATGGTTTAGTTGATTTGGATCACGTGATCATTTAGATGACTAGAGGGATGTCTATCTAAGTGGGAGTTCTTAAGTAATTTGATTAATTGAACTTTAATTTATCATGAACTTAGTCCTGGTAGTATTAGCATATCTATGTTGTAGATCAATAGCTCGCGATGTAGCTCCCCGTTTGTTTTTTATATGTTCCTAGAGAAAACTAAGTTCAAAGATGTTAGTAGCAATGACGCGGACTTGTTCCGTGATCTGAGGATTTTCCTCATTGCTGCACAAAAGAATTATGTCCTTGATGCACCGCTAGGTGACACACCTATTGCAGGAGCAGATGCAGACGTTATGAACATTTTGACAAAAGCTCGGTATGATGACTACTTGATAGTTTAGTGCACCATGCTTTACGGCTTAGAACCGGGACTTCAAAAATGTTTTGAACGCCACAGAGCATATAGATGTTCCAGGAGTTGAAATTAGTATTTCATACTCATGCCCGTGTCGAGAGGTATAAGACCTTTGACAGTACATTGCACAAGATGGAGGAGAATAGCTTAACAAGTGAGCATGTGCTCAGATTGTCTGGGTACTACAATTGCTTGAATCAAGTGGGAGTTAATATTCCAGATAAGATAGTAATTGACAAAGTTCTCTAGTCACTATCACCAAGTTAGTAGAACTTCGTGATGAACTATAATATGCAAGGGATGACGAAAGTAATTCCCGAGCTCTTCACGATGCTAAAATCGGCGAAGGTAGAAATCAAGAAAGAGTATCAAGTGCTGATGGTTAACGAGACCACTTGTTTCGAGTAAAGGGCAAAAGGATAGAAGGGGAACTTCGAGAAGAATGACAAGCAACTTGTATTTCCCGTGAAGAAACCCAAAGCTAAACTCAAGCCTGAAACTAAGTGCTTCTACTGCAAAGGAAATGGTCACTCGAAGTGGAACCGCCCTAGATGCTTGGCGGATAAGAAGGATGGCAAAGTGAACAATGGTATATTTCATATAAAGATTATTGTTGTGTATTTTACTAGTGTTCATAGCAACCCCTGGGTATTTGATACCAGTTCAGTTGCTAAAATTAGTAACTCGAAACGAGAGTTGCAGAATGAACAGAGACTAGTTAAAGGTGAAGTGACGATGTGTGTTGGAAGTGGTTCGAAGATTGATATGATCATCATCGCACACTCACTATACTTTCGGGATTAGTGTAGAACCTAAATAAATGTTATTTGGCATTTGTGTTGAGCATGAATATGATTTGATCATTTTTGTTGCAATACGGTTATTCATTTAAAGTCATATAATAATTGTTATTCTGTTTACATGAATAAAACCTTCGATGGTCATACACCCAATGAAAATAGTTTATTGGATCCCGATCGTAGTGATACACATATTCATAATATTAAAGCCAAAACATGCAAGGTTAATAATGATAGTGCAACTTATTTGTGGCACTGCCGTTTAGGTCATATAGGTGTAAAACGCATGAAGAAAATCCATAGTGATGGACTTTTTGGAATCACTTGATTATGAATCACTTGATGCTCGCGAACCATGCCTCATGGGCAAGATGACTAAAACTCCGTTCTCCGGAACAATGAAGCGAGCAACAGATTTGTTGGAAAGTATACATACTGATGTATGTGGACCGATGAGTGTTGAAGCTCGCGGCAGGTATCGTTATTTTCTGACCTTCACTGATGATTTGAGCAGATATGGGTATATCTACTTGATGAAGCACAAGTCTGAAACATTTGAAAAGTTCAAAGAATTTCAGAGTGAAGTAGAGAATCATCGTAACAAGAAAATATAGTTTCTACGATCTGATCGTGGAGGTGAATATTTGAGTTACGAGTTTGGTATTCATTTAAAACAATGTGGAATAGTTTCACAGCTCACGCCACCCGGAACACCACAGCGTAATGGTGTGTCCGACCGTCGTAACCGTACTTTATTAGATATAGTGCGATCTATGATGTCTCTTACCGATTTACCACTATCGTTTTGGGTTATGCATTAGAGACAGGTGCATTCACGTTTAATAAGGGCAACATCTATGTCGGAGATATTGACCACGGGTGTTCTCATTGACGACCCACGGTATTTCAAGACAATTTTTGGGCCGCCTGTTACTCCCCCGGCCGTCTGCTCATCGAGCCGCCTCCTAGGACAGATTATCCTAGGAGCCGGTTTCCAGCAGGCGGCAGGGGCCCAAACAGGCGGCGGCAGCACATCTAGCAGCTAGCAGACGGTCCCACGCCCCTCCCTCGGGACGCGTGCTGGGGGGCCACCACGCAGCTGAGGCATGGCTACAGATGAGTACGTCCTTAGAGAATCTATAAGGGCATGGCTACAATGAACGTGTAGCTTATGGACATCTCCTAAGCGGCGAAACACTGTAGCCACGCTGCTCGTGACCAAGCTTCGGTCAGAGGAGGCCACAATCCCACTACCCGCAGACGGCGGGGCCAGCAGGCGGCTGACCCCACCAGCCAGTGGGCAAGTCACAGACAAGCCACCCCTTGCAGGCGGCCAGGGGAGGCGGCCGCCTGGTAACAGACGGCGAATCCTGCCCTAGAAGTCTGAACCTCATCAAGACGACAAGACAGGGCGTGGCGGCAGTGTACGGCAGGAGACGGCGGCACTGTAGCCACTCCCCCCTGACGATGCTACCGTCAGCAGAAGCACGCTTACAATAAAAGGCAATCACATGGGCCCGCAGGTAGTGGGCCCCAGCAGACAGGCGGCGAGGCCGGCACCAGAAGATGCTGACAGCCGGGGGCCACTCCGTTGAGATTACAATTGTACCCCTGGGGTGTAGGCCTATATAAACCCCCCAGGGTCCTCCATGAGGAGGGGTTGGAAGATTTAACCCTTAGAAGAAGAAGAAGATAGAGAGAGAGAAAGAAACCCTAGCAACCACCCCCGATCCCTAGAGCGAAGGTAGTAAGCTAGCCTTGTTCATCTTCCTCATCTAGACCACACAACTCCAGGAGCAACCTTGTAGCTATCATAGTGACATTAGTCATGACGCAGAGTCCCCGTAGAGCAGGACTAGGGGTGTTATCTCCACAGAGAGCCCCGAACCTGGGTAAGATCCATAGGCGTCCTAAGTTTTGCCTCATCCCGCTTCTAGGGCCCGGCGATGCTCTATTGTCCCCATGCATGATAAGCCATCCATTGGCATATGTCGCCCCAAAACCCCGACATTTGGCGCCCACCATGGGGCTAGGTGCACCGTCGTCCGGAGAGATGTTCTGGACGGGAACTTTGTTCCTCCCTGGCGAGAGCATCCAGCCCGGCACGCCTATAGGCGTGGAAACCGGGATGCTTCGTGGCGCTGAGGCCGCATGCACCGCGAGCGGACACGCCGACCTTCTCGGTGGCGTCCGCATTCATGACGAGCCCTCTCCGACGGCCGAGCCAGTAGCGCCGGAGAGCTGCCTCGTCAAGCTCCTCGACAAGCTCCACATCATCGACGAGCGCGCCTCTGACGTGGAGTCAGTGGGCTCTTCTGACCCACCAGTAGACATGATCATCGACCTCGACGCAAAGCCCGTCGATTCCTTCCCCGAGCACGTGGTGATCATCGACGCCCCCCTCCCCGCTCCAACGGCCAGCGGCACCACCGGCACCATCACGGAAGTGTTCGTCACCAACCACGACGAACCGTCCGGCGAGGCGGACCAAGACCCGCTCGGGGCCAGTCTGCAGAACCTCGCCGCTCCTGTTGCGGCGGGGGCAGACGGCGCGGCGTTGGAGGCGTTTCGCGTCTCGCTCCTCGACAGCGCCAACAAGCTGGCCGATTCCCGACGCCTCACCGAAGCCTACCGGTGCGAGATGGACCATGCCATTTGCGGCACGCCGGCTGCTAGCGAGCCTAGCCGGGTTGGTGTCGTTCGGGAAACGCGGCGGGCTGCTAGCAGACATGCTGGGGGCCCCGTGGCCCGTGTACCTCACTCCATCTGAAAACCTAAGGGTTGCCCTGGCGGAAGTCGATGAGATGGGCCACTTGGAGGGAGACGAGCTTCGTTGCATGACTCAGCGCGCCCGCCAGCTCCTCGACGCTACTGCCATGCAGCAGGAGGCCCGTCGCCGGGTATCAGAGGCCGGCGCGCATGCTGACGACCGCCCCCTTCGGCGGGAGCAAGGAGCCATGTCTCGCTCTCCAACAGTCGGCGCCCCCAACTGGCAAGACTCAGTGTTGGCTGCTAGCCACAGCCGGCAGACTCGTATCACCATCGAGCGCGACAAAGACGGCCGCCCAAGGGTTGTGGAGCGGCGAGGGGGACATCCGCCTCCTCCTAGGCGGGAGAGGCGCGTGTCTCCTCCGCCTGTTGACCACCCCTCTCTGGCCGACCGCTTGGGACGCCGCGAGAGGGTTGGGGAGAACGACGCCCGCCATCGCCTAGACCGACTAGCTCGGTCCCAGGCGGTGGAAGAAGAAGATGACCTCGGCCCGGCCTGTTTCGGCCCCTGGATCCACAACGAGCCTTTCCCCAAGGGTTTCTCGCTCCCCAGAGATACCCCCAAGTACAACGGATCAGTGAAACCAGAGGACTGGCCGGTGGGCTACTCCACAGCCGTCAGTATAGCCACCGGCAACAGGCGTGTTGCGGTGAAGTACGTGCCACTTATGCTCCAGGGCACGGCCCGGACATGGCTGAATAGCCTCAAACCCAACAACATTAACGGCTGGTTGGACTTCACCGACGCCTTCACTCGCAACTTCACCAGCACCTAGAAGCGTCCTCCCAAGCCGCGCCAGCTCTCCCTATGTGTCCAAAGCCCAGATGAGTCGGCCCGCGATTATCTGACACGTTGGGCAGAGCTGCGAAACTCTTGTGAAGGAGTGCACGAGGTACAAGCCATCGAGTATTTCATGGCCGGGTGCAGAGAAGGCACCTTACTCAAACACAAACTCCTCTGTGACGAGACGGCCACGCTGGACGAGCTGTTGAGCATAGCAGACAAGTACGCCACCGCCGACTCCTCCATGAAGACCGAGCTGCAAGTGGATGCTTCTGGCAAGATGACTCCTCCAACTCCCAAGACGCCGGCTGGAGAGTCCAGCCGACGCCAGCAGCCGAAAGACCACAAACGCAAGACCCACGCGCCGGCTACCAATAGTCGGCTGGTGGCAGCAGTCGACGGCCAGCAGCCAGAAGCTCAAGCAGGACCCAAGCGCCAGAAGGGCAGCAAGCCGGTCTGGCAGCCAGCTTTCTCCTTCGACCAAGCTCTGGACGCCCCCTGCAAGTTCCACAGCGGCGCGAAGCCTTCCAACCACACCACGCGAAAGTGTCATTGGCTTACAAGGATTGCCAGGGGAGAAGCTCTGCCGCCGCCGCCTGCTGTGCAGCCGGCCCCGCCTCCCAATCCGCCAGTTGCACGTCCGGGCGGCCAGGTCTAGGACAAATTCCCGGAAGAGAACGGGGCCTATGTTGTCTTCACCAGCCAGACGGACGATAGGCACAGCCAGCGCCGGCAGCGCAGAGAAGTCAACACTGTTGCCGTCAAAGACTTAGAATTCATGCACTGGTCTGAGAGGCCCGTCAGCTGGAGCCGAGAGGATCACCCGGCTATCATGCCGTCACCAGGGGCCTATGCCCTGGTCCTGGATGCGACTCTCTCCACTAACAGGCGGGCCTGTCGTTTCTCCCGAGTGCTGGTAGACGGCGGCAGCAGCATCAACATCATGTACCGAAACACCATGGATAAGTTGGGCATCAAAGAAAAGAAACTTTAGCCTACCAGGACTGTGTTCCACGGCATTGTGACAGGCCTCTCTTGCTCACCAATCGGCAAGGCCAAGATTGATGTCCTGTTTGGTGATAAGATGCATTTCCGGAGAGAGTCAGTCTGGTTTGAAGTAGTGAACCTGGAAAGTCCCTATCACGTGATCTTGGGCCGGCCAGCTCTTGCAAAGTTCATGGCAGTACCTCATTATGCCTACCTCAAGATGAAGATGACGGGCCCCAAGGGAATAATCACCATAGCCGGAGACTACGAGAAGTCCATCGCATGCGCACCAGCCAGCAGCCGTCTGGCCGAGTCCCTTGTCGTAGCTGAGGAGAAGCGCCGCCTGGAACGGCTGGTGGCAATGGCTAGCAAGCATCCAACCATACCAGCCGATCCCAGGGAGGCGGAGCCGCAAGGCTCGTTCCAGCCGGCCAAGGAGACAAAGAAGATTGCCTTGGATCCATCTCACCCAAAGCGATTTGCTGTTATAGGATCAAACCTAGACAGCAAATAGGAAAGCGAGCTTGTCGATTTCCTCCGTGAGAATCGAGACATCTTTGCATGGTCCCCCAAAGACATGCCGGGTGTCCCCACGGATTTCGCCGAGCACAAACTTCATGTGAGAGAAGATGCAAAGCCTGTCAGGCAGCCGCTACGCCGCCTGTCAGAAGAGAAGAGAAGAGTTGTTGGGGAAGAAGTTGCCCGCCTGCTAGTAGCCGGCTTCATTATGGAAGTTTTTTATCCATAGTGGCTCGCAAACCCATTCCTAGTGCTGAAGAAGAACAGCAAATGGCGCATGTGCATTGATTACACCAGCCTCAACAAAGATTGCCCTAAGGATCTATTTGCTCTGCCGCGGATAGATCAAGTGATTGACTCCACAGCCGGATGCGAGCTGTTGTCATTCCTTGATGCCTATTCCGGGTATCACCAGATCAAACTCGATCCGGCCGACCGCCTGAAGACCGCCTTCCTCACGCCATTTGGGGCCTTCTGCTACCTGACCATGACGTTCGGCCTAAGAAACGCCGGCGCCACCTTTCAGCGTTGCATGCAGAAGTGTCTCCTCAACCAACTAGGCAGAAACGCCCACGTTTATGTGGATGATATCGTGGTGAAGACGGAGAAGAGAGGAACTATTTTGGAAGATCTCCAAGAGACATTTGAAAACTTGCGCCGCTTTCGGATCAAGCTAAACCCGGAGAAATGCATCTTCGGGGTACCAGCCGGCCAACTCCTTGGCTTCCTGGTATCCGAACGCGGCATCGAGTGCAACCCTGCAAAGATCAAGGCCATTGAGAGAATGGAGCGGCTGACTCGTGTGCGAGACGTCCAGAAATTCACGGGGTGCCTGGCATCTCTCAGCCGTTTCATCAGCCGGCTGGGAGAAAAGGCACTCCCCCTGTATGAGCTGATGAAGAAGACCACTTGCTTCGAGTGGAACGACCATGCAGACGAAGCTTTCCAGCAGCTCAAGAGACTGCTGTCCACCCCGCCTGTCCTGGCGGCGCCGGCAGACAAGGAACCATGTTCCTCTACATAGCCGCCACCAGCCGGGTGGTCAGCACGGTCATTGTGGTCGAGCGCCCAGAAGACGGCAGAGCCTTGCCCGTCCAGAGGCCGGGCTACTACTTGAGCGAGGTGCTGACAGTGTCCAAGCAGAACTACCCCCACTACCAGAAGATGTGCTACGGTGTGTACTTCACCGCCAAGAAACTCAAGTAGTACTTCCAAGAGCATTCAATTACGATCGTCTGCACGGCCCCGCTTGCTGAAATCATGGGCAATAGAGATGCCTTAGGAAGAGTGGCCAAGTGGGCCATAGAGCTGGCCCCCTTCGCCATCTTCTACCAGCCACGCACCACCATCAAGTCGCAAGCATTGGCCGACTTCCTCGTCGACTGGGCCGAAACCCAGTACCTGTCACCTGTTCCGGACTCAACTCATTGGCGGATGCACTTTGATGGGTCAAAGATGCGTACTGGCTTGGGAGCCGGCGTCGTCCTCACTTCCCCCAAGGGCGACAAGCTCAAGTACACCCTGCAAATCCACTTCGCCGCCTCTAACAACATGGCCGAGTATGAGGCACTTATCCACGGGCTCCGGATGGCCAAAGAGATTGGTATCCACCGAGTGTTGTGCTATGGTGACTCAGACTTGGTTGTCCAGCAGTCATCTGGGGACTGGGACACCAAAGACTCAAACATGGCAAGTTATCGTTTCCTTGTCCAGCAGATCAGTGGACACTGCTGCGAGTTCCTCCACGTACCACGAGCCGACAACATGCAAGCCGACACCTTGGCATGAATCGGCTCCACCCGCCAAGCAATACCAGCCAGCGTGTCTCAATGCTTGCGCAAACCGTCTATCAAGCCTTCACGAGAGTCGGAGTCAATCTTCATACCAGCCGATCCTGGAGCAGACGGCCCGGCAACTTCAGCAGCCGGCCCGGAGACTGCTCCAGCAGACGGCCAAGAGGCGCCGGCCCTAGCAGACGGCCCGAGGACCGCCGCAGCCGGCTCGGGGACTTTGAAAGCACAGCAAACGGCTCAGCCCAGCCCTCTGCCTACCAGCCCAACCACCCTGGTCTCTCTGGCAGAAGCAACAGGAGTCTCGGCGCCATCTTGGGCACAGCCAATCCTCACCTTCCTGCTCAGAAGAGAGCTGCGAGCAGATGAAACCTTGGCACGGCAAGTTCAATGCTGAGCTTCAGCATACACCATAGTCAACAGAGAGCTCGTCAGAAGAAGTGCAACAGGTGTCTTCCAGCGCTGCGTGGAAGCAGAAAAGGGTCTGGCTATCCTAAAATACATTCACCAAGGGGAATGTGGCCATCACGCGGCCTCAAGATCCCTCGTCGCCAAATCCTTCCGCCACGGTTTCTTCTGGCCGACTGCTTTGGACGACGCCAAAGATTTGGTAAAAAAGTGCAACGGCTGCCAGCGCTTCAGTTCCAAGAAACACTTACCGGCTTCTGCACTCAAGACCATTCTGATCACTTGGCCATTTGCCGTCTGGGGGCTGGATATGGTAGGTCCCTTCAAGACAGCCAGAGGTGGCTTGACACATTTACTCGTGGAAGTGGACAAATTCACCAAGTGGATCGAAGCAAAACCAATCGAGAAACTCAATGGCCCAACTGCTGTGACATTCATCGCAGACATCACAGTCTGGTATGGCATACCGCACAGCATCATCACCGACAACGGCACAAATTTTGCCAAAGGCGCACTCGCCCGTTTCTGTGCAACACAAGGCATCCAACTGGACCTAGCGTCCGTTGCCCACCCACAGTCCAACGGCCAAGTTGAGCGCGCCAACGGCCTTATCTTGTCTGGTATCACGCCCCGGCTGGTCGAACCCTTGGAATGATCAGTCGGCTGCTGGATTGAAGAATTGCCATCCATCCTCTGGAGCCTCAGAACAACTCCGAGCAAGTCAACCGGCTTCACTCCTTTCTTCCTCGTGTATGGGGCCGAGGCCGTCATCCCAACAGATGTTGAGTTCGACTCACCCCGCGTCACCATGTATACGGAAGCCGAAGCCAAAGAAGCACGAGAAGACGGTGTAGACCTGCTGGAGGAGGCCCGGCTGGTAGCACTCAGCCGCTCCACCATCTATCAACAGGGTCTCCACCGCTACCACAACCGGCGAGTCAAGCCACGCTCCTTCCGCGAGGGGGACCTTGTGCTCCGGCTGATCCAGCGAACAGCCGGCCAGCACAAGCTCTCGGCTCCTTGGGAAGGATTGTTCATCATCAGCAAGGTACTAGGCAACGATGCCTACTACCTCATTGATGCCCAGAAGCCAAGAGCACGTAAGAGAGACGACTCAGGCAAGGAGTCGGAGCGCCCATGGAACGCAAACCTAGTTCGTCGCTTTTATAGCTGAAAGACAGTATGTGTCGCGCTATCTATTTTATTTTGAGAACCAATGGGACCCCCGAGGAGTTCTCGGGGACTGCCCAACCCTTTATCTATATGATAAGAATTATGCCTGTGAATGAGTATTGTTCATTCCTTTGTCCGGCACCGGAGCCTAGCAGACGGCCCGGGGACTGGCCGCCTAGCCCTATGTTTAAAACTTCTCCTTAAAATAGTTGGACAAGTAATGTGATGGCATCCAAGCCCTCTCCCACCATCAGTCACAGACTCGCAGAACGCGGTTGTCTGACTGACGGGAGCCAAAGGCAAGAAGCGGTGCCCACATGAAAAATGGCTAAGGAAAACAAACATAGGGCAAGACGGCCCTTCATATAAAATAGCCGGCTGTTACACAGCCGACCAGCCGGCTTTGGGCTTAGCCACGCCGCCTTCCAGAGGGCGGGATACTTGCCCATCCAGAAAACAACCAAGTACCTAACCCAGCCACAGAACCACAGAGTGGCTGTCTGGCTGGCAGGACGGCAGTTAAAGGAGACAGCAAAAGAAAATCGCCCTAAGGAACCAAGGGCGGGGCTAATCCCAGGACTCGACACAATTGCATAAAAACCATGCGGCGTTAAAAGAATATTTACATCAAACAAGCCCCAAGGGCCGCCTCCCAGTAGTAGCTTACTTATACACCCAGCGGGTGGAATTGTTCGGACTAATCCTACCAAGTCTTACAAAGAAACAGGAACCAAAAGATACAAGAATAAAAGCCTAGGGCGCAGCAGGCGGAGCGGGCGGCACGACGGAGCCGGCTTCAAAGGGGGCCGCCTGGCGGGTCTCGGTCTGGCCGCTTCCTGCAGTAGGCGGAGCCACCACTCCTGGTCCGCTTGTCGAGGATCGGTCAGGCTGGCGATCAGCAGACGGATCCGCCTCCTGGGAGCTGGCCTCCTCTTCGTTGTCTTCCTCTTCCTCGCCCTCATCGCTGGAGGCGATCTCCTCGTCCGGCTCCTCCGACACCGCCAGGTCTAGCCCAAAGTTGTTGGGTGGCACCACATGGCCATTATCATCCAACTCTGGGATGAAGATGGAGGTGTCGACGTACTCGGCAAGGGCGGCGGCACGTCTGGTGAGGTCCCTTTGCACCGCGGCCAGCTCAGGCTTAGCCTCCACATGGAAGGTCTTCAGCTGATCGAGGCTCAAGTCCGGGTACCAGCCCTTGGGAAACTTCAGGTCGGTCCGCGCACCAGCCCTCGCTGCGGCACCCTTCCAGGCCTCGAAGCGGTGTCCGGCCGCCTCCAGCCAGTCGGCAGTCTGACTGGGAGTGCGGAGTACCGGAGCACCTGGACAGAGGGCGGTCAGCACCTGGGCACCAGCGCGCTGTAGGCGGCGAAGCAGGCGATGGACCGGCTGGAGGCGCACCCTGACAGCAAGAAGCTGCTCGGCTGGGGTCCTCGGCGCGTTAGGTGCGATCACCCGGCCCGCCTTGCGCCTCTCGTCACGCTTGGCCTCGATGGCCTGGGTGGCGGCCACAGAGTATTCCAGGAAGAACTTTGCCAAAACTAGAAGAAGAATCAGAAGAAAAGAAAGGCGGTTGTAACAGATGGCAAGTACAAGAAGAAAGGACAGACATCTCACCGTCGACCATGTCTGCAATGGCTCCATAGCCGTCTTGCAGAGCCGCCTCCTTCTCGACCCAGTTCGAGCGCTCGGCCTCGAATTCTGCCCGAAGAAGCATCTCGGCGTCCGACATCTTCCCGAGCTCAACCTTGTGGGCCGCCGCCTGGTCTGCCAGCTCCTTGGCCAGGCGGTCACGATCCTGAGCGGCGAGATCGCGCTCTCGCTCCTTGATATGTCCAAAACGTATCTATAATTTCTGCTTGCTCCATGCCTTTTTTGTGTGATATTGCTATGATATTTATGCACTTCCATACACTTTTGATCATATTTGGACTAACCTATTAACTCAGTGCACCCGAGTGCCAGCTTCTGTTTTCTGCTGTTTTTGTATTTCAGGTTTTCCCATTACTTAAATTGCCAGAAAAAATCCGGGAAAAATATATAAAAAATCAGCGCTCCAGAAGCTTCCATGCGGCAGAAGTAGGGCCGGAGGGGAGCCAGAGGGGCTCCAGGCGCCCTGGGGGGCGGCCCCACCCCTGGCCGCGCCGAGGGGGGGCGCCTGGCCCCCCTTACCTCCTCTGGTGACCCCCTTTGGCATATATTTACATCGCGTCCCGAAACCCTCGAGGACGGAACCCTTTTTCGCGATCTCATCTCTGTTCCGCCGCCGCCGCGCTTCCAAGATCGGGAGCACCAGGAGAACTCTTCCCGGCACCCTGGCGGAGGGGAGCGCCACCACCGGGAGCTTCTCCACCACCATGGACGATTCCCGGATGAGCCGTGAGTAGTCTCCCTTGGACCATGGGTCCATGACCAGTAGCTATGTGATGTTCTCCTCCCCTCTTTGTTCTTCATCGATTAGACCTCGTGAGCTGCCCTACATGATCGAGGCACATATGTAATCTTTATGTTGTTGCTATGCTGAGTTTGCTGGGATCCGATGGATTATGAGATTATGTTCAGATTGTGTGTGAGTAATATATTTGATTCACCTCTTTTATATTTATTTTCTTGAGTAATTCTTGCATGTTCTCCGTTGCTCTTTATTGCTTTGGCCAAGTAGTAGGTAGTAACTCCAAGAGGGAACGTTATGCTTGATTGTGGGTTCATGCCCCTCGATGACTAGCTTGAGTGACAGAAACATGAGTCTAGGGGATGTGTTGTTGCCACAAGCGGGAAAACAACGGTGCTTGTACTTGCGGGTGCAAGGATTGTTTACTTTTCGCAAAGTTCTTTTAATGCAGTTGTCTGTTGCTTTGAGTTTACACTTTGGGTGGGACTCGCAACTTAATACCAGCAAGATGTTCTGGATAGATATCTCAAGGTGGATGATTAGTAGTAGATGCATATGGATTTCGGTCTACTTGCCTTGGCGTACCGCCCATGCTTTTGAGCCTCTACCTTTCTGTACAGCATAGTTAGCATTGGTTTGCGCACATAATCATGTCAATTGCCCAGCTGTAATTTGTTTACCTCGCTTAGCTGTTTTATCGTCTTTTGGGAGAGAGACATCACTAGTGAATATCATGGGACCCCGGTCCATATTACCATCACTGATCACACCCACTATTTAATTCCTGTTCTTATTTACTAGTTGCAGTCATACCTATCACTATTATCTCTTGCGTTTGATCCTTTGTAAATGACAAGGCCGGAGGGATTGACAACCTCTCTGTACTCGTTGGGAGCAAAGTTATTTGTATCTGTGTGTAGGTCCTGTCAAGCAAAAGTTTCTGGCGCCCTTGACACCTTCTTGTCGACCCTCGGAGTCTCACGGGATTCGATCCTTGGTATCTTTGCCAAGGGAAAACTACCGCTACGCTACATCTCAAACCTTCCACTTGGGGTAACCAACGAGGGGCGAGAAGCCATCAAGCAAAGTTTTCTGGCACCGTTGCCGGGGACTCCACTCTTCAAGATAGGGGAGTTGCACGCTATCTTTTACCTTTGGTTTTTAGTCTTGTTAGTTTACCTTTCAGTTTTTGCTTTAGTGTCTTCTATCAAAAATCACAAAAAAATTATTTGCTTTTCTGTTAGTAGTCCTTTCCGTTTAGTCAAGCATGTTAGGATTTGGTGCTTTGAGGGAATCAGAAGTTCTAGATTTCCATCAAAGGGATGGAGAAAATATGAAGAAGGCATGGGACAGAATTTTTGACGCACATAGGAGAATTATGCCTTGGATACCTATAAAATTTGTGCTTAGAAATTTTTACCATGTTATTTTTAAATGGTGTAAACACTCTCTTGATATTATAGCTGAAGGAGATTTCCTAGAGTGTGATGAAGCTAGATCTCTTGAAATTATACATGGTCTGTCTAGTTACTTTGTTTATGATCATAGTTTCGATACTGTCATAGATAGACTTGCTACTATTGAGAAAAGAATGGATGCTCTAGACTTGATGAAGGTAGAGATACCCAAACCCAATAAGAGAGATGTTTTGGAAATAGACAATGATTGGGAGCCTTTTGTTAGGATTAGCATCTCTAATCAAGACTTCCTTGCTTATTGTGATATTGGATCTATGGTTTCTACTATGCCAAAAATTGTTCATGATTCTTTAAAATTTAACATGGATAGATTATCATCCTATCATGAACATGCTAATGGAGATGTTTCTGAAATCCAGGGAAGAATAAAAGACGTGCCAATTACATTCCTTAAAGGGATTGCAATGGTTGATTTCTTCATCATGAAGCCAAACCAAGGAAATATAGTGCTTGGAAGGGACTTCCTCCGAGCCGTAGAAGGCTTCATCGATATAGGTAAGGGACAAATCCGCCTACGCGGTAAAGCAAAAGGTACGTACCCCTTTCCTAGAAGGAACAAGGATGAACTTGTTGAGGAACCATTTGAAGCAATCTATAACTCCGATTATTATGATGATTTTTGATTCCTCTATGCATTATGCCTAGCTTAAAGGCATAAAAGAAAGCGCTTTTGGGAGGCAGCCCACAATGAATAAAGTTTTATTTTGCTTTTGTTGTGTCTTGATGTTTGTTACTACAGTAGCATCATCATTGTATCTTTACTTTTCAGCTTTGTTCCAAGTTTAGCCTCTGATTGCAAGAAAGTTCAAAAGATATGATGTGCAGTCCAGAAAACAGATTCTGTCCTTGGACAGAAAAATTCGTATAAAATCACCAGATCATCTTTTTGGTCTGAATTTTTTGACAACGTGCTCTATACAATTGGCTTTCATGCGTCTGTTGTGAGTTTTTTGATTTGAGTTGCAGAAGTGTCCCGAAAAAATTATTTACTACCTGCTGGTCTGTTTTTCACAGATTCTGTCCTGTTTTGCCTTTTCTTCGTTTTGCAAACCTTGAGCTTGCTTTTTATTTGCAAAAACCTTTTGGCAATCTTGAGAAACAGTAGATCTTCAAGATTATCTTTATTTCCAGCAA
Organism: Secale cereale; assembly: GCA_902687465.1. Taxonomy (NCBI): domain Eukaryota; kingdom Viridiplantae; phylum Streptophyta; class Magnoliopsida; order Poales; family Poaceae; genus Secale; species Secale cereale. The sequence continues at coordinate 596,418,228 of LR738709.1, forward strand.
GGAAAAATTATTTTATTATGGGCACTAACCTCGCTAATCAGATTATGATGAGTTATGTATGAAGGGAGTTTTCAAGTGTGCGAGGGAAGATGATAAAAAGATTCAGGAGGGTCAAACGCTCAAGCATGGGGATGCCCCCGTGCACCCCCAAGAAATATTCAAGAATACTCAAGCGTCTAAGCTTGGGGATGCCCCCGTGCATCCCCTTCTCCATCAACAATTATCAGTTCGTCTTTCGTTCCACTATATTTTAATCACTTCATGTGTTATGTGCTATTCTTGGAGTGTCTTGCTTTTAGTTTCCTTTTTAGTTTTCTTTAGCTTTGCTTGCTGTTCATAACAAGTTAGAACCCAGCTTTCTTTGTGTGGGATAGAAACACGCTCCACTTCAACCTAGAACACAACATAGGATGTTCATGCTTATCTTTGCTGTGTATGTTCTTTGTCTTTCAATAGCTACTGTCATGTTTAGCTCTTAGTTTTCATGCCTTTCTTTTTAAAGAGCTTTTGTTTAGTTGGTCGGTATACTCTCTTGAGTTTTCATGTTTATCTTGTTAAGAGAGTTTGTCTGTTGCACTGAGTTGTGTGTCTTAACTTAAAGTAGGAAATTGAGGTTGCTATTTAATTTTAGTAGTAACCTGCAATAGTTTTGAGGTATTGCCATGAGTAATGTCTGAACTTTTGGTGTCAAGAGCTTTAGCCTATTAGTGATAGATGTCGTATTTTGGGTAATCCGTGTTTATTTTCGAAAACCTACAAAATAGTTGAGAACTTTAGCTACTAAATGGATCACTAATCTTTGGAGGGATCGAATATTAGAGAACACTCACGTACCATGGGTCGAGGATGCGCAAGGGTAACCAAACCCCCATACACACCTCCTCGGGGTACTTGTCTCTTTGTGAACCTCCTAATTAGATTGAGAGTTACCGATAATAAGTGCATGAGTTCTTCGGACTAATGTGAGTATTCGAAGGTTGACACTTCCACCTATCCATATTTTTCTAGCCTCTTCGGTACCGTGCATTGCCCTTTCTCACCTCGAGAGTTGGCGCATACTTCGCCGGTGCATCCAAAACCTTGGCACGATACACTCTGTCATCATAAGCCTCATTATATCCTTCCTCAAAACAGCCACCATACCTACCTATTAAGGCATTTCCATAGCCTTTCCGAGATACATTGCCATGCAACATCCATCCTCTCATGACTTGATCTTCATGTCATACATGCTTTTTGCTTGATCGATGAGCCGCATGCTAGTTGGGCCTTGCCCTAATCATTGCTACATGACGCGCTAGTATCATTGCATATCCTGCTACACTGGTAGAGGCATACATTTGCATACATCATGATAGTTTCATTTTCTTTATGTTGAATACTTTTGTAAAGTGTGAAAGATCTTCTATACTTCTTGTAATACATAGAGTGTTGCCCCTAAAGTGAGGAAAAGATCCCAAAGAGGACAAATCAAAAGATCCCAAAGAGGACAAAATCAAAAGATCCCAAAGATGGACAAATGAGAGATAAATAGAAAGAGCCATTGAGGCCACACAAAAAAATAAAAAAAAGAGAGAAAAAGAGAAAAAGAAATAAAAAGAGAGAAGGGGGCACACTACTATTTCTTTTGAGAGATCCACACTCGTACTCCATCTTATACTTTGTACTCCATAGATATTATCATTTATGCATATAGCTATGTGGGGACCTTTACACTATAGAACTTGGCTTGTATATTCCAATGATGAGCCTCCTCAAAAGAGCTCTAGGTCTTCTTGAGCAAGCAAGTTGGATGCACCCCCACTAGTTCCATTGGAGAGCTTACCTTAGCTCATATGTGCATACGTTGCATGGCAATCCCTACTCCTCACATCATATCTATCATTTGGCTTTCTCTCGCCGATGATTGTCCTCATTGATGTGAGCCTTTCACACCTTTTTTGTCTTCCCCCTCTATCATTTTTCTCTTTGCCATCCTAAGTGTCGACTTTCTTGCTTACGCTCATCCATTGCATGAGTGCTCAAAATATCAAAAGGGAGTGGATCTTTTTGACTTGTACCTGGCTGACGGTCTGGGGATGAGTCAAGATAAGATTCCAAAGAAGACCAAGTGTGAAACTTTAGTAGATTAAGTTCTCAACAATATAAAAACTATGTTTTACTCTCATATATCCGTATCCCCTTTCTTGCACGCAAACACCATTTGGAGACATTCGAGTCACGGACAGCGAGAGCTCCTGCACCTTTATGTTCTTATGTTACTTGTTACAATGCTAATATAGACTCTTGCTTGTTATGACTTGAATTGGATTACATGCCTTGATTACTTTACTTAAAAGTTCTTATATGGTTAATAGCATGTCACCACAGAAATTATGCTTGTTATCATTTACCTACTCGAGGACGAGCAGGAATTAAGCTTGGGGATGTTGATACGTCCAAAACGTATCTATAATTTCTGCTTGCTCCATGCCTTTTTTGTGTGATATTGCTATGATATTTATGCACTTCCATACACTTTTGATCATATTTGGACTAACCTATTAACTCAGTACACCCCAGTGCCAGCTTCTGTTTTCTGCTATTTTTGTATTTCAGGTTTTCCCATTACTTAAATTGCCAGAAAAAATCCGGGAAATATATATAAAAAATCAGCGCTCCAGAAGCTTCCATGCGGCAGAAGTAGGGCTGGAGGGGAGCCAGAGGGGCTCCAGGCGCCCTGGGGGGGGCCACCCCTGGCCGCGCCGGGGGGGCGCCTAGGCACCCCTTACCTCCTCTGGTGACCCCCTTTGGCATATATTTACATCGCGAACCGAAACCCTCGAGGACGGAACCCTTTTTCGCGATCTCATCTCCCTTCCGCCGCCGCCGCGCTTCCAAGATTGGGAGCACCAGGAGAACTCTTCCCGGCACCCTGCCGGAGGGGAGAACCACCACCGGGAGCTTCTCTACCACCATGGACGCTTCCCGGATGAGCCGTGAGTAGTCTCCCTTGGACCATGGGTCCATGACCAGTAGCTATGTGATGTTCTCCTTCCCTCTTTGTTCTTCATCGATTAGATCTCGTGAGCTGCCCTACATGATCGAGGCACACATGTAATCTTTATGTTGTTGCTATGCTGAGTTTGCTGGGATCCGATGGATTATGAGATTATGTTTAGATTGTGTGTGAGTAATATATTTGATTCACCTCTTTTATATTTATGTTCTTGAGTAATTCTTGCATGTTCTCCGTTGATGTTTATTGCTTTGGCCAAGTAGTAGGTAGTAACTCCAAGAGGGAACGTTATGCTTGATTGTGGGTTCATGCCCCTCGATGACTAGCTTGAGTGATAGAAACATGAGTCCAGGGGATGTGCTGTTGCCACAAGGGGGAAAACAACGGTTCTTGTACTTGCGGGTGCAAGGATTGTTTACTTTACGCAAAGTTCTTTTAATGCAGTTGTCTGTTGCTTTGAGTTTACACTTTGGGTGGGACTCGCAACTTAATACCAGCGAGATGTTCTGTATAGATATCTCAAGGTGGATGATTAGTAGTAGATGCAGATGGATTTCGGTCTACTTGTCTTGGCGTACCGCCCATGCTTTTGAGCCTCTACCTATCTGTACAGCATAGTTAGCATTGGTTTGCGCACATAATCCTGTCAATTGCCCAGCTGTAATTTGTTTACCTCGCTTAGCTGTTTTATCGTCTTTTGGAAGAGAGACATCACTAGTGAACATCATGGGACCCCGGTCCATATTACCATCACTGATCACACCCGCTATTTAATTCCTGTTCTTATTTACTAGTTACAGTCATACCTATCACTATTATCTCTTGTGTTTGATCCTTTGTAAACGACAAGGCCGGAGGGATTGACAACCTCTCTGTACTCGTTGGGAGCAAAGTTATTTGTATCTGTGTGCAGGTCCTGTCAAGCGAAAGTTTCTGGCGCCCTTGACACCTTCTTGTCGACCCTCGGAGTCTCATGGGATTCGATCCTTGGTATCTTTGCCAAGGGAAAACTACCGCTACGCTACATCTCAAACCTTCCACTTGGGGTAACCAACGAGGGGTGAGAAGCCATCACTCCTTGGCAGCTAGCTCCGACTAGGCCTCGCCCAGCTGGTTGCGGAGGTTGGCTGCGACCGCTGGCAAGAGAAGAAGAAGAATAATAATGTCAGAAACAGCAAAAAAGATAACCTTGGAGTTCCAAGCCGACTGCTCAGCAGCCGGCTCGGAACTCGGGGACTACACCCAGCGGGTGCGCTGACGCGCCCCCGCAAGGAGGATAAGGAAAGCACTCACCTTGGCTGTCTGCCAGGGCAGCTTGCAGTTGCGCCAGCTCCTGGCGATGGGCGTTGTAGGAGGCCACACAGAGGTTGTGATAGTCCTGCAATGAGACACAAGATTAGCCCACGACGCACACTTTGGAGTTCCAAACCGCCTGCTCAGCAGCCGGCTTGGAACTCGGGGACTACACCCAGTGGGTGCGCTGACGCGCCCCCACGGAAGAAATTGAAGGAATAAAAGCAAAAGAACATGAAGCCTACATACCCGAACAGAAGACCGTGCAACCACGAACTCCTGCACCACCGTCTCCACGATGTTGCCCAGGGAGGTGAAGCGGTCGAGGACGTCCCGCGACGCGACAATCAGCGTGCCGCCGCCTCCGGGCCTCCAACCTGACGGCGCCGCGCTGGTGGCCTCATTCTCTGGCGCGGACGAGCTGGCGCCGCCGGCCTCCACCCGCTGCGGCACGGAGACCGCCCTCGCAGGGCGCGGGCGGGCTGGGGCTTGGGGGGCCGGCTGTGAGCCTGTCACCAGCATGCCCTCAACTGGAGGCACCTCCGCCCCTGCAGGCCGGCTGCCCTGCGCCCTTGCAGGCGGCACGAGGGGCGGCGCCTGTGTCTCCATGACGATGCAGTAGTCCCCCTCGTTGTCTGGAGCCGGATGCTCGTCAGCAGCCGGCACTTGGGCGGACGGCTCCAGAGAGCCCGCCTCTGGGAAGACGGTGCGGCCCACTAGCTGCTGGGAGCCCGCTTCCTGCTCCTGGGCTCGGGCGGCGTCTACCTGGGCCTTCTTAGACGTTTCAGCCTCCACCTTGGCTGCGGCATCAGCCACCGCTCGCTCGCGGTCTGCAGCCTCCCGCTCCTCGCGCACCTCGCGAGCGTTCCTCTCCATCGCCTCCCGGAGTGCGGCGGCTAGATCCACGCGACGGGGCGCAGGGGAGACATCCGTGCCCCCCACAATGGAGCCCACTGGCGCCCGCGAGAGGGAGAGCGGCGCGCTGTGTGGATATCCTGAAGAAAATGAGGAATCAGCCAAGAGGGGAACGAATGAGAAGGATAAGCATCAAACAAAAGAAGGATACAAGACACTTACCTGGATACGACCAGCCTGGCCTTGGGTACCCTGGGCAAAATCGCCTTGGCGGCCGCCTCCCGGCGCCTGGTGGCGGCGGTTGACAGCCGGAGTTTCTTAGGCGGGGCACCAGACGGCCCTGAAGAGGACCGCTGCTTCACGCCGCCGGTTGCGCCAGACGGCCCCGCCTACTGGCTGCCGCGACCAGGCGGGTCCGCCTCCCGGACGCGGATGGGCGCCGCCTCGTCCTCCTCCTCCTCCTCGTCGGGCCAATTCTCGATGCCGCCTTCTGGCAGGCCGCCTGATGGTTGTCCCCCGCCGCCTGTCACCTCTTCCTCCTCCATGGCGGCGGCCCCAAGATCGGGGTCGCTCGTGCCGCTCAGGGAGCGATCTGGTTCCAGGGGACGGCCTGGCTCGTCAGAACCCGGCGCCGGCTGGCCGGGGAAGATCTGCAGACGGCTTCAAGATCAGACGGCTATAACAGCCGGAAAGAAAAGAAAGAAAAACAAGAGAAGATAGAAAAAACTTACTACAGGCGGCTGGTTGCTGCGGCTCTATGGCGGCTTGCCAAAGGCCCAGCCGGAGTCGGAGACCTTGCAGTTAGAAATGTAGTTCACCAAGTTAGCCACCTCCTTGTACGTCATTGGCTTGGTGCATGTCCGGCTGGGATCCCGGCGCCCGCTCATGTCATAAATCAGATGAGGGCGGCGCTGCAGCGGCAGCACTCGGCACTCCGCAATCGTGAGCAGCAGGTCTACGAAGACCATACCCTCGCTGTCCCTCAGCTCCCGGAGACGCCGCATCGTGATGGAAGCGCCTGCCGTGAGGGAGGTAGGCCGGGTCCTCCAGGAGTCGCGAGGCTCAACAGGCGGGTCTGGCGCCCAGTCCGGCAAGCAAATGAAGTCCTTGTCCGGGTCGACGTTGGAGACGTAGAAGTATGTTTTCTGCCACAGTTTCACCGATGCCACGAGCTGCGGCGGCGGGAAGAAGTTTCTTGATCCACTGCGCTTCACCGCAATGCACCCCCCGCACTGGGCGGCCACGCTTTGGATTGCGGTATCGAGCTTCATGTAGAAAAACTCGGTCCACAACTCCATGGTGGGGAGGATGCCGAAGTACGCCTCGCACAAGACGACAAAGGCAGACAACGTCACCACCGTGTTCGGCGTGAGGTGGTGGGGTTGGATGTTGAAGAATTCCAAGAACGACCGAAAGAAGACGCTCGCAAGGAGGCCGAAGCCGCACGGGAAGTGCAAGCGGAAGACTACCCGCTCGCCCAACCGCGGGACCGGTGTAATCTCCGCCGCCGGCGCTAGGCGCACGGCGACCTTGTCGGCAGGTGGCAGCTTTCGTGACCGGCGGAGGTTGTCGATGTGCTCCTCGAGGACGTCACTGCCGTCCCACTCGCCGTGGTGGCGGCCATGGCTCAGGCGGCAGCTCACTGCGGGGTTGGCGAGAGGAGCTGACGGGAGCAAGGAAGAAGAAGGGGAGCGGGGAGGGGCGATCGCGAGAACGGCGCTAACCCCTCTCCCCGGCCTACTTATAGGCTCGGGGAGGCGAAGCCGAGGGGGCGGGCGTGGGATCAACTGCTCCACGCCCCGCACGACCCCCACCATTCGCGCGCCTAATCTGCGCGCATTAAATGCGCGTGGGGAGGGCAATCGATTATCCCTGCCACACTGGATCTGCGCGCGGACCGAGGCCCTGTAGTGGCGGGCCCCGGCCCACTGTTACATCCCGTCACACGCGTGCGCTGGCAGGCCAACGCCACGGGGCAATGACGTGTGGGGAGCCGCCAACGGTCGGCAAGCCTGCGTGACTGCCTGCTGACCAGGCGGTGCCTTCCCCCCAAAGATTTGAAGACAGAGGTCCGGCTGCCAGAAGCCGGCCCCCTCAGCGCAGGCCCGAATGACAGCAGACGGAACTTTACGGAAGACGGACGAAGGACGCTGGTCCTGCCTAGGGAGGGAAGCTGCTGGAACCCCGCAGCCACGGAGTTCCACCAGCTTCGGGGACTACTGTCGGAGATATTGACCACGGGTGTCCTCATTGACCACCCATGGTATTTCAAGACAATTTTTGAGCCGCCTGTTACTCCCCCGGCCATCTGCTCATCGAGCCGCCTCCTAGGACAGCTTATCCTAGGAGCCGGTTTCCAGCAGGCGGCAGGGGCCCAAACAGGCGGCGGCATCACAGCTAGCAGCTAGCAGACGGTCCCACGCCCCTCCCTCGAGACGCGTGCTGGGGGGCCACCACGCAGCTGAGGCATGGCTACAGATGAGTACGTCCTTAGAGAACCTATAAGGGCATGGCTACAGTGAACGTGTACCTTATGGACATCTCCTAAGCGACGAAACACTGTAGCCACGCTGCTCGTGACCAAGCTTCTGTCAGAGGAGGCCACAATCCCACTACCCGCAGACGGCAGGGCCAGCAGGCGGCTGACCCCACCGGCCAGTGGGCAAGTCACAGACAAGCCACCCCTGGCAGGCGGCCAGGGGAGGCGGCTGCCTGGTAACAAGTGGCGAATCGTGCCCTAGAAGTCTGAACCTCATCAAGACGACAAGACAGGGCGTGGTGGCAGTGTACGACAGGAGACGGCGGCACTGTAGCCACTCCCCCCTGACGATGCTGCCGTCAGCAGAAGCACGCCTACAGTAAAAGGCAATCACATGGGTGAAGGAAATATGCCGTAGAGGCAATAATAAAGTTGTTATTTATATTTCCTTATATCATGATAAATGTCTTTTATTCATGCTAGAATTGTATTAACCGGAAACTTGATACATGTGTGAATACATAGACAAAACAGTATGTCCCTAGTATGCCTCTACTAGACTAGCTCATTGATCAAAGATGGTTATGTTTCCTAGCCATAGACATGAGTTGTCATTTGATCAACGGGGATCACATCATTAGGAGAATGATGTGATGGACTAGACCCATCCGTTAGCATAGCACTATGATCGTTTAGTTTTACTGCTATTGCTTTCTTCATGACTTATACATGTTCCTATGACTATGAGATTATGCAACTCCCGAATACCGTAGGATCACCTTGTGTGCTATCAAACGTCACAACGTAACTGGGTGATCATAAAGATGCTCTACAGGTGTCTCCGAAAGTATTCGTGGTGTTGGCATAGATCAAGATTAGGATTTGTCACTCCGAGTGTCGGAGAGGTATCTCTGGGCCCTCTCGGTAACACACATCATAATAAGCCTTGCAAGCAAAAGACTAATGAGTTAGTCACGAGATGATGTGTTACGGAACGAGTAAAGAGACTTGCCGGTAACGAGATTGAACTAGGTATAGAGATACCAACGATCGAATCTCGGGCAAGTAACATACCGATGACAAAAGGAACAACGTATGTTGTTATGCGGTTTGACCGATAAAGATCTTCGTAGAATATGTAGGAGCCAATATGAGCATCCAGGTTCCGCTATTGGTTATTAACCGGAGATGAGTCTCGGTCATGTCTACATAGTTCTCGAACCCGTAGGGTCCGCACGCTTAACGTTTGATGACGATCAGTATTATGAGTTTTTGAGTTTTGATGTACCGAAGGAGTTCGGAGTCCCGGATGAGATCGGGGACATGACGAGGAGTCTCGAAATGGTCGAGACGTAAAGATCGATATATTGGACGACTATATTCGGACATCGGAAAGGTTCCGAGTGATTCAGGTATTTTTCGGAGTATATGGGCCTTATTGGGCCATACGGGAATAGAGGAGAAAGGCCAAAAGGAAGGAGGCGCGCGCCCCCCCTCTGGTCCGAATTGGACAAGGGGTGCAGCCCCCTTTTCCTTCTCCCTCTCCACCTCTTTCCTTCTCTCCTACTCCGGAAAGGAAAGGGGAATCCTACTAGGACTTGGGAGTCCTAGTAGGACTCCCCACACTTGACGCGCCCCCTCTAGGGCCGGCCTCTCCCTTGCTCCTTTATATACGGGGGCAGGGGGCACCCTAGGACACACAAGTTGAATTGTTCCAGCCGTGTGCGGTGCCCCCCTCCACAGAAACACACCTCGGTCATACCGTCGCGGTGCTTAGGCGAAGCCCTGCGCCGGTGAATACATCATATCCGTCACCACGCCGTCGTGCTGACGAAACTCTCCCGTGAAGCTCAACTGGATCAAGAGCTCGTGGGACGTCATCAAGCTGAACGTGTGCTGAACGCGGAGGTGCCGTACGTTCGGTGCTTGATCGGTTGAATCGCGAAGAAGTTCGACTACATCAACCGCGTCACTTGACGCTTCCGCTTCCGGTCTACGAGGGTACGTAGACACACTCTTCCCTCTCGTTGCTATGCATCTGGTAGATAGATCTTGTGTGATCGTAGGAAAATTTTAAAATACTACGTTCCCCAACAGTGGCATCATGAGCCAGGTCTATGCGTAGATGATATGCACGAGTAGAACACAATGAGTTGTGGGCGATACTAGTCATACTGCTTACCAGCATGTCATACTTTGCTTCGGCGGTATTGTGAGATGAAGCGGCCCGGACCGACATTACGCATACGCTTACGCGAGACTGGTTTCACCGTTAAGAGCACTCGTTGCTTAAAGGTGACTGGCGGGTGTCTGTCTCTCTCACTTTAGCTGAATCAAGTGTGGCTACGCCCGGTACTTGTGAAGGTTAAAACAGCACATACTTGACGAAACATCGTTGTGGTTTTTGTATGCGTAGGTAAGAACGGTTCTTGCTAAGCCCGTAGCAGCCACGTAAAACTTGCAACAACAAAGTAGAGGACGTCTAACTTGTTTTTGCAGGGCATGTTGTGATGTGATATGGTCAAGACATGATGAGTTATACGGTTTTGTATGAGATGATCATGTTTTGTAATGTTATCGGCAACTGGCAAGAGCCATATGGTTGTCGCTTTATTGTATGAAATGCAATCGCCATGTAATTGCTTTACTTTATCACTAAGCAGTAGCGATAGTCGTAGAAGCAATAGTTGGCGAAACGACAACGATGCTACGATGGAGATCAAGGTGTCGCGCCGGTGACGAAGGTGATCATGACAGTGCTTTGGAGATGGAGATCAAAAGCACAAGATGATGATGGCCATATCATGTCACATAGTTGAACTGTCGTGGAAATAACACGTCAGATGTCCGGTTCAACGGACTTAGTGGTGAGGCCGCGCATCTATGTAGTAGCTTGAGAGGGGTTGAGCGGAATCGAGAGACGCGATGCAAGACACGGATTTAGACAGCTTCGGGCCCCGGGAAACATCATCCGGTAATAACCCTACATGCTGTTTGAGGCTAGGTCTCATTATGATCCTCGTGGTCTCGCCGGTAAACCGGCTCTTGGTGTCTAACCCTAGAAACTTGTCTGCTTGTCTAAACTATAAACCTAACTTGTCTCTTGTCTAACTTGTGAAAAACTTCTCCTCTTTGGGGAACCCTGCCCCTCCTTATATATGTTGAAGGGGAGGCTTTACATGACTAGTCCTAGTAGGACTAGGATTGATCTATTACAAGGAGTCCTAGTCTTGCTTCCTTTGTATGAGAATATTCCTTGCGCTTTATTCATAAACCGGCCCACAATTAATATGAACCGACCTTCTGGGCCTTGGGCCTTGTCATCCATGATCCGCCTGCTGGGTCATCAGTAACTTGCCAAATATAAACCGTCTCAAGTAAAATGCGAAGTCCGACCGGGTTATAATTCTGGCCGATTCATACCGCGGGGTAATATCCCCGACACTATCTAAGTGGGAGTTCTTAAGTAATATGATTAAATTGAACTTTAATTTATCATGAACTTAGTCCTGGTAGTATTAGCATATCTATGTTGTAGATCAATAGCTCGCGATATTGCTCCACTTTTATTTTTTATATGTTCCTAGAGAAAACCAAGTTGAAAGATGTTAGTAGCAATGATGCGGAATTGTTCCGTGATCTGAGGATTATCCTCATTGCTGCACAGAAGAATTATGTCCTTGATGCACCGCTAGGTGACAGACCTATTGCAGAAGCTGATACAGACGTTATGAACGTTTTGACAAAAGCTCGGTATGATGACTACTTGATAGTTTAAGTGCACCATGCTTTATGGCTTAGAACCGGGACTTCAAAAACGTTTTGAACACCACGGAGCATATAAGATGTTCCAAGAGTTGAAATTAGTATTTCATACTCATGCCCGTGTCGAGAGGTATAAGACCTCTGACAGTACTTTGCCTACAAGATGGAGGAGAATAGCTCAACCAGTGAGCATGTGCTCAGATTGTCTGGGTACTGCAATTGCTTGAATCAAGTGGGAGTTAATCTTCCAGATAAGATAGTAATTGACAAAGTTCTCTAGTCACTATCACCAAGTTAGTAGAACTTCATGATGAACTATAATATGTAAGGGATGACGAAAGTAATTCCCGAGCTCTTCGCGATGCTGAAATCGGCGAAGGTAGAAATAAAAAAAAAGAGCATCAAGTGTTGATGGTTAATAAGACCACTTGTTTCAAGTAAAGAGTAAAGGGATAGAAGGGGAACTTCAAAAGGAATGACAAGCAAGTTGTCACACCCATGAAGAAAACTAAAGCTAAACTCAAGCCTGAAACTAAGTGCTTCTACTGCAAAGGAAAAGATCACTGGAAGTGGAACTGCCCTAGATATTTGGCGGATAAGAAGGATGGCAAAGTGAACAAAGGTATATTTGATATACAGATTATTGATGTGTATTTTACTAGTGTTCATAGAAACCCCTCGGTATTTGATACTGGTTCAGTTGCTAAAGAGTAGTAACTCGAAATGGGAGTTGCATAATGAACAGAAACTAGTTAAAGGTGAAGTGACGATGTGTGTTGGAAGTGGTTCCAAGATTGATATGATCATCATCGCACACTCCCTATACTTTCGGGATTAGTGTTGAACCTAAATAAGTGTTATTTGGTGTTTGTGTTGAGCATGAATATGATTTGATCATGTTTATTGCAATACGGTTATTCATGTAAGTTAGAGAATAATTGTTGTTTTGTTTACATGAATAAAACCTTCTATGGTCATACACCCAATGAAAATGGTTTGTTGGATCTCGATCGTGTGATACACATATTCATAATATTGAAGCCAAAAGATGCAAGGTTAATAATGATAGTGCAACTTATTTGTGGCACTGCCGTTTAGGTCATATTGGTGTAAAGCGCATGAAGAAACTCCATAGTGATGGACTTTTGGAATCACTTGATTATGAATCATTTGGTGCTTGCGAACCATGCCTCATGGGCAAGATGACTAAAACTCCGTTCTCCGGAACTATGGAGCGAGCAACAGAGTTGTTGGAAATCATACATACTGATGTATGCGGACCAATGAGTGTTGAAGCTCGCGGCGGGTATCGTTATTTTCTGACCTTCACTGATGATTTAAGCAGATATGGGTATATCTACTTAATGAAGCACAAATCTGAAACATTTGAAAAGTTCAAAGAATTTCAGAGTGAAGTGGAGAATCATCATAACAAGAAAATAAGAGTTTCTACGATATGATCGTAGAGGTAAAATATTTGAGTTAGCAAGTTTGGCCTTCAGTAAAAACAATGTGAAATAGTTTCACTACTCACGCCACCTGGAAAACCACAGTGTAATGGTGTGTCCGAACGTCATAACCGTACTTTATTAGATATGGTGCGATCGATGATGTCTCTTACAGATCTACCACTATCGCTTTTGGGGTTATGCATTAGAGACAACTACATTCACATTAAATAGGGCACCATCTAAATCCGTGGAGATGACACCGTATGAACTATGGTTTGACGAAAAACCTAAGCTGTCATTTCTTTAAGTTTGGGACTGCGATGCTTATGTGAAAAAGTTTCAACATGATAAGCTCGAACCCAAATCGGAGAAGTAAATCTTCATAGGATACCCAAAAGAAACTGTTGGGTACACCTTCTATCACAGATCCGAAGGCAAGGTATTTGTTGCTAAGAGTGAATCCTTTCTAGAGAAGGAGTTTCTCTCGAAAGAAGTGAGTGGGAGGAAAGTAGAACTTGATGAGGTAATTGTACCTTCTCCCGAATTGGAAAGTGGAACATCACAGAAACTAGTTCCAGTGATTCCTACACCAATTAGTGAGGAAGCTAATGATGATGATCATGAAACTTCAGATCAAGTTTCTGCTGAACTTCGTAGATCAACCAGAGTTCGTTCCGCATCAGAGTGGTACGGCAACCCAGTTCTGAAAATCATGTTACTAGACCATGATGAACCTACGAACTATGAGGAAGCGATGATGAGCCCAGATTCCGCAAAATGGCTTGAGGCCATGAAATCTGAGATGGGATCCATGTATGAGAACAAAGTGTGGACTTTGGTTGACTTGCCCGATGATCGGCAAGCCATCGAAAATAAATGGATCTTCAAGAGGAAGACCGACGCAGACGGTAATGTTACTGTTTACAAAGCTCGACTTGTTGCGAAAGGGTTTCGACAAGTTCAAGGAGTTGACTACGATGAGACTTTCTCACCTGTAGCGATGCTTAAGTCTGTCCGAATCATGTTAGCAATTGCCGCATTTTATGATTATGAAATCTGGCAAATGGATGTCAAAACTGCATTCCTGATTTGGATATCTCAAAGAAGAGTTGTATATGATGCAACCAGAAGGTTTTGTCGATCCGAAAGGTGCTAACAAAATGTGCAAGCTCTAGCGATCCATCTATGGACTGGTGCAAGCATCTCGGAGTTGGAATGTATGCTTTGATAAGTTAATCAAAGCATATAGATTTATACAGACTTGCGGTGAAGCCTGTATTTACAAGAAGTGAGTGGGAGCACTACAACCTTTCTGATAAGTATATGTGAATGACATATTGTCAATCGGAAATGATGTAGAATTTTCTGGAAAGCATAAAGGAGTGTTTGAAAGGAGTTTTTCAAAGAAAGATCTTGGTGAAGCTGCTTACATATTGGGCATCAAGATCTATAGAGATAGATCAAGACGCTTGATAAGACTTTCGATGAGTACATACCTTGATAAGATTTTGAAGTAGTTCAAAATGGATCAGTCAAAGAAGGAGTTCTTGCCTGACTTGTAAGGTGTGAAGTTGAGTAAGACTCAAAGCCAGACCACGGCAGAAAAATATAGAGAGAATGAAAATCATTCCCTATGCCTCAGCCATAGGTTCTATAAAGTATGACATGCTGTGTACCAAACATGTTGTGTACCTTTCCATGAGTTTGACAGGGAGGTACAATAGTGATCTAGGAGTAGATCACTGTACAGCGGTCAAAATTATCCTTAGTAAATGGATGACTAAGGAAATGTTTCTCGATTATGGAGGTGATAAAGAGTTCGTCGTAAAGGGTTACGCCGATGCAAGCTTTGACACTAAATCCAGATGACTCTAAGTATCAATTTGGATGCGTATTGAAAGTGGGAGCAATTAGCTAGAGTAGCTCTATGCAGAGCATTGTAGACATAGAAATTTGCGAAATACATACGGATCTGAATGTGACAGACCCGTTGACTAAACTTCTCTCACAAGCAAAACATGATCACACCTTATTACTCTTGGGTATTAATCACATAGCGATGTGAACTAGATTATTGACTCTAGTAAACCCTTTGGGTGTTGGTCACATGGCGATGTGAACTATGGGTGTTATTCACATAACGATGTGAACTATCGGTATTAAATCACATGGCGATGTGAGCTAGATTATTGACTCTAGTGCAAGTGGGAGACTGAAGGAAATATGCCGTAGAGGCAATAATAAAGTTGTTATTTATATTTCCTTATATCATGATAAATGTCTTTTATTCATGCTAGAATTGTATTAACCGGAAACTTGATACATGTGTGAATACATAGACAAAACAGTATGTCCCTAGTATGCCTCTACTAGACTAGCTCATTGATCAAAGATGGTTATGTTTCCTAGCCATAGACATGAGTTGTCATTTGATCAACGGGGATCACATCATTAGGAGAATGATGTGATGGACTAGACCCATCCGTTAGCATAGCACTATGATCGTTTAGTTTTACTACTATTGCTTTCTTCATGACTTATACATGTTCCTATGACTATGAGATTATGCAACTCCCGAATACCGTAGGATCACCTTGTGTGCTATCAAACGTCACAACGTAACTGGGTGATCATAAAGATGCTCTATAGGTGTCTCCGAAAATATTCGTGGTGTTGGCATAGATCAAGATTAGGATTTGTCACTCCGAGTGTCGGAGAGGTATCTCTGGGCCCTCTCGGTAACACACATCATAATAAGCCTTGCAAGCAAAAGACTAATGAGTTAGTCACGAGATGATGTGTTACGGAACGAGTGAAGAGACTTGCTGGTAACGAGATTGAACTAGGTATAGAGATACCAACGATCGAATCTCGGGCA
Organism: Secale cereale; assembly: GCA_902687465.1. Classification (NCBI taxonomy): domain Eukaryota; kingdom Viridiplantae; phylum Streptophyta; class Magnoliopsida; order Poales; family Poaceae; genus Secale; species Secale cereale. The sequence goes on from LR738709.1 coordinate 596,433,947, forward strand.
AGTAACATACCGATGACAAAAGGAACAACGTATGTTGTTATGCGGTTTGACCGATAAAGATCTTCGTAGAATATGTAGGAGCCAATATGAGCATCCAGGTTCCGCTATTGGTTATTGACCAGAGATGAGTCTCGGTCATGTCTACATAGTTCTCGAACCCGTAGGGTCCGCACGCTTAACGTTTGATGACGATCGGTATTATGAGTTTATGAGTTTTGATGTACCGAAGGAGTTCGGAGTCCCGGATGAGACCGGGGACATGATGAGGAGTCTCGAAATGGTCGAGACGTAAAGATCGATATATTGGACGACTATATTCGGACATCGGAAAGGTTCCGAGTGATTCGGGTATTTTTCAGAGTATATGGGCCTTATTGGGCCATACGGGAATAGAGGAGAAAGGCCAAAAGGAAGGAGGCGCGCGCCCCCCCTCTGGTCCGAATTGGACAAGGGGTGCAGCCCCCTTTTCCTTCTCACTCTCCACCTCTTTCCTTCTCTCCTATTCCGGAAAGGAAAGGGGAATCCTACTAGGACTTGGGAGTCCTAGTAGGACTCCCCACACTTGGCGCGCCCCCTCTAGGGCCGGCCTCTCCCTTGCTCCTTTATATACGGGGGCAGGGGGCACCCTAGGACACACAAGTTGAATTGTTCCAGCCGTGTGCGGTGCCCCCCTCCACAGAAACACACCTCGGTCATACCGTCGCGGTGCTTAGGCGAAGCCCTGCGCCGGTGAATACATCATATCCGTCACCACGCCGTCGTGCTGACGAAACTCTCCCGTGAAGCTCAACTGGATCAAGAGCTCGTGGGACGTCATCAAGCTGAACGTGTGCTGAACGCGGAGGTGCCGTACGTTCGGTGCTTGATCGGTTGAATCGCGAAGAAGTTCGACTACATCAACCGCGTCACTTGACGCTTCCGCTTCCGGTCTACGAGGGTACGTAGACACACTCTTCCCTCTCGTTGCTATGCATCTGGTAGATAGATCTTGCGTGATCGTAGGAAAATTTTAAAATACTACGTTCCCCAACAATGGGCCCGCAGGCGGCGGGCCCCAGCAGACAGGCGGCGAGGCCGGCACCAGAAGACGCTGACAGCCGAGGGCCACTCCGTTGAGATTACAATTGTACCCCTGGGGTGTAGGCCTATATAAACCCCCCAGGGTCCTCCATGAGGAGGGGTTGGAAGATTTAACCCTTAGAAGAAGAAGAGGATATAGAGAGAGAAAGAAACCCTAGCAACCACCCTCGATTCCTAGAGCGAAGGTAGTAAGCTAGCCTTGTTCATCTTCCTCCTCTAGACGACACAGCTCGAGGAGCAGCCTTGTAGCTACCATAGTGACATTAGTCATGACGCGGAGTCCCCGCGGATCAGGACTAGGGGTGTTATCTCCACGAAGAGCCCCGAACCTGGGTAAGATCCGTAGGCGTCCTAAGTTTCGCCTCATCCTGCTTCCAGGGCCCGGCGATGCTCTATTGTCCCCATGCATGATAAGCAATCCGTTGGCATATGTCGCCCCAAAACCCCGACAATCTAAATCTGTTGGGATGACGCCTTATGAACTGTGGTTTGGCAAGAAACCAAAGTTGTCATTTCTTAAAGTTTGGGGCTGCGATGCTTATGTGAAAAATTCAACCTGATAAGCTCGAACCCAAGTCGGAGAAATGTGTCTTCATAGGATACCCAAAGGAGACTGTTGGGTACACCTTCTATCACAGATCCGAAGGCAAGATATACATTGCTTAGAATGGATCCTTTCTAGAGAAGGAGTTTCTCTCGAAAGAAGTGAGTGGAAGGAAAGTAGAACTTGATGAGGTAATTGTAGCTTCTCCCGAATTAGAAAGTAGTACATCACATAAACTAGTTCTAGTGATTCCTACACCAATTAGTGAGGAAGCTAATGATGATGATCATGAAACTTTGGATCAAGTTACTGCTGAACTTCGTAGATCAACCAAAGTACGTTCCGCACCAGAGTGGTACGGCAACCCAATTCTGGAAGTCGTGTTACTAGACCATGATGAACCTACAAACTATGAGGAAGTGATGATGAGCCCAGATTCCGCAAAATGGCTCAAGGCCATGAAATCTGAGATGGGATCCATGTATGAGAACAAAGTGTGGACTTTGGTTGACTTGCCCGATGATCGGCAAGCCATCGAAAATAAATGGATCTTCAAGAGGAAGACCGACGCTGACAGTAATATTACTATTTACAAAGCTCGACTTGTTGCGAAAGGTTTTCGACAAGTTCAAGGAGTTGACTACGATGAGACTATCTCACCCGTAGCGATGCTTAAGTCTGCCTGAATCATGTTAGCAATTGCCGCATTTTATAATTATGAAATCCGGCAAATGGATGTCAAAACTGCATTCCTGAATGGATATCTTAAAGAAGAGTTGTATATTATGCAACCAGAAGGTTTTATCGATCCTAAAGGCGTTAATAAAGTGTGCAAGCTCCAGCGATCCATCTATGGACTAGTGCAAGCATCTCGGAGTTGGAATATACGCTTTGATGAGGTGATCAAAGCATATTGTTTTATACAGACTTTTGGAGAAGCCTGTATTTACAAGAAAGTGAGTGGGAGCACTACATCCTTTTCATGATAAGTATATGTGAATGACATATTGTCGATCGGAAATGATGTAGAATTTTCTGGAAAGCATAAAGGAGTTTTTCAAAGAAAGACCTCGGTAAAGCTGCTTGCATATTGAGCATCAGGATCTATAGAGATAGATCAAGATGCTTGATAAGTTTTTTTTAATGAGTACATACCTTGACAAGATTTTGAAGTAGTTCATAATGGAACCGTCAAAGAAAGAGTTCTTGCCTGTGTTGCAAGGTATGAAGTTGAGTAAGACTCAATGCCCAACCACTGCAGAAGATAGAGAGAGAATGAAAGTCATTCCCTATGCCTCAACCATAGGTTCTATGAAGTATGCCATGATGTTTACCAGACCTATTGTATGCCATGTCCTGAGTTTGGCAAGGGAGTACAATTTTGATCTAGGAGTAGATCACTGGACAGCGGTCAAAATTGTCCTTAGTTACTGGATGACTAAGGAAATATTTCTCAGTTATGGAGGTGATAAAGAGTTCGTCGTAAAGAGTTATGTCGATGCAAGCTTTAGCACCGATTTGGATGACTCTGAGTCTCAATCTGGATGCATATTGGAAGTGGGAGCAATTAGCTAGAGTAGCTCCATGCAGAGCATTATAGACATAGAAATTTGCGAAATACATACGGATCTAAATGTGTCAGACCCGTTGAGTAACTTCTCTCACAACCAAAACATGATCACACCTTATTACTATTGGGTGTTAATCACATAGCGATGTGAACTAGATTATTGATTCTAGTAAACCCTTTGGGTGTTGGTCACATGGTGATGTGAACTATGGGTGTTATTCACATAACGATGTGAACTATCGGTATTAAATCACATGGAGATGTGAACTAGATTATTGACTCTAGTGCAAGTGGGAGACTGAAGGAAATATGCCCTAGAGGCAATAATAAAGTTATTATTTATTTCCTTATATCATGATAAATGTTTATTATTCATGCTAGAATTGTATTAAACGGAAACTTAGTACATGTGTGAATACATAGACAAAACAGAGTGTCCCTAGTATGCCTCTACTAGACTAGCTCATTGATCAAAGATGGTTATGTTTCCTAGCAATAGACAAGAGTTTTCATTTGATCAACGAGACCACATCATTAGGAGAATGATGTGATGGACAAGACCCATCCGTTAGCTTAGCACTATGATCGTTTAGTTTTACTGCTATTGCTTTCTTCATGACTTATACATGTTCCTATGACTATGAGATTATGCAACTCCCGAATACCGGAGGAACACCTTGTGTGCTATCAAACGTCACAACGTAACTGGGTGATTATAAATGCTCTACAGGTGTCTCCGAAAGTATTCGTGGTGTTGGCATAGATCAAGAATAGGATTTGTCACTCCGAGTGTCGGAGAGGTATCTCTGGGCCCTCTCTGTAATACACATCATAATAAGCCTTGCAAGTAAATGACTAATGAGTTAGTCACGAGATGCTATATTACGGTACGAGTAAAGAGACTTGCCGGTAACGAGATTGAACTAGGTATTGAGATACCGACGATCGAATCTCGGGCAAGTAACATACCGATGACAAAAGGAACAAAGTATGTTATTATGCGGTTTGACCGATAAAGATCTTCGTAGAATATCTAGGAGCCAATATGAGCATCCAGGTTCCGCTATCGGTTATTGGCCGGAGATGAGTCTCGGTCATGTCTACATAGTTCTCGAACCCGTAGGGTCCGCACGCTTAACGTTTGATGACGATCGGTATTATGAGTTTATTAGTTTTGATGTACCGAAGCTAGTTCGGAGTCCCGGATGAGATCATGGACATGATGAGGAGTCTCGGAATGTCCGAGACATAAAGATTGATATATTGGACGACTATATTCGGACACCGGAAGTGTTCCCGAAAAGTTTCGGATTTAACCGGAGTGCCGGAGGGGGTTACCGGAACCCCCCCCCCCCC
>LR738709.1:596446193-596456972 GCA_902687465.1 Secale cereale
AAAAAAAATGTTTTATCCCCCTCAAAAAAAAAAAAGTTTTATGTCACAAGGAGAAACGTGATGCAAATTTTTATCTTGGCATCAGATTCTAACCAGGTGGTGAAAGATATCCACAATTCCAATCGCGGGAGATATGGCACTACTGTTTGAGAGATACTTCAGAGAGCTACAATGTTTACTTCTAATTTTGCTTTTGAAAGTCGAGATTCGAATAGCGAAGCTCATAGCATAGCCAAGTTTGCTCGTTCTTTAGCCTAGGGGCGTCATATGTGGCTTGATCAATCCCATGATCCGAGATGTATTCCACTATATGTGGCTTATGAATAATAAAACTTGGTTCCCCTAAAAAAGACAAGGTGAAACGTGAAGGTTTTGAATCAGTTCAAATCATTCATGAGAAACGAGAATCAAATGTTGAAGCACACAACCTGGCGAGAGCTTCGACTACTTTAGGTTTTGTGAAGCAGTAGATGAGACCTTATTGTTATTTATTTTTAACATTTTTTAAGAATAAAGTGCTTCGACCCCTATTTGTTTTTGGTGCACAATATTTTCTATAATTTCCTTTTTATGCGGGGGCCTCTTTGTAATGTACGGGAAACTGTCCTTGCCTAGTCTTTTTCTTTTTTGAAAAAACTTCCAATCTTTTCATCAACTATCATGGGAGTACACTACATAACCTTCAACTATCATTGGAGTACATAACCGTGTACAACGTGAGTGCTTAGTGAAGTAAACCAGTTTTTCTTCTAAGCATAATATGTACTTATTTGTAGAAGACAGGCATATGCGTAATTAGACATCTCTCCTTCTGTAAAGATAAGCACCGGTGCTTAAGCAAAACTTTATTTATTGTACTAAGTATTTCATAAGTACTTTGCATTGTACAAGGCCTTAGTTGTTCTCGGGTATAGTAAAATATTCTTGACGTGCCTTTTGTCAAAAAAATGTGTGTACGATTCTTTTGATTATATGAGGCAAAAAAATGATAGGAGGATTTTAATGAAAATATAGGGCGCAAGAAATCAGAAAGTTTCATAAGATGTTGATGCTGACGTTTCATCGACTATTTGTAGTTTTTGCTCTGATCTAACACTATGGTAGCATAGGCTTAAATCCCCCTTGTGTCTGTTTGCGGTGTGATTTCGTGTAAACTATGAACTATATTCATGTGGGGAGCCTCCCCCACCCTCCTCCGTGAATGGTTTAAAAGAACATGATGATTTTACATGGAAAGAATAGAGATATAATTTATGAGGAAAAGAAGAGATGAATTGTGCACATTGGTATTGAACACCATTGTAGAGAAATGCGGTGAAACTTAGTAGTGTGTTTCATTTGGGTAAAATGTCATAGGTTCAAATCTTGTCATGCCTACTAAGGACCAGGGAGCATGCCTCACGAGGGCACGCATAAGTGTAAATCAATATCTCCCCTGGTGAAGATCCCGAATGTTAATGTTGCTTTGGTCGAAGAATTGATTGATCCAAAGAGTGGGGGTGGGACAAAGATAGTGTCATTGAAACTTAATCACACCGGATGTTGATGCCATCTGCAAGATACCAACTAATATTGCAATGGAAGATTCATGTGCATGGAATGCCGAGAAACTTATATAACTTTATAGTTCGGTCTGCCTATAAGCTTACGGTCGCTATTCACTTACACGATGATCAACCAAGCAGCTTAGGCGCTGGCATGGGCAAGGTTTGGAAGGAGTTATGGCGTTTTACAGGTCCCCAAAGTGAGAAACTTCCGGTGGAGGGTGATCCACAAGTTTGTCCCGTCTCAAGCCATTCTTTGACATATTGAGAGAATTCCCTTTCATGAAGCATGCAGAGAAAATGCGACCATTCTACACGCTCTTTCGAAATGCACTTTGGGAAGAGCTAAAGGAGCTTACACCAGTCGAAGTCCCCGATTTGCACACAAAACTTGGGAAGTTTTTCTGTTCTTGAAACGGACGCGAAATATTTGCCTGATCTATTAATTAAGAAGAGAATATAGTTTGTATTACAAGACCACAAGGCCCACGGAAAATAAGCATGAAAATACTCGCTTAGTACAATGGCTCACAATTTTGTTTGCACAGGTCGAGACCCAAAACTTGGTCTCGTCTTTGATGGCCTTGAGCAAGATGGTCGCTGGCTTCAGTGGCGGAGCTAGACAAGATACTCAGGGGGGGCGAAACATAAACATGGATGTTTGAGGGGGCCAAACGCTATAATTTTTCTAATCTAATTAGTCCCTAGAAAATTCTTCCTACTTTTTGCCAAGGCTAGGGGGGCCACGGCACCTGCAGCAGTGCATGTAGCTTCGCCGGTGGGTGGCTTGCTCTTTTGATGGAACACGCGTGCATTTATCTCGTTCCAAATGGTCCAACTAATGAGCATTGCGAGTGACGCCATTGCTTTACAGTTTGGGTATTGTTGCCGAAAAGGTTGACCCACCAATCTTTGATGGAGTGAGAAGAGGAGGTGTCAAAGTTTTTCAAGTGCAGCCATTCATTAGCCAAGTTCCAAAGACGGAGGGTGAGATGACACTAGAAGAAGAGGTGCATTTTGGACTCTTGTTCTCTCTTATAAAGAGGGAAAATGCCACAATTTGGCCACCCACACTTGCCAAGTGGTCGGCAGTCCAAATTCTATCTTGGATGGCCAACCAAGCAAAGAATTTGACTTTGGGCGGAGCCCACACCTTTCAAACCATGTGATCCATAGGAAAGTAGAAGGTGCCCATAAATTACGCCGAGTAAGCGGGTGACCACCGAGTATGACCTCTCTCCGTGAGTTTCCAAAGGATGTCATCTTCGACATGCTCATAGAGATGGAAATCCCGGACAAGATACGAAGGGGCAATGAATTGCCAGAGGTGAACCATGGAGAAGTTGACGGTGATATTGATCTCGGACACCCAAGCACCCGCATGAAGTGCCTCTATCACCTCGATGCTTTTCTTTGTGGATGCCTCATAGATAAGGGGGAAGGGGAGGCATGGCCATTGCCCACCTTGATGTTAGTGAGGGAGTCAAAGAGATCGAGGTCGGCCTCATCACACGTGTTGCCAAAGCCAACCCACAACTTTGAGGGCTCTTTTCATTCATACCAAGGTCATCTCAATCTTAGAGCTCTAGCGAATTTCACAATGTAGAGAATCTCTAGACCCCCACGCTCAAAGGGTCCACAGACCATGTCCCAATTCACATTACACTTTGCCCCGGCCGTCTTGTCAGAACCGGACCAAAGGAAACCCCGCTCAAGTTTGTTGGTGTTGTGGAGGGAGCTCGCCGAGACGATTCGTGGAGTTCGGCTTGATCGACTATGAGTCTGTGCAAGGATACACGTTGGGTGTTATTCTATGTGGTTATTGGGTTGTGCGGAGTGAACGAAATGCTAGAAGACACGGTGAAATAAGCTGATCAGTGCAATAGTATGTAAAATGGGCAGTTGGTATTGCAAACATGGGAAGTGAGAAGAAAGCAATAATGCCCAAAACAACACAAAGATGGCAGCCGCCTGACCAGAATGTGCTCAAACTAAATGTTGATACACAATGTTTGAGAACAGACAAGACATCGTGAAATGGGACTGGCAGTTCGCAACCATGCCCAAGTGCTAATGAGAGCACAAGTTGTTTCTTGTACTTGATTTCTAGCTTCCATAAAAATATGATATGTCTAGACGTACTCTCGAAAAAAGGTGACACGGGTTCATAGCGAACGTTTGTAAAATGAAAGCTTATGCAACAGACTGCTCCCCGGCTGGCTGTTGACCAAGGATTTTTTAAATATTTTTTTGGACAAGTGGTGGCACGAGAGATTACAGAAATGATTTGAGCATATAAAACAATGCAGCGTAGAGGGACAAGACCCAACTGCCCCATGGATCTAGTTGGTCTTGAACGTTGGGAAGAGACAAGGACATGGTCATTAGACATGCATTCAGCATAGCAACAAATTAAGCGTCGTGATGTTTTATGCTCAATTATGTTAAAATTAGAGCAACTTCAATCGGGCGACCCATTTCGTCCGTCGCCGTCTGTTTGGATTGACGCGGACACAAAAGGCGGCCCAACGCGTCGACCCAAACGGACACGCGTCTGCTTTTCGTCCGCGGGCGACCCATTCCCGACCCATTTTTGAGCCGTATTTGTGTCGGCCCGGACACGCGACGGACGCACGCGTGCTCGCCTTCTCCACTCCCCTGGCCCGCTCGTCGGTGGCACATTGGCATCCCCTCTCACCCCCAGCCAACAGCAAACCCTCGCCCGCCTCCTTCGTCGCCGATGCCGCCGCCCATTTTTGCCGGCGACTCTGCCAGCTGCCGCCGCCCCCACATCCGCCCAGCAACGCCGCCCACTCCGTCCCGTCGCCCGCCACCGCCGTTTTGCCGCAGCGACTCCCCTCGCCGGCCGTCTCCTTCTTCGACGCCCGCAAGTTGTTCGACAGTTTGCCGAGGTACGAAATGGAATCCGCCGACGAGTTCTTTTTCCACAATTTCCTTTGCGACTCCGACGATTCGTCGTCCGACGACGAGGAGGGGATATTGGATGCCGTGTTGGTCCAGCACCACCTCGACAGCCAGCGGCCGTTGTTCCGCGGCTCCATTCTGGGCCACCTTCCGGCGTTGAATCGCAACCGAGAGAGCGGGCATTTCCTTCTCTGGAAAGACTACTTTGATACAACAAACCCGTTGGTCAAACATCAAAAAATTCCGTCGCCGTTTCCTGATACGTCCATTTTGCATCATGCTTATATGTTGATATTTATCGCATTATGGACTGTTCTTACATGTTTTGTCACAATACTTATGCCTTTTCTCTCTTATTTTACAAGGTTTACATGAAGAGGGGGAATGCCGACAGTTGGAATTCTGGGCTGGAAAAGGAGCAAACTCTGGAAACCTATTATGCACAACTCCAAAAGCCCTGAAACTCAACAGAATGCCATTTCAGAAAATATAAAAAATATCTGGCGAAAGAAGTCCACGAGGGGGGCCACGGGCTATCCACGAGGGTGGGGGGCGCACCCCCCCTTCCCAGGGCGCGCCCCCTGCCTCGTGATACGTCCAAAACGTATCTATAATTTCTGCTTGCTCCATGCCTCTTTTTGGTGATATTGCTATGATATTTATACACTTGCATACACTTTTGATCATATTTGGACTAACCTATTAACTCAGTGCACCCCAGTGCCAGTTTCTGTTTTCGGCTGTTTTTGTATTTCAGGTTTTCACGTTACCAGAACTGCCAGGAAAAATCCAGAAAAATTATATAAAAAAATCAGCGTTCCGGAACCTACCTTGCGCCCGAAGTACAGCCGGGGGGGGGGGGGCACCAGGGCTCCAGGCGCCCTGGCGGCGCCCCCCCTGGGCCGCGCCGGGGGGCGCCCGGGCCCCCCGAGGCTCCTCCGATGCCTCCCTTTGGCACATATTTAAAGCGTCTCCCAAAACCCTCGAAACAGGAACTCTTTTCGCGATCCCATCTCTGTTCTGCCGCCGCCGCCGCTTCCAAGATCGGGAGCACCAGGAGAACTCTTCCCGGCACCCTGCCGGAGGGGAGGATCACCACCGGGAGCTTCTCCACCACCATGGACGCCTCCCGGATGAGTTGTGAGTAGTCTCCCTTGGACCATGAGTCCATGACCAGTAGCTATGTGATGTTCTCCTCCCGTTCTTGTGCTTCACTAATTAGTCCTCGTGAGCTGCCCTACATGATCGAGGCACATATGTAATCCTTATGCTGTTGCTATGATGAGTTTGCTGGGATCCGATGGATTATGAGATTATGTTCAGATTGTGTTTGAGTAATATATTTGATCTACCTCTTTTATATTTATGTTCGTAAGTAATTCTTGCATGTTCTCCGTTGTTATTTATTGCTTTGGCCAAGTAGTAGGTAGTGACTCCAAGAGGGAACGTTATGCTTGATTGTGGGTTCATGCCCCTCGATGACTAGCTTGAGTGATAGAAACATGAGTCTAGGGGATGTGCTGTTGCCACAAGGGGGAAAACAACGGTGCTTGTGCCCGCGGGTGCAAGGATTGTTTACTTTACGCAAAGTTCTTTTAATGCAGTTGTCTGTTGCATTGAGTTTACACTATGGGTGGGGCTCGCAACTTAATACCAGCGAGATGTTTTGGATAGATATCTCAAGGTGGATGATTAGTAGTAGATATTGATGGATTTCGGTCTACTTACTTTGGCGTACCGCCCATGCTTTGAACCTCAACCTTTCTTGCAATGTAGTCAGCATTGGTTTGCGCACATGGTCCTGTCAATTGCCCAGCTGTAATTCGTTTACCTCACATAGTCGTTTTATCGTATTTTGGGAGAGAGACATCACTAGTGAACGTCATGAGACTCCGGTCCATATTACCATCATTGATCACATCCGCTATTTACTTTTCCGCTATTTACTTACTATTGCAATTATACCTATCACTATTATCACTTGCGTTTGATCCTTTGTAAACTACAAGGCCGAAGGGATTGACAACCTCTCTGTACTCGTTGGGAGCAAAGTTATTTGTATCTGTGTGCAGGTCCACGTTGATTGCTAATATCCGACGCCATTAGCAGTTGACACCTTCTTGTTGAAATTGGGAGTCTCTGGGAAATCGATCCTTGGTATTACCAAGGGAAAACTTCTGCTACACTGCATCTCAAACCTTCCACTTGGGGTAACCAACGAGGGGTGAGAAGCCACCTAGCAAAGCAATTTCTGGCGCCGTTGTCGGGGACTCCACTCTTCAGGATAGGGGAGTTGCACGCTATCTTTTACCTTTGCTTTTAGTCTTGTTAGTTTACCTTTCAGTTTTTTTTTGTTTTAGTATCTTTTATCAAAAATCACAAAAAAAATTATTTACCTTTCTATTAGTAGTCCTTTCTGTTTAGCCAAACATGTCAGGATTTGGTGCTTTGAGGGAATCAGAAGTTCTAGATTTCCATCAAAGGGATGGGGAAAATATGAAGAAGGCATGGGACAGAATTTCTGATGCACATAGGAGAATTATGCCTTGGATACCTATAAAAATTGTGCTTAGAAATTTTTACCATGGTCTTTTTAAATGGTGTAAACACTCTCTTGACATTATAGCCGAGGGTGATTTCCTAGAATGTGATGAAGCTAGAGCTCTTGAAATTATACATGGTCTATCTAGTTACTTTGTTTATGATCATAATTTTGATACTATCATAGATAGACTTGTGACTATTGAAAAGAGAATGGATGCTTTAGACTTAATGAAAGTAGAGACACCCAAACCCAATAAGAGAGATATTTTGGAAATAGATAATGATTGGGAGCCTCTTGTTAGGATTGGTATCTCTAATCAAGACTTCCTTGCTTATTGTGATATTGGATCTATGGTTTCTACTATGCCAAAAATTGTTCATGATTCTTTAAAATTTAACATGGATAGATTATCATCTCATCATGAACACACTAATGAAGATATTTCTGAAATCCAGGGAAGAATAAAAGACGTGCCAGTTAAATTCCTTAAAGGGATTACAATGATTGATTTCTTCATCATGGAGCCAAACCAAGGAAATATAGTGCTTGGAAGGGACTTCCTCCGAGCAGTTAAAGGCTTCATTGATATAGGTAAGGGACAAATCCGCTTGCGTGGAAAGGCAAAAGGTGTGTACCCCTTTCCTAGAAGGAACAAGAATGAACTTGTTGAGGAACCATTTGAAGCAATTTATAGCTCCGATTATTACGATGGTTATTGATTCCTCTATGCATCATGCCTGGCTTAAAGGCATAAAAGAAAGCGCTTTTGGGAGGCAGCCCACATGAATAAATTTATTTTGCTTGTTGTGTCTTGATGTTGTTTACTACTGTAGCATCATCATTGTATCTTTGCTTTTCAATTTTGTGCCAAGTGTAGCCTCTGATTGCTAGAAAGTTCAAAAGTTGTGAGGTGCTGTCCAGGAAACAGATTCTGTCCTTGGATAGAAAAATTCGTATAAAATCACCAGATCATCTTTTTGGTCTGAATTTTTTCGACAGCGATCTCTATATAATTGTCTTTCGTGCATCTGTTCTGAGTTTTTTTATTAGAGTTGCAGAAGTGCCCCGAACAAATCAATTACTACCTGCTGTTCTGTTTTTCACAGATTCTGTCATGTTTTGCTTTTCCTTCATTTTGCAAACCAAGAGCTTGCTTTTTCTTTGCAAAAACCTTTTGGCAATCTTGAGAAACAGTAGACCTTCAAGAATATCTTTATTTCCAGCAAGGTATAATTATTTTATTATGGGTACTAACCTCGCTAATCAGATTATGCTGAGTTATGTATGAAGGGAGTTTTCAAGTGTGCGAGGGAAGATGATAAAAAGATTCAGGAGTGTCAAACGCTCAAGCTTGGGGATGCCCCCGTGCACCCCCAAGAAATATTCAAGGAGACTCAAGCGTCTAAGCTTGGGGATGCCCCCGTGCATCCCCTTCTCCATCAACATTATCAGTTCGTCTTTCGTTCCACTATATTTTAATCACTTCATGTGTTATGTGCTATGCTTGGAGCGTCTTGCTTTTAGTTTCCTTTTTAGTTTTTCATAACGAGTCGGAACTCAGCTTTCTTTATGTGGGAGAGAAACACGCTCCACTTCTACCTAGAACATAACATAGAATTTTCATGTCTATCATTGCTGTGTGTGTTCTTTGTCTTTCAATAGCTACTATCATGTTCAGCTCTTAGTATTCATGCTTATCTTTTTAAAGAGCTTTTGTTTAGTTGGTTGCTTGAACTCTCTTTAATTATCATGCTTATCTTATTAAGAGAGTTTGCTTTCGTTGCATTGGTTAATATGTCTACGATAAAGATGCTACGTGCATAATGGCGCTTAGTAGTTCAGGTTTTCTTATGGTTAGTCTCAAATAGCTGGAGGATTCCCAATGTGTTATTGGAGTACCAACATGATTTGTTTGCCAATGATGTGGTATGGTTTAGTAATATCTTCCCTCAAGAATTTATTTTGATTGACTTGGCGTATGCTCACGCATATTTAAGACTGTAAAGAAAGTCTGTCAAGCCTTGATGATCTTTTGTTTCTGAGTAGCGATATAACTTCCATGCCTGATTCAATGTTGCTTTGTCGCTCTGCATGATTATGACCGTCACTGCTCTCTTAGTTGGTCGCTCCCAGTCTTTTGCTAACCTCCACCTGTACTAAGCGGACTGACTGCTTGTGCATCCACATCCTTTTAAACTAGTTATGCCATATGAGTCCACCATACCTACCTATATGTGATATTTCACCGCCACTCCAAGTAAATTTACATGTGCTACCTTTAAAACCTTCAGTTGCAATATATAGCTCATGGGAAAGTAGCTTAAAAACTATTGTGGTAAAGAATATGTTGCTTATGTATCTTATTTTCTTATAAGTTGCTTGCTGAGCGGTAACCATGTTTTTGGGGACGCCATCAACTGTTACACTTTTGTTGAATATCATGTGAGTTGCTATGCATGCTCGTCTTGTCTAAAGTAAGGGTGATTTGCCATGAGTTGAATGGTTTGAGTATGCATATTGTTAGAGAAGAACATTGGGCCGCCAACCAAAGTCATGTATCATGGTGGAAGTATTAGCTTGGACATTAATCCTCAATCTCTTATGAGAATATGCTTAAGCATTTAAGAGGAGTCCATTATCTATTTTCTATGTTGTCCCGGTATGGATGTCCTCAAGTTGAGATCTATCAAAAACGAGAAATCAAATGCGATCTATCTCCTTGGACCTTTGTACAGGTGACATAGAGGTACCCCTTTGTGACACTTGGTTGAAACATATGTAATGCAATGACAATCCATGGAAATCCGAGCTAATTAGGACAAGGTGCGAGCACTATTGGTATTCGATGCATGAGGCTTGCAACTTATAGGATGTCTTATGCATAGCACATATGAAGTACTACTACCGTTGAAAAAATTGTTTCTATGTTTTCAAAATAAAAAGCTCTAGCACATGAGTAATCCATGCTTCCCTCTACGAAGGGCCATTCTTTTACTTTTATGTTGAGTCTCCACCTTCTTTTAAAAGCACCAACTACTGAGAGCATGATTGTCATTCTGAGTGTAATGTGCATTGTCCCAAAGTAGCATTGTCTTTTGCATGATTGTGATATCGTTTATTCTGAAATCATTGTATCTAGTCATCACTTAAACCTTGGAGGTGCCCCTGCATTTATGTTTTGCTTCACTAAAGGGGGCAAGCTAGATATCACTTTATCATATTTGCACATCATATTCATTGCAAATCTTTTTGATATTTTAGTATCATATTGTAAAACTTTCAGTCCTTTGTGATTTTCTCATGAGGCAACTTAATTACTACAGATTCATTGTCTCAGTAAGCTTTTGTCATATGACTATGAAAAGGTCCTATATGGTTAATAGCATGTCACCACAGAAATTATTCTTGTTATCATTTACCTACTCGAGGACGAGCAGGAATTAAGCTTGGGGATGTTGATACGTCCAAAACGTATCTATAATTTCTGCTTGCTCCATGCCTCTTTTGGGTGATATTGCTATGATATTTATACACTTCCATACACTTTTGATCATATTTGGACTAACCTATTAACTCAGTGCACCCCAGTGCCAGTTTCTGTTTTCGGCTGTTTTTGTATTTCAGGTTTTCACGTTACGGGAACTGCCAGGAAAAATCCAGAAAAATTATATAAAAAATCAGCGTTCCGGAACCTACCTTGCGCCCAAAGTACAGCCGAGGGGGGGGCACCAGGGCTCCAGGCGCCCTGGCGGCGCGCCGCCCCTG
>LR738709.1:596457065-596511565 GCA_902687465.1 Secale cereale
GGGGGGGGGGGCGCCTGGGCCCCCTGAGGCTCCTCCGATGCCCCCTTTGGCACATATTTAAAGCGTCTCCCGAAACCCTCGAAACAGGAACTCTTTTCGCGATCCCACCTTTGTTCCGCCGCCGCTTCCAAGATCGGGAGCACCAGGAGAACTCTTCCCGGCACCCTGCCGGAGGGGAGGATCACCACCGGGAGCTTCTCCACCACCATGGACGCCTCCCGGATGAGTTGTGAGTAGTCTCCCTTGGACCATGAGTCCATGACCAGTAGCTATGTGATGTTCTCCTCCCGTTCTTGTGCTTCACTAATTAGTCCTCGTGAGCTGCCCTACATGATCGAGGCACATATGTAATCCTTATGCTGTTGCTATGATGAGTTTGCTGGGATCCGATGGATTATGAGATTATGTTCAGATTGTGTTTGAGTAATATATTTGATCTACCTCTTTTATATTTATGTTCGTAAGTAATTCTTGCATGTTCTCCGTTGTTATTTATTGCTTTGGCCAAGTAGTAGGTAGTGACTCCAAGAGGGAACGTTATGCTTGATTGTGGGTTCATGCCCCTCGATAACTAGCTTGAGTGATAGAAACATGAGTCTAGGGGATGTGCTGTTGCCACAAGGGGGAAAACAACGGTGCTTGTGCCCGCAGGTGCAAGGATTGTTTACTTTACGCAAAGTTCTTTTAATGCAGTTGTCTGTTGCATTGAGTTTACACTATGGGTGGGGCTCGCAACTTAATACCAGTGAGATGTTCTGGATAGATATCTCAAGGTGGATGATTAGTAGTAGATATTGATGGATTTCGGTCTACTTACTTTGGCGTACCGCCCATGCTTTGAACCTCAACCTTTCTTGCAATGTAGTCAGCATTGGTTTGCGCACATGGTCCTGTCAATTGCCCAGCTGTAATTCGTTTACCTCACATAGCCGTTTTATCGTCTTTTGGGAGAGAGACATCACTAGTGAACATCATGAGACTCCGGTCCATATTACCATCATTGATCACATCCGCTATTTACTTTTCCGCTATTTACTTACTATTGCAATTATACCTATCACTATTATCACTTGCGTTTGATCCTTTGTAAACTACAAGGCCGGAGGGATTGACAACCTCTCTGTACTCGTTGGGAGCAAAGTTATTTGTATCTGTGTGCAGGTCCACGTTGATTGCTAATATCCGGCGCCATTAGCAGTTGACACCTTCTTGTTGAAACTGGGAGTCTCTGGGAAATCGATCCTTGGTATTACCAAGGGAAAACTTCTGCTACACTGCATCTCAAACCTTCCACTTGGGGTAACCAACGAGGGGTGAGAAGCCACCTAGCACCTCGTGGGCTAGCCGGAAGGCCCCCGATGCCCATCTTCTCCTATATGAGGTGTTTTGACCTGGAAAAAAAAATCATAAGGAGGCTTTCGGGACCAGACGCCGCCGTCTCGAGGTGGAACCGAGGCGGAAACCAATCTAGGGCTCCGGCAGAGCTGTTCTGCCGGGGATACTTCCCTCCGGGAGGGGGAAATCGTCACCGCTGTCATCACCAACAACTCTTCCATCTTGGGGAGGGCTATCTTCATCAACATCTTCATCAGCACCATCTCCTCTCAAACCCTATTTCATCTCTTGTATCCAATCTTTGTACCCAAACCACAGATTGGTACATGTGGGTTGCTAGTAGTGTTGATTACTCCTTGTAGTTGATGCTAGTTGGTTTATTTGGTGGAAGATCATATGTTCAGATCCATTATGCATATTAATACCCCTCTGATCATGAACAATATTATGTTTTGTGAGTAGTTACTTTTGTTCCTGAGGACATGGGAGAAGTCTTGCTATTAGTAGTCATGTGAATTTGGTCTTCGTTCGATATTTTGATGAGATGTATGTTGTCTCTCCTCTAGTGGTGTCATGTGAACGTCGACTACATGACACTTCACCATTATTTGGGCCTAGAGGAAGGCATTGGGAAGTAATAAGTAGATGATGGGTTGCTAGAGTGACAGAAGCTTAAACCCTAGTTTATGCGTTGCTTCGTAAGGGGCTGATTTGGATCCATATGTTTCAGGCTATGGTTAGGTTTACCTTAATACTTCTTTTGTAGTTGCAGATGCTTGCATTACAGGTTAATCATAAGTGGGAGGCTTGTCCAAGTAAGGGTAGCACCCAAGCACCGGTCTACCCACATACCAAATTATCAAAGTACCGAACGCGAATTAGATGATCGTGATGAAAACTAGCTTGACGATAATTCTCATGTGTCCTCGGGAGTGCTTTCCTTTATATAAGAGTTTGTCCAGGCTTGTCGTTTGCTACAAAAAGGATTGGGACACCTTGCTGCACCTTATTACTTTTACCGTTTGTCACTTGCTACCAATTACCTTATCACAAAACTATTTGTTACTTATAATTTCAATGCTTGCAGAAAATACCTTACTGAAAACTGCCTATCATTTCCTTCTGCTCCTCATTGGGTTTGACACTCTTACTTATCGAAAGGACTACGATAGATCCCCTACACTTGTGGGTCATCAAGACTCTTTTCTGGCGCCGTTGCCGGGGAGTGAAGAGCCTTTGGTAAGTGCAATTTGGTAAGGAAAAAATCTATTTAGTGTGCTGAAATTTATTGTCACTTGTTACTATGGCTCAAAATCCTTTGAGGGGCTTGTTCGGGGTATCTTCACCCCGAGCATAAGAGCAAATAGTTGCTCCTCAACCTACTGCACCTATTGAAAATGTTTGCTTTGAGATTCCTTCGTGTATGATAGAGAAACTGCTTGAAAATCCTTTTACAGGAGACGGAACACTGCATCCCGACTTACACCTAATCTATGTGGATGAAGTTTGTGGATTATTTATGCTTGCAGGTATGCCCGAGGATGTTATCAAGAAGAAGATCTTCCCTTTATCTTTGAAGGGAGGCGCATTGAGATGGTTTAGGCTGTGCGATGATATGGGATCATGGAACTATAATCGTCTGAAGTTGGAATTTCATCAGAAGTTCTACCCTATGCACCAGGTTCATCGTGATCGTAATTATATTTATAATTTCTGGCCTCGCGAAGGAGAAAGCATCACTCAAGCTTGGGGGAGGCTTAAGTCAATGTTATATGCATGCCCCAATCATGAGCTCTCAAGAGAAATGATTATTCAAAAAAATTATGCTCGGCTTTCTCATAATAATCGCTCCGTGCTCGATACTTCTTGTTCTGGCTCTTATATGATGAAGACTATTGACTTCAAATGGGATTTATTAGAAAGAATTAAAAGTAAATCCAGAGATTGGGATTTCGACGAAGGTAAGGAGTCAGGTAGGACCCCTAAGTTTGATTGTGTTAAAGCTTTTTTGGATACCGATGTTTTTCGTGAGTTTAGCACTAAATATGGACTTGACTCTGAGATAGTAGCTTCTTTCTGTGAATCTTTTGCTACTCATGTTGATCTCCCCAAGGAGAAGTGGTTTAAATACCATCCCCCTATTGAAGTAAAAGTAGTTGAACCTATTAAAGTTGAAGAAAAGACTATCACTTATAATGTTGATCCTGTTATACCTACCGCTTATATTGAGAAAGCACCTTTCCCTGTTAGGATAAAGGATCATGCTCATGCTTCAACTGTAGTCCGTAAGAGTAATACTAGAACACCTACACCCTCTGAGAAAATTAAAGTTGAACCTAGTGTTGCTATGGTTAAAGATCTCTTGGTAGAAGATTTAGATGGACATGTTATTTACCTCCAAGAAGAGTCTGCTAGAATAGCCAAACCCAATGCTAGGAATAGACATAAACCGTTTGTAGGCTTGCCTGTTATCTATGTTAAGATAGGAGATCATTGCTATCATGGTTTATGTGACGTAGGTGCTAGTGCGAGTATTACCCCTTTTAATTTGTACAACGAAATTATGCATGATATTGCACCTGTTGAGTTAGAAGGGATTGATGTTATTATTAAGCTTGCTAATAGAGATACTATTTCACCAGTTGGGATTGTTAGAGATATTGAAGTCTTGTGTGGGAAGGTTAAATACCCTGCTGATTTTCTTGTTCTTAGTTCCCCACAAGATGAATTTTGTCCCATTATATTTGGTAGACCCTTCTTGAATATTGTTAACGCCAAGATAGACTGCGTGAAAGACATTGTTAGTGTTGGGTTAGGGGATATGTCTCATGATTTTAACTTTGCTAAATTCCGTAGACAACCCCTTGAAAAGTCACCATCCAGTAAAGATGAAATTATTGGTCTTGCTTCTATTGTCGTGCCACCTAATGATCCTTTAGAGCAATACTTGCTAGAC
This sequence comes from Secale cereale, assembly GCA_902687465.1. NCBI lineage: Eukaryota > Viridiplantae > Streptophyta > Magnoliopsida > Poales > Poaceae > Secale > Secale cereale. Next base: position 596,461,357 of record LR738709.1, read on the forward strand.
CATGAAAATGATATGCATATGAATGAGAGAAGGGAGATAGATGAAATATTCCTTACACAGGGACCCGTATTGAAAAACAACCTGCCTGTTGAAATCCTAGGGGATCCTCCTCCACCCAAGGGTGATCCCGTGTTTGAACTTAAACCTTTGCCTGATAATCTTAAGTATGTTTATCTTGATGAAAAGAAGATATATCCTGTTATTATTAGTGCTAACCTTTCAGAGCAGGAAGAAGAAAAATTATTGAAAACTCTGAAGAAGCATCGTGCTGCTATTGGATATACTCTGGATGATCTTAAGGGCATTAGTCCCACCTTATGCCAGCACAAGATAAAATTGGAAGAAAATGCTAAACCGGTTATTGATCATCAGCGATGATTAAATCCTAAGATGAAAGAAGTGGTAAGAAAGGAAATACTAAAGCTTCTAGAGGCAGGTATTATCTATCCAGTTGCTGATAGCCAGTGGGTAAGTCATGTCCATTGTGTTCCTAAGAAAGGAGGTATGACTGTTGTCCCTAATGATAAAGATGAATTGATCCCGCAAAGAATAGTTACGTGTTATAGGATGGTAATTGATTTCCATAAGTTAAATAAAGCTACTAAGAAAGATCATTACCCCTTGCCATTTATTGATCAAATGTTAGAAAGGTTATCCAAACATACTCATTTCTGCTTTCTAGATGGTTATTCTGGTTTCTCTCAAATACCTATGTCAAAAGGAGATCAAGAAAAGACCACTTTTACTTGTCCTTTCGGTACCTTTTCTTATAGACGTATGCCTTTTGGTTTATGTAATGCACCTGCTACCTTTCAAAGATGCATGATGGCTATATTCTCAGATTTTTGTGAAAAGATTGTTGAGGTGTTCATGGATGATTTCTTCGTTTACGGAAATTCTTTTAATGATTGCTTAAGCAACCTTGACCGAGTTCTGCAGAGATGTGAAGACACTAACCTTGTCTTGAATTGGGAGAAGTGCCACTTTATGGTTAATGAAGGCATTGTCTTGTGACATAAAATTTCTGAAAGAGGTATTGAAGTTGACAAAGCTAAAGTGGATGCTATTGAAAAGATGCCATGCCCTAAGGATATCAAAGGTATACGAAGTTTCCTTGGTCATGCCGGGTTTTATAGGACGTTCATTAAGGACTTCTCCAAAATCTCTAGACCTCTGACTAATCTCTTACAAAAAGATATTCCTTTTGTCTTTGATGATGATTGTCTAGAAGCATTTGAAGTACTTAAGAAAGCATTGATCTCTGCACCTATTGTCCAGCCTCCTGACTAGAATTTACCCTTTGAGATTATGTGCGATGCTAGTGATTATGCTGTAGGAGCTGTTTTAGGGCAAAGAGTTGATAAGAAATTGAATGTTATCCAATATGCTAGTAAAACACTAGATAGTGCCCAAAGAAATTATGCTACCACTGAGAAATATTTTTTAGCAGTTGTATTTGCTTGTGATAAGTTTAGACCCTATATCGTTGATTCTAAAGTAACTATTCACACTGATCATGCTGCTATCAAATACCTCATGGAAAAGAAAGATGCTAAGTCTAGACTTATTAGATGGGTTCTCTTGCTGCAAGAATTTGATTTACATATTATTGATAGAAAGGGAGCTGAGAACCCCGTAGCAGACAACTTGTCTAGGTTAGAGCATATACTTGATGACCCACAACCTATTGATGATAACTTTCCCGATGAACAATTAGCTGTCATAAATACTTCCCGTACTGCTCCATGGTATGCTAATTATGCTAATTATATTGTTGCTAAGTTTATACCTCCTAGCTTCACATACCAGCAAAGAAAAAGTTCTTCTATGATTTGAGACATTACTTCTGGGATGACCCACATCTTTATAAAGAAGGAGTAGATGGTATTATTAGACGTTGTGTACCTGAGCATAAACAGGAACAGATCCTACGCAAGTGCCACTCCGAAGCTTATGGAGGACACCATGCGGGAGATAGAACTGCACACAAGGTATTGCAATCCGGTTTTTATTGGCCTACTCTCTTCAAGGATGCCCGTAAGTTTGTCTTATCTTGTGATGAATGTCAAAGAATAGGTAATATTAGTAGACGTCAAGAAATGCCTATGAATTATTGATACGTCCAAAATGCATCACTATTTTATATCGTAATTTATCCTTATTCATTGATATATTTCACATTACGATGATGTTCTTATGTTGTTTTGGCCTATTTTACACAGTTTGCAACTTTCCGGTGTTGAAGCAGCAGACGCAGGATTCAGCGGTAAAAAGTGGACGCTAAGTTGCTGAAGAAGAATACCTCCAAATTACCTGAAAATCAACGGAGGGTATTTTCCAGACGGATCACGAAGGCACGCAAAAGGGCAACCAGAGGGGGGCCACATGGCGTCCAGGCGCCCTGGGGGGCGGCCCCACCCCTGGCCGTGTCGGGGGGGGGGGGCGCCTGGAGCCCCTGGCCCACCTCCGGCTGCCCCCTTTCGCCTATATATTCCTCGTTATCCGAAAACCCTAAAAGGGAGAGTTTTGACGGAGTTCCGCCGCCGCTTCGTGGCGGAAACCTACAGAGAAGAAAAAGCCATCTCCGGCGGGCAGATTCCGCCGGGGAGATCACCTCCCGGAAGGGAAGATCATCGCCATCGTCATCACCATTGTCACGGGCATCATCGAGATCATCATCAACATCATCCCCAACACCAGCACCATCTCCATTATCATCCAAATCTCATCTCACAATTGCAACTTGTGTTGTAACCTGTACTATCTATCCTCTCTACTCCATCGGTGTTGATTACTACTTTGTGGTGAATGCTATTGAGATTTGTTGGAGAAATATCATTATGTCCAGATTGTTTATCATCCATTTATCTCCACTGATCATGATCTCTTTTATGTCTTGTGAGTAGTTACCTTAGTTCTTGAGAACATGGGAAAAGTCTTGTTGTTAGTAGTCATATGCTGTTGAAGTAATATGTGTTGTTTGATACTTAAGTTGTGTTGTCATTCTACTAGTGGTGTTGTGTGAGTCGAACACTCAACACTTCGCCTTACTAAGGACCTAGGGGAATACATTGTGTACAAAGAATGCTTACGGTGGGTTGCCAGAGTGACAGAAACCTGAACCCCAGTTCGCACGCTTTTGCACAAGGGAACGATGGATCATCGATCGTATTGCTATGGTTAGGCTTTTGCCTTAAATAATATCTTGTATTTGCGGATGCTTGCAAGGTGTTTAATCATAAGAGTGCACTCATCTTAGTCTACAGAGTGTACTAGCATAGATCCACCCACTCAACACTTATCAACACATAACATAGTACCGATACGGAATATGGCGAAAGCACATGACTACCTCTCCCATGTGTCCTCAAGAACGCTTTAGCCTTTATAAGTTCAGTTGCTAGGCCTCTCCTTTGCTCAGAAAGGATTGGGCCACTTGTTACTCTTCAGTGCCTTTTACTTTGTTCGCTTTTACTTTCCTGTTGCTTATATCAAGAAAACCCCTAAAAAGTTATCTTTCAGCGCTTGCAGTAATTCCTTGCTCAGAATCGCTTATCAATACCTTCTACTCCTCGTTGGGTTCGACACTCTTACTTATCGAAAACGCTGCAATAGATCCCTTACGGTTGTGGGTCATCAAGTACCGTTTTCTGGCGCCGTTGCCGGGGAGTGTAGCGCTATTGGTAAAGTGAAACTGGTAAGGAAGTTTTTATATTTCTGTTTTTATTTTTGCTATTGCTGCTCTTTGTCCTTATGGACAACCTTGCTATTGGATCGTTGCTTGTGGGAAGACGCCCCACACCTGTGGTGGTTGTTCCTCCCCCTACTGAAATTGTGCCCTATAAAATACCAGCTGGTATTATCGATTATGTTTTGGCTAATCGTTATGCAGGAGACAGACATCCCGGTGAACACTTGCTATATCTGTCACAACTATGTTCATTATTTAAGCTTGCAGGTGTATCAATGGAGTTTGTCATGAGGAAATTGTTCGCCGTATCGCTTATAGATAAAGCTTCAGATTGGTATAAGCTTCTCGATAACTCGCACTTGCTTGATTGGCAAGAGCTTATGTCTCTCTTTTATACTAAGTTTTATCCTCTTCATGAAATTCATCGAGACAGGAACTATATCTATAACTTTAGGTCTCGTGACGGAGAAAGCATTGCTCAAGCTTGGGGGAGATTGAAATCCCTAATGCTCAAATGTCCTATTCATGAGCTCCCCAAGGAAATTATACTTACAAAATTTTATGCCAGGCTTTCTCGTCAGGATAAGGAGATGATGGATGCCTCGTCTAGTGGGGTATTTCAGACGAAGAGTGTTGAAGAAAGGTGGGATCTCATTGAAAGGATCCAGAGGAATACCGAAGATTGGGAAATCGATAAAGGTATTGAACCCGCTATAAATTATGAGCATGATTATATTGAGAGCTATGTGAAAACTGATTACTTCAATACTTTTTGCTATAAGATTGGTCTTGATTCCCATCTAATGATTGATTTCTGTAAGGATTTTGCCTCTCACGTTGATTCTTTTAAAAAGAAGAGAGACCAGCATCATGAACCTTTCAAAGAGCTACCTGTTGATATTCATGTTGCTGACCCTATTTTGCCTGCAGTTATATATGAAAAACCTCCTTTTCCCGCAAGGATAAGGGAGCACTCTCTTGTGACAGGCGTAATAAATAAAAGTGAGAGAAGAATTGATGAGCCCGAGGACCAGATCAAGGTCGATCCTCAAGTTGCATTGGTTAAAGACCTTGTTACTAATGATGTTTTGGATTCCAATGTAAATTTTTGTGCTGTTTCCACTAACCTTGTCACAGCCAAGAATAAAGGCCCAATTTCAGGTACTCCAGTAGTATCTGTTAAAATAGGAGATCACAATTATTATGGGCTATGCGATTTGGGATCGAGTGCTAGTGCTATCCCCTATTCACTTTATGAAGAGATCATCGGTGAGATTTCCCCTTGTGAACTTGAAGGAGTTGATGTTACCATTCATCTTGCAAACAGAACAACTATCTCTCCTATCGGAATTGTGAGGGACGTTGAAGTCCTATGTGGAAAGGTAAAATACCCTACCGACTTTCTAGTACTTGGTTCAGAGAGGGACAATTTTTGTCCTATTATTTTTGGTAGACCTTTTCTTAGAACTTGTGGAGCTATAATAGATTGCAAGAAAGGTAAAGTTTCTGTTGAATTCAATGGTGAGCCATATGAATTTAATTTTTCTAAGTTGTCTAAGCAGCCTCGTGGTACCAATTTACCTAGTGATGATAAAATTATTGAAAGTATTGCTTCTATTGCTATTCCCCCAAAGATCCTTTGCAGCAATATATGGAGGACCACGAGAATGATTTGCATATGCAGGAAAGAAATGAACTAGATGAAATATTCTTGAGGCAACCTGCTATCCTGAAGCACAACCTTCCGGTTGAACCTTTGGGAATTTTATCAAAACCAAAAGAAGACCCGGTGTTTGATCTTAAACCTCTTCCCGATACGCTCAAGTATGCTTATTTAGATGAAAAGAAAGTATATCCTGTTATTATCAACTCTAACCTTTCAGGATATGAAGAAGAGAGACTATTGGAAGTACTTCGTAAACACCGAGGTGCAATTGGCTATACCCTTGATGACCTTAAGGGGATTAGTCCATCTATCTGTCAACATACTATCAACCTTGAGCCTGATGCTAAACCAGTTGTTGATCATCAACGACGGTTGAACCCGAAGATGATGGATGTTGTAAGAACTGAGATTCTCAAGCTTCTAGCCGCAGGTATTATCTACCCTATAGCTGATAGTAAGTGGGTAAGCCCGGTACATTGTGTTCCTAAGAAAGGAGGTACAACTGTGGTTCCTAATGATAAGAATGAACTAATACCTTAGAGAATTATTATTGGATATAGAATGTGTATTGATTACAGGAAGCTGAACAAGGCAACCAGGAAGGATCACTACCCGCTGCCGTTCATCGACCAAATGCTTGAAAGGTTATCCAAAAATACCCACTTTTGTTACCTCGATGGCTATTCTGGCTTCTCTCAAATTCATGTTAACACTGCTGATCAAGAGAAGACCACTTTTACTTGTCCCTTTGGTACTTATGCTTACAAGCGTATGCCTTTTGGTTTATGTAATGCCCCTGCTACTTTTCAAAGGTGTATGTCTGCTATCTTTCATGGTTTATGTGAGGAGATTATGGAAGTATTCATGGACGATTTCTCCGTCTATGGAACTTCCTTTGACCATTGTCTCCACAACCTTAATAAAGTTTTGCAGAGATGTGAGGAAACAAATCTGGTACTCAACTGGGAGAAGTGCCACTTCATGGTTAACGAAGGAATTGTTCTTGGTCACAAGATTTCCGAAAGGGGAATTGAAGTGGACAAGGCCAAGATCGAAGCAATTGAGAGGATGCCCTATCCAAGGGACATCAAAGGTATTCGCAGTTTTCTTGGTCATGCTGGTTTCTATAAAAGATTTATTAAAAAAAATTCTAAGACTTCGAGGCCCCTCACTAATCTTCTCCAGAAGGACGTTCCTTTTGTATTTGATGAGGATTGTAAGGAAGCTTTTGAAGTTCTTAAGAAAGCTTTAATAACCGCTCCTATAGTACAACCACCTGATTGGAACTTACCTTTTGAGATTATGTGTGATGCTAGTGATTTTGCTGTTGGAGCTGTTTTAGGACAAAGAGTTGATAAGAAATTGAATGTTATACATTATGCTAGTAAAACCCTTGATAGTTCTCAAAGGAATTATGCTACTACTGAGAAGGAATTCTTAGCTGTAGTATTTGCTTGTGATAAGTTTAGGCAGTATATTGTTGATTCCAAAGTTATTATTCATACTGATCATGCTGCCATTAAGTACCTTATGACAAAGATGGATGCCAAGCCAAGGCTTATCAGATGGGTACTCCTTCTTCAAGAATTTGATTTGCAGATTGTTGATAGGAAAGGAGAAGACAATCCGGTGGCGGACAATCTTTCAAGGATGGAAGATATACCGCACGATCCCATCCCAGTCAACGACAGTTTTCCAGACGAGCAACTTGCCGTTGTAAAAGTACAATCTCTTTCCGATCCTTGGTTTGCAGATTATGCTAATTTTATTGTTGCAAAGTATTTGCCTCCAGGTTTAACATTTCAGAAAAGGAAGAAGTTCTTTCATGATTTGAGGCACTACTTTTGGGATGACCCACATCTTTTCAAAGAAGGCCCCGACGGGATCGTGAGAAGATGCATACCGGAACATGAGCAGAAAGACATTCTCAGACAGTGTAATGATAGCCCCTATGGAGGACATCATGCCGGTGAGAGGACCGCACATAAGGTTCTTCAACCAGGTTTTTATTGGCCTACTCTCTTTAAGGATGCTAGAAATTATGTTTTAGCCTGTGATAAATGTCAGAGAGTTGGTAACATTAGTAGAAGGAATGAGATGCCTATGAATTACTCACTAGTGATTGAACCCTTTGATTGCTGGGGTTTTGATTTTATGGGTCCTTTTCCTTCTTCGCACAAGTACACTCACATTTTAGTAGCTGTTGATTATGTGACCAAGTGGGTTGAAGCAATCCCCACTGAAAGTGCTGACCACAAGACATCTTTGAAAATGCTCAAAGATGTGATTTTTCCTAGGTTTGGTGTACCTAGGTATCTCATGACTGATGGAGGAACACACTTCACGCATGGAGCTTTTAGAAAAACTTTAGTCAAATACGATGTCAATCATAGAATTGCTTCACCGTACCATCCTCAAACTAGTGGGCAAGTTGAGCTCACCAATAGAGAGATTAAGTTGATCTTGGAGAAGACAGTAAACAAAAATAGAAAGGACTGGTCAAATAAGTTAGGAGATGCTTTGTGGGCGTATAGAACTGCTTACAAAAACCCCATGGGCATGTCCCCCTATAAGATGGTGTATGGCAAGGCTTGCCATTTGCCATTAGAGTTAGAGCACAAAGCTTTCTGGGCTGTTAGAGAGCTTAATGCTGACCCAAAGTTAGCTGGTGAGAAGCGTCTTATGAACTTAACTTCTCTAGATGAGTGGAGAAGTGAAGCTTACGAGAGCGCTAAAATGTTCAAGGAAAAGGTAAAGAAGTGGCATGATAGGAGGATTCTGAAACGTGAATTTAATGTTGGTGATAAAGTTTTGTTGTTTAGATCCCGTTTCAGGTTTTCTCCAGGAAAACTACTTTCCAGGTGGGAAGGGCCATTTCATATTGAAGAAGTCTATCGGTCTGGTGCAATTAAGATTAATAATTTTGAAGGCACCAAACCTCAAGTTGTGAATGGGCAAAGACTTAAGCATTACATAGCAGGAGACCCTGTCAATGTTGATGTGAATATGATATACACAACAACTCACGAAGAACATGTTGCAGCCCTGTTTCAGACGCCAGCAGAAGCAGAATAAAGAAAAGGTATGTATTACGGTAAGGAAACATCGCGAACCGCCATAAAAGTTCCATATTACGAGTTTTTGCAAAATTAGTAAAATTCTAAGCCTAAGTGGAGCCGGAGACAAGCTCCAGGGGGTCCAGGCGTGTTGGGGAACGTAGTATTTTTAAAATTTTCCTACGATCACGCAAGATCTATCTACCAGATGCATAGTAACGAGAGGGGAGAGTGTGTCTACGTACCCTCGTAGACCGGGAGCGGAAGCGTCAAGTGACGCGGTTGATGTTGTCGAACTTCTTCGCGATCCAACCGATCAAGCACCGAACGTACGGCACCTCTGCGTTCAGCACACATTCAGCTTGATGACGTCCCACGAGCTCTTGATCCAGTTGAGCTTCACGGGAGAGTTTCGTCAGCACGACGGCGTGGTGACGGATATGATGTGTTCACCGGCGCAGGGCTTCTCCTAAGCTCCGCGACGGTACGACCGAGGTGTGATTCTGTGGAGGGGGGCACCGCACACGGCTAAAACAATTCAACTTGTGTGTCTTTGGGTGCCCCCCTGCCCCCGTATATAAAGGAGCAAGGGAGGAGGGGCCGGCCAACTCTCCTGGTGCGGCTAGGGAAGGGATTCCTACTAGGAATAGGATTGCAATCCTATTCCTAGTAGGATTCACCGAAAGGAAGAAGGGGGAAAGGAATAGGAAAGGTGGCGCCCCCCCCAATCCTAGTCCAACTAGGATTCCTAGGTGGGGGCACCGGCCAGCCCTATGGGCTGCCTCTCTCTCACCCTTTAGGCCCACTATGGACCATCCCCTCTCGTAGGGGGTTCCGGTAACCCCCTCCGGCATTCCCGATAAATCTGAAACTTTTCCGGTATACTTCCGGTGTCCGAATATAGCCGTCCAATATATCAATCTTTATGTCTCGGACATTCCGAGACTCCTCGTCATGTCCGTGATCTCATACGGGACTCCGAACTACCTTCGGTACATCAATACTCAAAAACTCATAATACCGATCGTCATCAAACGTTAAGCGTGCGGACCCTACGGGTTCGAGAACTATGTAGACATGACTGAGACTCATCTCTGGTCAATAACCAATAGCGGAACCTGGATGTTCATATTGGTTCCTACATATTCTACGAAGATCTTTTATCGGTCTGAACCGCATAACAACATACGTTGTTCCTTTTGTCAAATGGTATGTTACTTGCCCGAGATTCGATCGTCGGTATCTTTATACCTAGTTCAATCTCGTTTACCGGCAAGTCTCTTTACTCGTTCCGTAACACATCATCTTGTGACTAACTCATTAGTCTTTTGCTGGCAAGGCTTATTATGATGTGTGTTACCGAGAGGGCCCAGAGATACCTCTCCGACACTCGGAGTGACAAATCCTAATCTTGATCTATGCCAACACCACGAATACTTTCGGAGACACCTGTAGAGCATCTTTATGATCACCCAGTTACGTTGTGACGTTTGATAGCACACAAGGTGTTCCTACGGTATTCGGGAGTTGCATAATCTCATAGTCATAGGAACATGTATAAGTTATGAAGAAAGCAATAGCAGTTAAACTAAACGATCATAGTGCTATGCTAACGGATGGGTCTTGTCCATCACATCATTCTCCTAATGATGTGATCCCGTTGATCAAATGACATATGGCTAGGAAACATAACCATCTTTGACCAATGAGCTAGTCTAGTAGAGGCATACAAGGGACATACTGTTTTGTCTATGTATCCACACATGTACTAAGTTTCCGGTTAATACAATTCTAGCATGAATTAAAGACATTTATCATGATATAAGGAAATACAAATAACATCTTTATTATTGCCTCTAGGGCATATTTCCTTCAAGGCGCCCCCCTGGCGCGCCCTACCTCCTGGCCGCGCCGGGAGGCCGCCTGGACACCCGGGAGTCCGTCTTCGACCCCGCTTTAGCCTGTTACCTTCCTTTCTGTGCATAAATTTTTGCTATATATTTGCCCGGATTGTTCCGGCAACGTATCTTGCGATCTCGTGTGTTTTCTTTTCGATCTGTTTCTGCCAGGGAATCTTTCAGCTGAATCTAGGTGCCATGGCTTCTCCAAGTTCCCCCAAGGACAAGTTCGTCGTCAATGTCATCAACCCTTACCTCGCTGAGGTGAAGAAGCACCCTCAGGTTGTTCGGATGGAGGACGGTGTCCTCCATCAAGAAGATCTGAAGGGACCTATCAAGGAGGGGAGCATCCAGGCCAGGCTAGAAGAAGTGGAGCAAGAAGTCTTCAAGTACAAGAAGATGATCGAGCGTGGTGTTGAAGCTAACTTTGACATCATCAACGAACTGAAGACCTACTTCCTGAAGGAGATGAAGGAGATGTGGAAAAGCATCACCGCATCTGAAGAAAGAATTAAAGAGCTCCAAGGGCAAATTTATGATCTACATCACCAGAACTGTGAGTATGAACTAAGGTTTATGCGCATGGGTATGGGTGCTGCATGCAGGATTCAGGAGACAAACTTCTCATATGAGACTGGAGAACCCCTTCCATGGAAGCGCTTTGCCGAGGACTACGTGATCAACGTCAACAAGAATGAGGAGTGAAATCTCCTTGGGTAACGACATTTGTTACGTCCAAAACGTATCTATAATTTATGCTTGCTCCATGCCTCTTTTGTGTGATATTGCTATGATATTTATACACTTCCATACACTTTTGATCATATTTGGACTAACCTATTAACTCAGTGCACCCCAGTGCCAGTTTCTGTTTTCTGCTGTTTTTGTATTTCAGGTTTTCCCATTACGTAAACTGCCAGAAAAATCCCGGAAAAATTATATAAAATTTCAGCGTTCCGGAAGCTTCCTTGCGGCCAAAGTAGGGCCGGAGGGGGGCCACCAGGGCTCCAGGCGCCCTGGTGGCGCGGCCCCCCTCCTGGCCGTGCCGGGGGGGGGGGGGCGCCTGGGCCCCCCAGGTCTCCGCTGATGCCCCCCTTTGGCATATATTTACACCGCGTCCCGAAACCCTCGAGGACGGAACCCTTTTTCGCGATCTCATCTCTGTTCCGCCGCCGCCGCGCTTCCAAGATCGGGAGCACCAGGAGAACTCTTCCCGGCACCCTGCCGGAGGGGAGGATCACCACCGGGAGCCTCTCCACCACCATGGACGCCTCCCGGATGAGTTGTGAGTAGTCTCCCTTGGACCATGGGTCCATGACCAGTAGCTATGTGATGTTCTCCTCCCCTCTTTGTTCTTCACTAATTAGACCTCGTGAGCTGCCCTACATGATCGAGGCACATATGTAATCCTTATACTATTGCTATGATGAGTTTGCTGGGATCCGATGGATTGTGAGATTATGTTCAGATTGTGTGTGAGTAATATATTTGATTTACCTCTTTTATATTTCCTTCAGTCTCCCACTTGAACTAGAGTCAATAATCTAGATTACAAAGTGATGATCCTCACACCCATGGAGTCTTGGTGCTGATCATGTTTTACCCGTGGAAGAGGCTTAGTCAACGGGTCTGCAACATTCAGATCCGTATGTATTTTGCAAATCTCTATGTCTCCCTCCTTGACTAGATCGCTGATGGAATTGAAGCGTCTTTTGATGTGCTTTGTTCTCTTGTGAAACCTGGATTCCTTCGCCAAGGCTATGGCTCCAGTGTTGTCACAAAAGATTTTCATTGGACCCGATGCACTAGGTACTACACCTTGATCGGATATGAACTCCTTCCTCCAGACTCCTTCATTTGCTGCTTCCGAAGCAGCTATGTATTCCGCTTCACACGTAGATCCCGCCACGACGCTCTGCTTGGAACTGCACCAGCTGACAGCTCCACCGTTCAATAAAAATACATATCCGGTTTGTGACTTAGAGTCATCCGGATCAGTGTCAAAGCTAGAATCGACGTAACCGTTTACGACGAGCTCTTTGTCACCTCCATATACGAGAAACATATCCTTTGTTCTTTTCAGATACTTTAGGATGTTTTTGACCGCTGTCCAGTGATCCACTCCTGGATTACTTTGGTAGCTCCCTGCTAGACTTATAGCAAGGCACACATCAGGTCTGATACACAGCATTGCATACATGATAGATCCTATGGCTGAGGCATAGGGAATGACTTTCATTTTCTCTCTATCTTCTGCAGTGGTCGGGCATTGAGTCTTACTCAACTTCATACCTTGTAAAACAGGCAAGAATCCTTTCTTTGACTGATCCATTTTGAACCTTTTCAAAATCTTATCAAGGTATGTGCTTTGTGAAAGTCCAATTAAGCGCCTTGATCTATCTCTATAGATCTTGATGCCTAATATGTAAGCAGCTTCTCCGAGGTCTTTCATTGAAAAACTTTTATTCAAGTATCCTTTTATGCTATTCAGAAATTCTATATCATTTCCAATTAACAATATGTCATCTACATATAATATTAGAAATGCTACAGAGCTCCCACTCACTTTCTTGTAAATACAGGCTTCTCCAAAAGTCTGTATAAAACCATATGCTTTGATCACCTCATCAAAGCGTATATTCCAACTCCGAGATGCTTGCACCAGTCCATAGATGGATCGCTGGAGTTTGCATACTTTGTTAGCACCTTTTGGATCGACAAAACCTTCTGGTTGCATCATATACAACTCTTCTTTGAGATATCCATTTAGGAATGCAGTTTTGACATCCATTTGCCAGATTTCATAATCATAAAATGCGGCAATTGCTAACATGATTCGGACAGACTTAAGTATCGCTACAGGTGAGAAAGTCTCATCGTAGTCAACTCCTTGAACTTGTCGAAAACCTTTCGCAACAAGTCGAGCTTTGTAAACAGTAATATTACCGTCTGCGTCGGTCTTCCTCTTGAAGATCCATTTATTTTCGATGGCTTGCCGATCATCGGGCAAGTCAACCAAAGTCCATACTTTGTTCTCATACATGGATCCCATCTCAGATTTCATGGCTTCAAGCCATTTTGCGGAATCTGGGCTCATCATCGCTTCCTCATAGTTCGTAGGTTCATCATGGTCTAGTAACATGATTTCCAGAACTGGGTTGCCGTACCACTCTGGTGCGGAACGTACTCTGGTTGATCTACGACGTTCAGTAGAAACTTGATCCGAAGTTTCATGATCATTATCATCAACTTCCTCACTAATTGGTGTAGGAATCACTGGAACAATTTCCTGTGATGTACTACTTTCCAATATGGGAGAAGGTACAATTACCTCATCAAGTTCTACTTTCCTCCCACTCACTTCTTTCGAGAGAAACTCTTTTTCTAGAAAGGATCCGTTCTTAGCAACGAATAGTTTGCCTTCGGATCTGTGATAGAAGGTGTACCCAACAGTCTCTTTTGGGTATCCTATGAAGACACATTTTTCCGACTTGGGATCGAGCTTATCAGGTTGAAGTGTTTTCACATAAGCATCGCAGCCCCAAATTTTAAGAAACGACAACTTTGGTTTCTTGCCAAACCATAGTTCATAAGGTGTCGTATCAACGGATTTAGATGGTGCCCTATTTAACGTGAATGCAGCTGTCTCTAAAGCATAACCCCAAAACGATAGTGGTAAATCGGTAAGAGACATCATAGATCGCACCATATCCAATAAAGTACGGTTACGACGTTCGGACACACCATTACGCTGTGGTGTTCCAGGTGGCGTGAGTTGTGAAACTATTCCACATTGTTTCAAATGAAGACCAAACTCGTAACTCAAATATTCTCCTCCACGATCAGATCGTAGGAACTTTATTTTCTTGTTACGATGATTCTCCACTTCACTCTGAAATTCTTTGAACTTTTCAAATGTTTCAGACTTGTGTTTCATTAAGTAGATATACCCATATCTGCTCAAATCATCAGTGAAGGTCAGAAAATAACGATACCCGCCGCGAGCATCAACACTCATTGGTCCACATACATCAGTATGTATGATTTCCAACAAATCTGTTGCTCGCTCCATAGTTCCGGAGAACGGAGTTTTAGTCATCTTGCCCATGAGGCATGGTTCGCAAGCACCAAGTGATTCATAATCAAGTGATTCCAAAAGTCCATCTTAATGGAGTTTCTTCATGCGTTTTACACCAATATGACCTAAACGGCAGTGCCACAAATAAGTTGCACTATCATTATTAACCTTGCATCTTTTGGTTTCAATATTATGAATGTGTGTATCACTACAATCGAGATCCAGTAAGAATAGACCACTCTTTAAGGGTGCATGACCATAAAAGATATTATTCATCAAAATGGAACAACCATTATTCTCTGATTTAAATGAATAACCGTCTCGCAATAAACAAGATCCAGATATAATGTTCATGCTCAACGCTGGCACCAAATAACAATTATTTAGGTCTAAAACTAATCCCGAAGGTAGATGTAGAGGTAGCGTGCCGACGGCGATCACATCGACTTTGGAACCGTTTCCCACGCGCATCGTCACCTCGTCCTTAGCTAATCTTCGTTTAATCCGTAGTCCCTGTTTCGAGTTACAAATATTAGCAACCGAACCGGTATCAAATACCCAGGTACTACTACGAGCATTAGTAAGGTACACATCAATAACATGTATATCACATATACCTTTGTTCATCTTGCCATCCTTCTTATCCGCCAAATACTTGGGGCAGTTCCGCTTCCAGTGACCAGTCCCCTTGCAGTAGAAGCACTCAGTTTCAGGCTTGGCTCCAGATTTGGGTTTCTTCGTTGAAGTAGCAACTGACTTGCTATTCTTTTTGAAGTTCCCTTTCTTTCCCTTGCCCTTTTTCTTGAAACTAGTGGTCTTGTTAACCATCAACACTTGATGCTCCTTTTTGATTTCTACCTCCGCAGCTTTGAGCATAGCGAAGAGCTCGGGAATTGTCTTTTGCATCCCTTGCATGTTATAGCTCATCACGAAGCCTTTATAGCTTGGTGGCAGTGATTGAAGAACTCTATCAATGACACTATCCTCGTCAACTTTGCAACCAAGTTGAGTCATATGATTGTAGTACCCAGACATTCTGAGCAAGTGTTCACTGATAGAACTATTCTCCTCCATTTTGCAACTGTAGAACTTATTGGAAATCTCATATTTCTCAATTCGGGCATTTGCTTGAAATATTAACTTCAACTCCTGGAACATTTCATATGCTCCATGACGTTCAAAACGTCGTTGAAGTCCCGGTTCTAAGCCGTAAAGCATGGCACACTGAACTATCGTGTAGTCATCAGACCGCGATTGCCAAACGTTCAAAGCGTCTGCATCAGCCGAAGGGGGCTTGTCACCTAGCGGTGCTTCAAGGACATAATTCTTCTGTGCAGCAATGAGGATAATCCTCAGGTTACGGACCCAGTCCGTGTAATTGCTACCATCATCTTTCAACTTAGCTTTCTCTAGGAATGCATTAAAATTCAAAGGAACTGTAGCACGGGCCATTGATCTATAACGACATAGATATGCAAAACTATCAAGACTAAGTTCATGATAAATTAAAGTTCAATTTAATCATATTAATTTAAAGAACTCCCACTTAGATAGACATCCCTCTGGTCATCTAAATGATCACGTGATCCAAATCAACTAAACCATGTCCGATCATCACGTGAGATGGAGTAATTTTCAATGGTGAACATCTTATGTTGATCATATCTACTATATGATTCATGCTCGACCTTTCGGTCTCCAGTGTTCCGAGGCCATATCTGTATATGCTAGGCTCGTCAAGTTTAACCCGAGTATTCTGCGTGTGCAAAACTGGCTTACACCCGTTGTATTTGAACGTAGAGCTTATCACACCCGATCATCACGTGGTGTCTCGGCACGACGAACTTTCGCAACGGTGCATACTCAGGGAGAACACTTATACCTTGAAATTTAGTAAGGGATCATCTTATAATGCTACCGTCGTTCTAAGCAAAATAAGAAGCATAATAAGATAAACATCACATGCAATCAAAATATGTGACATGATATGGCCATCATCATCTTGTGCTTTTGATCTCCATCTTCAAAGCACCGTCATGATCACCTTCGTCACCGGCTTGACACCTTGATCTTCATCGTAGCATCGTTGTCGTCTCGCCAACTATTGCTTCCACGACTATCGCTACCGCTTAGTGATAAAGTAAAGCAATTACATGGCGATTGCATTTCATACAATAAAGCGACAACCATATGGCTCCTGCCAGTTGCCGATAACTTTACAAAACATGATCATCTCATACAAAAACGTATAACTCATCATGTCTTGACCATATCACATCACAACATGCCCTGCAAAAACAAGTTAGACGTCCTCTACTTTGTTTGTTGCAAGTTTTACGTGGCTGCTACGGGCTTAGCAAGAACCGTTCTTACCTACACATACAAAACCACAACGATGTTTTGTCAAGTATGTGCTGTTTTAACCTTCACAAGGACCGGGCGTAGCCACACTTGATTCAGCTAAAGTGAGAGAGACAGACACCCGCCAGTCACCTTTAAGCAACGAGTGCTCGTAACGGTGAAACCAGTCTCGCGTAAGCGTACGCGTAATGTCGGTCCGGGCCGCTTCATCTCACAATACCGCCGAAGCAAAGTATGACATGCTGGTAAGCAGTATGACTAGTATCGTCCACAATCTCATTGTGTTCTACTCGTGCATATCATCTACGCATAGACCTGGCTCATGATGCCACTGTTGGGGAACGTAGTATTTTTAAAATTTTCCTACGATCACGCAAGATCTATCTACCAGATGCATAGCAACGAGAGGGGAGAGTGTGTCTACGTACCCTCGTAGACCGGGAGCGGAAGCGTCAAGTGACGCGGTTGATGTTGTCGAACTTCTTCGTGATCCAACCGATCAAGCACCGAACGTACGGCACCTCCGCGTTCAGCACACGTTCAGCTTGATGACGTCCCACGAGCTCTTGATCCAGTTGAGCTTCACGGGAGAGTTTCGTCAGCACGACGGCGTGGTGACGGATATGATGTGTTCACCGGCGCAGGGCTTCTCCTAAGCTCCGCGACGGTACGACCGAGGTGTGATTCTGTGGAGGGGGGCACCGCACACGGCTAAAACAATTCAACTTGTGTGTCTTTGGGTGCCCCCCCTGCCCCCGTATATAAAGGAGCAAGGGAGGAGGGGCCGGCCAACTCTCCTGGTGCGGCTAGGGAAGGGATTCCTACTAGGAATAGGATTGCAATCCTATTCCTAGTAGGATTCACCGAAAGGAAGAAGGGGGAAAGGAATAGGAAAGGTGGCGCCCCCCCAATCCTAGTCCAACTAGGATTCCTAGGTGGGGGCACCGGCCAGCCCTATGGGCTGCCTCTCTCTCACC
Organism: Secale cereale; assembly: GCA_902687465.1. Classification (NCBI taxonomy): domain Eukaryota; kingdom Viridiplantae; phylum Streptophyta; class Magnoliopsida; order Poales; family Poaceae; genus Secale; species Secale cereale. The sequence goes on from LR738709.1 coordinate 596,479,084, forward strand.
CTTTAGGCCCACTATGGACCATCCCCTCTCGTAGGGGGTTCCGGTAACCCCCTCCGGCATTCCCGATAAATCCGAAACTTTTCCGGTATACTTCCGGTGTCCGAATATAGCCGTCCAATATATCAATCTTTATGTCTCGGACATTCCGAGACTCCTCGTCATGTCCGTGATCTCATCCGGGACTCCTAACTACCTTCGGTACATCAATACTCAAAAACTCATAATACCGATCGTCATCAAACGTTAAGCGTGCGGACCCTACGGGTTCGAGAACTATGTAGACATGACTGAGACTCATCTCTGGTCAATAGACAATAGCGGAACCTGGATGTTCATATTGGTTCCTACATATTCTACGAAGATCTTTTATCGGTCTGAACCGCATAACAACATACGTTGTTCCTTTTGTCAAACGGTATGTTACTTGCCCGAGATTCGATCGTCGGTATCTTTATACCTAGTTCAATCTTGTTTACCGGCAAGTCTCTTTACTCGTTCCGTAACACATCATCTTGTGACTAACTCATTAGTATTTTGCTTGCAAGGCTTATTATGATGTGTGTTACCGAGAGGGCCCAGAGATACCTCTCCGACACTCGGAGTGACAAATCCTAATCTTGATCTATGCCAACACCACGAATACTTTCGGAGACACCTGTAGAGCATCTTTATGATCACCCAGTTACGTTGTGACGTTTGATAGCACACAAGGTGTTCCTACGGTATTCGGGAGTTGCATAATCTCATAGTCATAGGAACATGTATAAGTTATGAAGAAAGCAATAGCAGTTAAACTAAACGATCATAGTGCTATGCTAACGGATGGGTCTTGTCCATCACATCATTCTCCTAATGATGTGATCCCGTTGATCAAATGACAACTCATGTCTATGGCTAGGAAACATAACCATCTTTGACCAATGAGCTAGTCTAGTAGAGGCATACTAGGGACATACTGTTTTGTCTATGTATCCACACATGTACTAAGTTTCCGGTTAATACAATTCTAGCATGAATAAAAGACATTTATCATGATATAAGGAAATACAAATAACATCTTTATTATTGCCTCTAGGGAATATTTCCTTCAAGGCGCCCCCCTGGCGCGCCCTACCTCCTGGCCGCGCCGGGAGGCCGCCTGGACACCCGGGAGTCCGTCTCCGACCCCGCTTTAGCCTGTTACCTTCCTTTCTGTGCATAAATTTTTGCTATATATTTGCCCGGATTGTTCCGGCAACGTATCTTGCGATCTCGTGTGTTTTCTTTTCGATCTGTTTCTGCCAGGGAATCTTTCAGCTGAATCTAGGTGCCATGGCTTCTCCAAGTTCCCCCAAGGACAAGTTCGTCGTCAACGTCATCAACCCTTACCTCGCTGAGGTGAAGAAGCACCCTCAGGTTGTTCGGATGGAGGACGGTGTCCTCCATCAAGAAGATCTGAAGGGACCTATCAAGGAGGGGAGCATCCAGGCCAGGCTAGAAGAAGTGGAGCAAGAAGTCTTCAAGTACAAGAAGAGGATCGAGCGTGGTGTTGAAGCTAACTTTGACATCATCAACGAACTGAAGACCTACTTCCTGAAGGAGATGAAGGAGATGTGGAAAAGCATCACCGCATCTGAAGAAAGAATTAAAGAGCTCCAAGGGCAAATTTATGATCTACATCACCAGAACTGTGAGTATGAACTAAGGTTTATGCGCATGGGTATGGGTGCTGCATGCAGGATTCAGGAGACAAACTTCTCATATGAGACTGGAGAACCCCTTCCATGGAAGCGCTTTGCCGAGGACTACGTGATCAACGTCAACAAGAATGAGGAGTGAAATCTCCTTGGGTAACGACATTTGTTACGTCCAAAACGTATCTATAATTTATGCTTGCTCCATGCCTCTTTTGTGTGATATTGCTATGATATTTATACACTTCCATACACTTTTGATCATATTTGGACTAACCTATTAACTCAGTGCACCCCAGTGCCAGTTTCTGTTTTCTGCTGTTTTTGTATTTCAGGTTTTCCCATTACGTAAACTGCCAGAAAAATCCCGGAAAAATTATATAAAATTTCAGCGTTCCGGAAGCTTCCTTGCGGCCAAAGTAGGGCCGGAGGGGGGCCACCAGGGCTCCAGGCGCCCTGGTGGCGCGGCCCCCCTCCTGGCCGTGCCGGGGGGGGGGCGCCTGGGCCCCCCAGGTCTCCGCTGATGCCCCCCTTTGGCATATATTTACACCGCGTCCCGAAACCTTCAAGGACGGAACCCTTTTTCGCGATCTCATCTCTGTTCCGCCGCCGCCGCGCTTCCAAGATCGGGAGCACCAGGAGAACTCTTCCCGGCACCCTGCCGGAGGGGAGGATCACCACCGGGAGCCTCTCCACCACCATGGACGCCTCCCGGATGAGTTGTGAGTAGTCTCCCTTGGACCATGGGTCCATGACCAGTAGCTATGTGATGTTCTCCTCCCCTCTTTGTTCTTCACTAATTAGACCTCGTGAGCTGCCCTACATGATCGAGGCACATATGTAATCCTTATACTGTTGCTATGATGAGTTTGCTGGGATCCGATGGATTGTGAGATTATGTTCAGATTGTGTGTGAGTAATATATTTGATTTACCTCTTTTATATTTATGTTCTTGAGTAATTCTTGCATGTTCTCCATTGCTGTTTATTGCTTTGGCCAAGTAGTAGGTAGTAACTCCAAGAGGGAACGTTATGCTTGATTGTGGGTTCATGCCCCTCGATGACTAGTTTGAGTGACAGAAACATGAGTCTAGGGGATGTGCTGTTGCCACAAGGGGGAAAACAACGGTGCTTGTACTCGCGGGTGCAAGGATTGTTTACTTTACGCAAAGTTCTTTTAATGCAGTTGTCTGTTGCTTTGAGTTTACACTATGGGTGGGACTCGCAACTTAATACCAGCGAGATGTTCTGGATAGATATCTCAAGGTGGATGATTAGTAGTAGATGCAGATGGATTTCGGTCTACTTACCTTGGCGTACCGCCCATGCTTTTGAGCCTCAACCTTTCTTGCAGCATAGTTAGCATTGGTTTGCGCACATAATTCTATCAATTGCCCAGCTGTAATTCGTTTACCTCACATAGCTGTTTTATCGTCTTTGGGAGAGAGACATCACTAGTGAACATCATGGGACCCCGGTCCATATTACCATCATTGATCACATCCGCTATTTACTTTCTGCTTTTACTTACTAGTTGCAATTATACCTATCACTATTATCTCTTGCGTTTGATCCTTTGTAAACGACAAGGCCGGAGGGATTGACAACCTCTCTGTACTCGTTGGGAGCAAAGTTATTTGTATCTGTGTGCAGGTCCAGTTAATTGCTAAGTATTTGGCACCATTAGCAGTTGACACCTTCTTGTTGAACCTTGGAGTCTTAGGGGAATTCGATCCTTGGTATCTTTGCCAAGGGAAAACTACCGCTACACTGCATCTCAAACCTTACACTTGGGGTAACCAACGAGGGGCGAGAAGCCATCAAGCAAAGTTTTCTGGCGTCGTTGCCTGGGACTCCACTCTTCAAGATAGGGGAGCTGCATGCTATCTTTTATCTTTGCTTTTTAGTCTTGTTAGTTTACCTTTCAGTTTTCTTTATGTTTTTTCACTAGTTTTGCTTAATGGAAAACAACAAAAATATGAGAGAGCTTTATAAGCTCTACCTTGCTTTGGGACATGATGTGTTTGAAGAGAAAGTTAAAAAACCTATGGAACTTTATTATTTGCATAACAATCATGATGGTGGTGATGTTATTAGTATGCTTTCTTTGAATATCAATATTGCTAATGACATGGAAATCTCTAAGCTTGGAGATGACACGTTTGATGAACATGATATTTTTAGTCCCCCAACTTTTGAAGAGAAAATTTACTTTGATAATACTATGCCTCCTAAATATGATGATGGTTATGATAGTCTTACTCTCACTATTCCTAATAAGAAAGATTTTGCTTATATGAAGAGTAATGACACTTTTATGCTTTTGGATCATGGAAATAATGCCTTATGTGATAGTTATATTGTTGAGTTCATCCATGATGCCACTGAAATTTATAATGAGAGAGGGCGACATGGTTCTAAATATCTTAATAATAAGAAGTTTCCTCTCTTTATGTTAAAGGTTTTGAAGCTGCAATTGTTTTGTCTTCCTATGCTTATTGCTTTGTGCTTCATTGAATTATTCTATTGCAATATTCCTATGCATAAGAAGCATGTTAGGCTTAAATGTGTTTGGTATTTGCTTCTTGATGCTCTCTTTTGTTCTTCAACTCTTATTCCTACGAGAGCATCATTAAAGTCTTAAGCCTATCTTTATGGCTATAAAGAAAGAGCTCTAGGGAGACAACCCTTGTTATCTTTGCTTTTAGTTTGTTCTTTCAGTTTTTTGTGGTCTTGATGTTTGTTACTACAGTAGCATCATCATTGTATCTTTTCTTATCAGCTTTGTGCCAAGTGTAGCCTCTGATTGCAAGAAAGTTCAAAAGTTGTGACGTGCTGTCCAGGAAACATATTCTGTCCTTGGATAGAAAAATTCGTATAAAATCACCAGATCATCTTTTTGGTCCGAATGTTTTCGACAGCGTGCTCTATACAATTTTCTTTCGGGCATCTGTTCTGAGTTTTTTGATTTGAGTTGCAGAAGTGCCCCGAAAAAATCATTTACTACTTGCTGGTCTGTTTTTCACAGATTCTGTCCTGTTTTGCCTTTCCTTCATTTTGCAAACCTTGAGCTTGCTTTTTCTTTGCAAAAACCTTTTGGCAATCTTGAGAAACAGTATACCTTCAAGAATATCCATATTTCCAGCAAGGAACAATTATTTTATTATGGGTACTAACCTTGCTAATCAGATTATGATGAGTTATGTATGAAGGGAGTTTTCAAGTGTGCGAGGGAAGATGATAAAAAGATTCAGGAGTGTCAAACGCTCAAGCTTGGGGATGCCCCCATGCACCCCCAAGAAATATTCAAGAAGACTCAAGCGTCTAAGCTTGGGGATGCCCCCGTGCATCCCCTTCTCCATCAACAATTATCAGTTCGTCTTTCGTTCCACTATATTTTTATCACTTCATGTGTTATGTGCTATGCTTGGAGCGTCTTGCTTTTAGTTTCCTTTTTAGTTTTCTTTAGCTTTCCTTGCTGTTCATAACGAGTTGGAACTCGGCTTTCTTTGTGTGGGAGAGAAACACGCTCCACTTCAACCTAGAACATAACATAGAATTTTCATGTCTATCTTTGCTGTGTGTGTTCTTGGTCTTTCAATAGCTATTATCATGTTCAGCTCTTAGTTTTCATGCTTATCTTTTTAAAGAGCTTTTGTTTAGTTGGTTGCTGGAACTCTCTTTAGTTATCATGCTTATCTTATTAAGAGAGTTGGCTTCTGTTGCATTGGTTGATATGTCTATGATAAAATGCTATGTGCATAATGATGCTTAGTAGTTCATATTTTCTTATGGTTAGTCTCAAATAGCTGGGGGGTTCTCAATGTGTTATTGGAGTACCAACATGATTTGTTTGCCTATGATGTGGTATGGTTTAGTGATATCTTCCTTCAAGAATTTATTTTGATTGACTTGGCGTATGCTCACGCATATTTAAGACTGTAAAGAAAGTCTATCAAGCCTTGATGATCTTTAATTTCTGAGTAGCGATATAACTTCCATGCCTGATTCAATGTTGCTTTGTCGCTCTGCATGATTATGACCGTCATTGCTCTTTTAGTTGGTCGCTCCCAGTCTTTTGCTAACCTTCGCCTGTACTAAGCGGACTGACTGCTTGTGCATCCAAAATCTTTTAAACCAGTTATGCCATATGAGTCCACCATACCTTCCTATACATGGTATTTACCTGCCATTCCTAACGAAGACTTTCATGTACCATCTCGAAATTATTCAAAAAAGCATTTCTCTTTTGTGCCTCTGTTTTAGTTCATGAGGAAGTAGTAGTTAATTGTCAGGACCCCGATCCTAAGTCACACCGACCTAGCTGTAACACGTCATATCACTTTGCGGCCTCACGCACGGTAACCCCACGGGTGTCACCTTACCTGGCCCGGGACCGTTTGCGCATTTTGGCACACGTATATGGCAGTGTCGCTAGCATCCATATGACAGAGAACCCGGGCCGACATGGCTAGTTATAATCCAAAAGTGGCACTAAATTACAGAGACAGGCATCCATGACCCAGCAACAAACATGTCGGTCATCAACGTATGAACCCAAGTCGTGGCAAGCTACATGGACTTAAAGGAACAACGCGTGACATTTCCCCTAAGGGACAGACACAGGAACGAAGAAGGACACATGCCGGCCAGCCTACGTGTTCCGAGCAGTAGCAAGCTACCAAGGCTCATTGGAATCACTAGGAGGCATTTCCCTATAAGATAGGCTACCAAAGGAAAACAACTAGGTGTCGGATCCCACACATACCAAGCATTTCAATCATACACGCAATATGCTCAATATGTGCAAATACAACATTGCATCACAACAGAACTCTATGACTCAAAGTACTTTATTTAAAAGGCTCCAAGAGCCATACATAACATAGTCATACAGGTAGGGGTCACATGACCCAACACTCAAGTCATACAGTCATACAAGCACAAGCGGAAGCTACATGTCTGAGTACAGACAACTTAGAAAATAAAACAGGCTTGGTGTAGCCTGACTATCTACAAGGCCCTTCACAAGCTCCAGATCACCGTCTGGGTGTCAAGCTACTCGTCGACGTCAACGTCTATGTAGAACCCATCAGCGGGGGCAGGGTTCTCCTCTGCAACAGTTATTAAGCAAACATGAGTACAAAGGTACTCAGCAAGTCTTACCACAGAACCTATCATACATGCAACATTATCAAGGGGGTAGTGGAGTTTATAGCAGAATGCCAGCTTTGACCTTGGCTAACCTATACTACAACTCTCAACAGATTGTAAGAAGTTATTACGAACACGAGTCCTCTAATCACCACATCAATACACTACCGAGGATCCTCTTCCGTCATCCTACGGAAGGGCCATCCACGGCACTCACGCTTATCTTGAGGCTTTTAGTAGTATCCATCAACTTGTCTATGAACTGTAAGAGTAACCAAGTAGTTCGTACCGCGAACAACGGCTATTCGAATAGTTTGATAACCCTGCAGGGGTGTACCGCTTCACACACGCTTCCACCACTTATCGCCGTTTACTCGGCGTGTACTCGGCAACCTTCAAGCGAAAGCCCAGCGAGGGTGTCGGCCACGACCTGACTAACTACACAAGTCTCTCGTCCAGGTTTATCGCCTATTTGGGTTCCATCCGTGGGGAGATCCGGCCGGGGTGTCGCTCACGGCCCCAAACGATGTGTACAGGGTTCCCAAGTCACCAAACGGGCAACCGGTACACCGTGCCACGTACCTGTCGCATCACAACCCACCCCGAGGGTCAGCGTTGTGCACGACCTCCAGTAAGCTATAAACACCAGAAACTAGTTGCAACTCCTGGACAGAGATCAAGGGTAATTAATAAGCCGAGAGGGTCAATTAAGGATCCCAATGCGTGGTAGTAGCTGTAACTTGAACCACACATATAGATCTCGGGTCCTATGGACGATTCCAATGAAACAACCCACCATATACTCCTACATGGCCTTTCATCGATACCTTTACCAAGCGTATTCCACACTTCCTTCTCTTTATCGATAAGATCATTTCACTCTGATCCATCACCCAGATGAATCAGACCAGACACAACTCTAGGCATAGCAGGCAACATAAGTAAATAGCATGGTGGATCACACATCACATGGCTCAATCAACTCCTACACATGCTAGTGGGTTTCAACTATTTACTGTGGCAATGACAGGTCATGCAAGGGAATAGGGTTCAACTACCGCAGCAAGTAGCAGTTCACACGCTGTTGCCTTAATGCAGTAAAAGAGAGCAGGAGCGAGAAGATTGGGTTTGTATCGGAATGATCAATGATTGCTTGCCTGACAAGATAGTTGTCGGGTACTGCTCTTCAACTGGATACGCAGCAGTATCCTCGGGAGCAGGACCTAACACAGGGAATACCGACGATACAATCATTAACAAACAAATGCAACAATATGATGCATGTTTATGACATGGCAAGATGCATGTGAGTTGGCTAATGCAACTAAAACCAGAAGGGTTTGAACCTATTTGAATCAAGGATTCAAATTGAAGTTCAAACTATTATTTAAATAAGTGCATAATCATGTTTTTGATATATACAGCAAGTTAACTTGTTCAAACATGCATGAAACCAGTGCCATTAGAAAGATTGGATTTTTCTGATCATTTTTCATATATAAATCTTTTCCATCCGAGCTATGGTTGATTTTATATGATTTTTAGAAGTTTTGGGTATTTTCTGGAATTTCCTGAATTAAATTAAATCTAAAAATCCCAGAAAAACCTTTACTGCGTCAGCATGACATCATGCTGACGTCAGGCAGTCAACAGGGCCAGTCCAGGTCAAACCTGACTGGTGGGTCCCTCATGTCAGTGTCTTAGGAGCTAATCCCGGTCATTACCAGGGTTGACTGGGTTTGACTAACAGCGGGGCCCCACTGTCAGTGACTGGGGTGACTAAACTAATTACTGTTAACTCCTAATCATCGAGCCACGTCAGCCCGCCGGAGTTGGCCGGCGGCGACCATTGCGCACGGCGGTGACTCGTCGGAATCCCTATTCCGACATCCATTTGCCGCGCGGATGGGCTCGGTGTGCTCCTGGTGATGTACCGCATCCAGCGGTGCCACTGGTTGGACGAGGGGTCGCCGGAGTCGACGGCGACGAGCTCGTCCGCGGCGGTGCTCGCACGGGGTTGGTCGGGATGGTGTTGTAGTGCATGGGAGGAGGAGCTGAAGCTCGCTCTAGCTTGCTGGTGACCTACTGAAGCTAACGGCGTGCTCGGCCGCGAGGTACGGTGCCTATAGCCACGGCGGGGAGTTGGCCGGCGGCGGTGATCGTCGGTGAGCAAAGGGGGCGGCGGCTACAAGGTCTAAACGAGTCCGTGGAGAGGGGGGGTTCGAAGCGTGAGCTCACAGCGGTCGCAGAGGGCGTCGAAGTGAGCTCGGGGACGGTCGGACGACGGCGTACGGGCGGCGGCGATCTCCGGTGCCGGAGGTTGAAGACGACGGCGAGGGGGACGTTGCGGAGCTCCTGGCGTCGTGTGCGTCGGTGGGGAGCTTCGGGGCGACGAGGCGGAGCTAGTGGTGCTTCTGGGAGGCGAGGAGGTGGCGTAGGGCGCGGTTTCAGCGGTCGTCGGCGACGAGCTCGCTCGGGGGAGCTCGGCGGAGGGAAGAGAGGAGGGGAGAGACACGGGAGAGATGGGGAAATGGTCGGGGTGGCTCCGTGGCGTCGTTCTAGCCCGTCCAGAAGGCCGAGGGGCCAGCCAGGCAGGCAGGAGGTGGCCGGCGCATCGGCGGCGCTCGCCACCGAGCTGCTTCGTGCGCTGGCGCGGCGAAGAAGACGGTGGTGCCCCTGGTGGGCTGGGCCGGCTGGGCCAGCAGGTAAGTGGGCTCAGGTAAGATTCTTCCTATTTTTCTTTTCCTATTTTCTTTCTGTTTTATTTCTTTTGCAACTTTGTTCATTTAATAAAAATGCCTAAACATTTTTATAACTCATGACACTTGTCATACCTGCTGTATATAATATGAACAGTAGGAAACATTATAGTTCATGATTATTTGAGCATTTAAAATATTTAAAAGTATTTAAATGCCCAAATTCAATTACCATATGAATTAATCCAAAGCCCTAGATTGTCCTAGAAAATTGTGCACCATTTTTGGCAGAGGCTTAAGACCAAGGCAGAAATGATGAACATTTTGAAGGGCATTTTGGGTACATTGGAAAATATTTTAGCAAACCCTAGTTGTTAGGGGAGGGGGTGCTGGGGTTTCTGTTAATCCCATTTCAAGTTTCTTTGAAAGTAAACATGATGCACACTCTAGTTAGGTCCTAATGCAAGTGTTAGCTAGGGATGTGGCATTAATTCATGATCTTTTTAAGTTGGACAAGCTTCAGCCCGGGATTGCATGTCTAATGTGCAAACCCATAATACGAGAAGGAACTGGCATAGAGTGCGCCCGGCTCATTAAAAAATTATACAACAAACAAACCCTCCTTCACGCTTTGTTCATGAGAAATCAGAAAACTTTGGCAGTGATAAACAAAGGAGATTAAGAGGATGTGATCGTCCTCATCCGGGAGCCGTTCCTCGAAACTTGTCCAGCTCAAGAAGTGATTGAGTTATCTGCTAGCATTCGTTGACGAAATATGCATATTCAAAAAAAATAATTATTACCTCTATTTTTAAAACCAAGAGCTCTGGTACATGTTTAGTTTTTGTTTCCGACCACGGGTTTTCAACCTTGCCATCAAAAGCCACAGTTCGAGAGTCTCCACCTTCTTTAAAGCACCAACTACTGAGAGCATGATTGCCATTCTGAGTGTAATGTGCATTGTCCCAAAGTAGCATTGTCTTTTGCATGATTGTGATATTGTTTATTCTGAAATCATTGTATCTAGTCGTCACTTAAACCTTGGAGGTGCCCCTGCATTTATGTTTTGCTTCACTAAAGGGGGCAAGCGAGGTACCACTTTATCATATTTGCACACCATGCTCATTACAAATCTATTGAGTGTTTCAGTATCATATTGTAAAACTTTCAGTTCTTTGTGATTTTCTCATAAGGCAACTTAATTACTACAGATTCATTGTCTCAGTAAGCACTTGTCATGTGACTGTAAAAAGTTCTTATATGGTTAATAGCATGTCACCACAGAAATTATGCTTGTTATCATTTTCCTACTCGAGGACGAGCAGGAATTAAGCTTGGGGATGTTGATACGTCCAAAACGTATCTATAATTTCTGCTTGCTCCATGCCTCTTTTGTGTGATATTGCTATGATATTTATACACTTCCATACACTTTTGATCATATTTGGACTAACCTATTAACTCAGTGCACCCCAGTGCCAGTTTCTGTTTTCTGCTGTTTTTGTATTTCAGGTTTTCCCATTACGTAAACTGCCAGAAAAATCCCGGAAAAATTATATAAAAAATCAGCGTTCCGAAAGCTTCCTTGCGGCCAAAGTAGGGCCGGAGGGGGGCCACCAGGGCTCCAGGCGCCCTGGTGGCGCGGCCCCCCTCCTGGCCGCGCCGGGGGGGGGGGCGCCTGGGCCCCCCAGGTCTCCGCTGATGCCCCCCTTTGGCATATATTTACACCGCGTCCCGAAACCCTCGAGGACGGAACCCTTTTTCGCGATCTCATCTATGTTCCGCCGCCGCCGCGCTTCCAAGATCGGGAGCACCAGGAGAACTCTTCCCGGCACCCTGCCGGAGGGGAGGATCACCACCGGGAGCCTCTCCACCACCATGGACGCCTCCGGGATGAGTTGTGAGTAGTCTCCCTTGGACCATGGGTCCATGACCAGTAGCTATGTGATGTTCTCCTCCCCTCTTTGTTCTTCACTAATTAGACCTCGTGAGCTGCCCTACATGATCGAGGCACATATGTAATCCTTATACTGTTGCTATGATGAGTTTGCTGGGATCCGATGGATTGTGAGATTATGTTCAGATTGTGTGTGAGTAATATATTTGATTTACCTCTTTTATATCTATGTTCTTGAGTAATTCTTGCATGTTCTCCGTTGCTGTTTATTGCTTTGGCCAAGTAGTAGGTAGTAACTCCAAGAGGGAACGTTATGCTTGATTGTGGGTTCATGCCCCTCGATGACTAGTTTGAGTGACAGAAACATGAGTCTAGGGGATGTGCTGTTGCCACAAGGGGGAAAACAACGGTGCTTGTACTCGCGGGTGCAAGGATTGTTTACTTTACGCAAAGTTCTTTTAATGCAGTTGTCTGTTGCTTTGAGTTTACACTATGGGTGGGACTCGCAACTTAATACCAGCGAGATGTTCTGGATAGATATCTCAAGGTGGATGATTAGTAGTAGATGCAGATGGATTTCGGTCTACTTACCTTGGCGTACCGCCCATGCTTTTGAGCCTCAACCTTTCTTGCAGCATAGTTAGCATTGGTTTGCGCACATAATTCTGTCAATTGCCCAGCTGTAATTCGTTTACCTCACATAGCTGTTTTATCGTCTTTGGGAGAGAGACATCACTAGTGAACATCATGGGACCCCGGTCCATATTACCATCATTGATCACATCCGCTATTTACTTTCTGCTTTTACTTACTAGTTGCAATTATACCTATCACTATTATCTCTTGCGTTTGATTCTTTGTAAACGACAAGGCCGGAGGGATTGACAACCTCTCTGTACTCGTTGGGAGCAAAGTTATTTGTATCTGTGTGCAGGTCCAGTTAATTGCTAAGTATCTGGAGCCATTAGCAGTTGACACCTTCTTGTTGAACCTTGGAGTCTCAGGGGAATTCGATCCTTGGTATCTTTGCCAAGGGAAAACTACCGCTACGCTGCATCTCAAACCTTCCACTTGGGGTAACCAACGAGGGGCGAGAAGCCATCAACATTCCCTTGGCTTGTTCCAAGCTTGGGGGAGTGCCCGGTATCTTTATCTTTATCTTTTGTCTTTTAGAGTCAAGTAGAGTCGTATCATGTCTAGGGAGGTTATTATATGAAATAGGTGTGTGCATTGAGGTCTATCACTCCTTCGGTGGAGAGATTGTATCCGTGAGTGTGGAGTCGTCTATAATGGAATATTAATGAGAAGTCTATTGGTTCCTTTGCTGCACTCGGTATTCTCTTCATGCAATCGACCTTATACGATGATTCTTATGGGGAGTATTGACCTTATATCAGGTATGGTTGTGAAAACTTTATTTAATCTTGGCGAACATAGCTTTGGTCATAACAACAAGCATGATTTTCTTAAAGTATCGACATAGCCAAAACCTTTATGTTATTATGCTTGAAGTGTTATGCTGACAAGGAAGACAACTTGATGTGTTATGCTTATTTCAATTTTTATGCTTTATATTGCTTTGCATATTAGTCATCATGAATTGCCTGTTCTCTCAAAACCTTTGCTAGCCTAACTCTGTACTAAGCGGAATTCTGCTTGTGCATCCATACCCTTAAACCAATACCTTCCATATGAGTCCACCATACCTTCCTATTCGTGGTATTCCACTACCACCTCCTAAAGTATAGAATTTATGTGTTATCCTTAAATGTTCAAAATCTTTTATTTTGTGCCCCTATTTTAGCTCATGAGGAAAGTAATAGTTAATTCATGATCTTTTTGAGTTGGACAAGTTTCACCCCGGGATTGCATGTCTAATCTGCGAACCCCTAATACGAGAAGGAACTGGCAAAGAGTGCGTCCGGCTCATTAAAAAATATATAACAAACAAACCCTCCTTCACGCTTTGTTCATGAGAAATCAGAAAACTTTGGCAGTGATAAACAAAGGAGATTTAGGGGATGTGATTGTCCCCGTACGGGAGCCGTTCCTCGAAACTTGTCCAGCTCGAGAAGTAATTGAGTTATCTATTAGCATTCGTTGACAAATCATGCACCTCTCAAAACTTGTTTTCATTCTGTTTGATTTAAGGATAGCACATGAGTTTTCCCTACTTCCCTAGAGCAGGGCCTATCTCTTAGTTTTAGGTGGAGTCAGTTATTCCCATTTCCTTCTATTCTTAAAGGGAGCAGACATTTGATGTTGACGAGGATTCATTCATATAAAGTTGCATTAAGATTTGTCATATCATATCCTTGTTGACATTATCGTTTGATAAGTAAGTTGTTTGTCAGGCCCAGCTAAGGCAAACATCTTCCTTTGTGTTAACACTTTCACTTCTTGCCTAATAACATGTTCTTTCAAAAGCTTCAATTAATCTCATCAAAACATAAAGAGAAAGAGCAAAAGTAAAAGGTAGTAGTTGTTCTTTGACCAAAGGACATGTTTGCCATGATTTGATGAGTTTCCTTAGCCCTACTTCCAAATATAAGTGTTACCACTCCTTTATAAGGGACTTATGAGTTGAAGATTGCTGTTGAGGATATTTGAGTTGGTGAAGAGACTGTGATGCTTCTTGTCTGTATTGTATTTATCGACACTTCACTCTCTAAACTTGTGGACAGGTTTACCGAGCTCAGTATTCGCTTGGGGACAAGCAAGGTCTAAGCTTGGGGGTGTTGATACGTCCAAAATGCATCACTATTTTATATCGTAATTTATCCTTATTCATTGATATATTTCACATTACGATGATGTTCTTATGTTGTTTTGGCCTATTTTACACAGTTTGCAACTTTTCGGTGCCGAAGCAGCAGACGCAGGATTCAGCGGTAAAAAGTGGACGCTAAGTTGCTGAAGAAGAATACCTCCAAATTACCTGAAAATCAACGGAGGGTATTTTCCAGACGGATCACGAAGGCATGCAAAAGGGCAACCAGAGGGGGGCCACAGGGCGTCCAGGCGCCCTGGGGGGGCGGCCCCACCCCTGGCCGCGCCGGGGGGGGGGGGGCGCCTGGAGCCCCTGGCCCACCTCCGGCTGCCCCCTTTCGCCTATATACTCCTCGTTATCCGAAAACCCTAAAAGGGAGAGTTTTGACGGAGTTCCGCCGCCGCTTCGTCGCGGAAACCTACAGAGAAGAAAAAGCCATCTCCGGCGGGCAGATTCCGCCGGGGAGATCACCTCCCGGAAGGGGAGATCATCGCCATCGTCATCACCATCATCACGGGCATCATCGTGATCATCATCAACATCATCCCCAACATCAGCACCATCTCCATCTTCATCCAAATCTCATCTCACAATAGCAACTTGTGTTGTAACCTGTACTATCTATCCTCTCTACTCCATCGGTGTTGATTACTACTTTGTGGTGAATGCTATTGAGATTTGTTGGAGAAATATCATTATGTCCAGATTGTTTATCATCCATTTATCTCCACTGATCATGATCTCTTTTATGTCTTGTGAGTAGTTACCTTAGTTCTTGAGGACATGGGAAAGTCTTGTTGTTAGTAGTCATATGTTGTTGAAGTAATATGTGTTGTTTGATACTTAAGTTGTGTTGTCATTCTACTAGTGGTGTTGTGTGAGTCGAACACTCAACACTTCGCCTTACTAAGGACCTAGGGGAATACATTGTGTACAAAGAATGCTTACGGTGGGTTGCCGGAGTGACAGAAACCTGAACCCCAGTTCGCACGCTTTTGCACAAGGGAACGATGGATCATCGATCGTATTGCTATGGTTAGGCTTTTGCCTTAAATACTATCTTGTATTTGCGGATGCTTGCAAGGTGTTTAATCATAAGAGTGCACTCATCTTAGTCTAGAGAGTGTACTAGCATAGATCCACCCACTCAACACTTATCAACACATAACATAGTACCGATACGGAATATGGCGAAAGCACATGACTACCTCTCCCGTGTGTCCTCAAGAACGCTTTAGCCTTTATAAATTCAGTTGCTAGGCCTCTCCTTTGCTCAGAAAGGATTGGGCCACTTGTTACTCTTCAGTGTCTTTTACTTTGTTCGCTTTTACTTTCCTGTTGCTTATATCAAGAAAACCCCTAAAAAGTTATCTTTCAGCGCTTGCAGTAATTCCTTGCTCAGAATCGCTTATCAATACCTTCTACTCCTCGTTGGGTTCGACACTCTTACTTATCGAAAACGCTGCAATAGATCCCTTACGGTTGTGGGTCATCAATTATTCACTTGTTATTGAACCATTTTGATGTTTGGGGCTTTGACTATATGGGACCTTTTCCTGCCTCTAATGGGTACACACATATTTTAGTTGTTGTTGATTACGTTACTAAGTGGGTAGAAGCTATTCCAACTAGTAGCGCTGATCATAACACTTCTATTAAGATGCTGAAAGAAGTTATATTTCCGAGGTTTGGAGTCCCTAGATATCTAATGACTGATGGTGGTTCACACTTTATTCATGGTGCTTTCCGTAAGATGCTTGCTAAATATGATGTCAACCATAGAATTGCATCACCTTATCACCCACAGACTAGTGGTCAAGTAGAACTAAGTAATAGGGAGTTGAAATTAATCTTGCAAAAGACAGTTAATAGGTCTAGGAAGAATTGGTCCAAGAAACTTGATGATGCATTATGGGCCTATAGAACTGCATACAAAAATCCTATGGGTATGTCTCCATGTAAGATGGTATATGGAAAAGCTTGTCACTTACCTCTTGAGCTAGAACATAAGGCATATTGGGCTATTAAAGAGCTCAATTATGATTTCAAACTTGCCGGTGAAAAAAGGTTATTTGACATTAGCTGCCTTGGTGAATGGAGAACCCAAGCCTTATGAGAATGCCAAACTATTTAAAGAAAAAGTTAAAAGATGGCATGACAAAAGGATACAAAAGCGTGAGTTTAACGTAGGGGATTATGTCTTGCTATTTAACTCTCGTTTAAGATTTTTTGTAGGAAAACTTCTCTCCAAGTGGGAAGGACCTTACGTCATCGAGGAGGTCTATCGCTCCGGTGCCATAAAAATCAACAACTTCGAAGGCACAAATCCAAAGGTGGTGAACGGTCAAAGAATCAAACATTATATCTCAGGTAATCCTATAGATGTTGAAACCAATATTATAGAAACTGTAACCCCGGAGGAATACATAAGGGACACTTTCCAGAATGATTCAGCCTCCGAAAAGGAAGAGATATGTGATACGGTAAGTAAACCGACTCCAAAACAGTTCTAAAAGCAATTTTTCTCCGTTTTGGAATATTTAGAAAAATAGAAAAATAACCGCAGTCCGGAAGAGACACGAGGCATCCACGAGGGTGGTGTCGTGGCTCTAAGTCTGACAGTAAGGGTAGGGGGTACGAATGGAGAGGCAAGGTTCTAGCTATGGCGAGGTTGTACACAGAGTGTTAGCGAGTTCAGGCCCTTCTCGGAGGAAGTAATAGCCCTACGGCTCGGTGCCCGTAGGCTTGGTTGACTGATGTGTGTATATGTGTGTTACAGAGGTGCGAACCCTTGTTCTGGAGGAGGGGGGTGGCTTATATAGTGTGCCTGGACCCCGCCCATGCTCCACGTTACCAAGGGCTTAAAGGTACATTAAGGCAGGCGTTACTGATAACGCCTCCAGTAAAGGATAATTAAGATATTTACTACAGAGAGTAAATATAGGACCGTTGCTGTTCCAAGAGGCGCTTGGTCTTCGGAGGTCGAGTGCTCGGTCCGGCCGAGTGGAATTGAGTCGTCCTGCGTACACGGGTCGGTCGAGTGAAGTGTCTCTTCGGACCGTCTCAGTCGACTGTCTCCACTGCCATGGGTCTTGTCTTTTGATCTTCTAGGGCAGTGACCTTGGGTGGGGTACTTTGGTCAGGCATATGACCCTACCCTAGGTCTGTAACCTCGTCAGTAGCCCCCGAATGGATTGGGGCTTGAGCAAGGGTGTCAGGGATATGACTAGCGGGTATAAACCGGCTAGTATAAACCGACTTTGTTAATATATTTGTTTGTAATATGTAGTAAAGGCTACGGCCCATAAAGATCTTAGAGCCCATGTATAGAATTAAGGTTTGTAAACCGCCCCGTGATGTAACTTGAGAGATAAGGAAGAAAAGACAGAGACCGAGGCGGACACAATTATGAGCCGGCCTCGGGACTCTGTAAACCGGGCCAGGCGTACCCTCTATATAAAGGGGCGACCCGGCGACGGTTCGAGGCAAGCAACAATCAACCCGTCGAGACGCAGGCAAGCGATTCCGCTCCCTGTAATCCGACGCCCAAGCAATACCAAACCAACTAGACGTAGGCTTTTACCTTCATCGAAGGGGCCGAACTAGTATAAACCCTCTGAGTCCTTCGTGTGCTATGAACCCCTTTAAGCTAACCCGTGCGATGGTTCCATCATCAAGTCCGTTAAACCGGACATCTGCCGTGCTATTTCCACGACAGTTGGCGCCCACCGTGGGGCCTGCGCACGATGGTTTCGAGTTCTTGAAGGGCAGCTTCGAAGGGCTCAAGGGTTACGCGGTCGGCCGGATGACCAAAAGTCGCCGCGGCCGGATCTACATCGACGACGCAGGTTGGGGACCGGAAGCCGATTCAATCGAATATGGGTACCGGGTTCCCTTCGGCAGCATCCAAGTCTTCATCAGTAAAATCGGCGAACCGGGGCCTGAGCCGGACATCTTCCCCAACATCGTCGAGCCGGCTCAGCGTGCGAGATCGGCCCGGATTCAGCCTGCCGTGAAGCACGTGTTCGTTGGAGCAATCCACGGAGGTCGAGCCGAGAACGGATCGGAATCTGATGGTGCGACAATTGTCTACTCAGATGACGAATCTTCATCCGGGGAAACTGAATCTCTGTATCAGTTGCGGGACGGCCGGTCTGAGGGCGAGTCCGATGGAAACAGTATTCCGGGCCCCTTTGACCCGCCAAACCGGGTGGCGGTTTTCATGGCCGGTTCACAACCCCCGATGAACGGGACGACATCGGAAGCTGGTGCAGGGGGAAGCGGCTCAAACCCCTCACTTACTGAAGTTCTATCCACCTTGATCGAGGAGTTCACAGCAAAAGTGGTGGAAGCAGTAGCTCCAGCAGACAAGGCGCATCATGATGCAGAGCTCCTTCAGTTGAAAGGCCGGATTGATCAGTTAAAGGAGGACCTGAAGGCAGAAAGAGAGATGATAGCGGTGAGGCAAGCAGAATTGGATGATCAAGCTTTTTATCTAAGGATGGAGCAAGCTTCTATGGAAGGAGTAAGGGGACGAAAGTACCGGTCCCGTATCCCGCCGGTTTATGAATCAACGAATCTGTTCAGGACACCTGGAGCTGGGACTAGTAACCATCCGGCTTTAAACCGGAGGACACCTCCGGCCAGGGAGGAGCCGGTTCAGCAACCCACCGCAGAGCAGGAGCGCCGGATTACGTCGGCACCTTATGTTCCCGTCCCTCCAGGTCGTTATTCAAACCCTTTGGATAACATCGCTGCAGCAGCGGCGCGTTTGGCCGCTTTACCTGCGGAAGAAACATCTTCGGTGGCGATAGAGGCGCGCAGGGTCCAGAAGTTACTCAATACGGCGTTGATGCAGCAGCAAGCATATTCTCACAGCAGGGAAAGGTTACATTCAACACCACGTCCCAGCCGAAGTTATACTAGGCATTGGGAGGAGCCAGAAGTATCCAGCAGTGAGCGTAGGAGACATCAGCGCAGGCAGGATAATCCGGCAGGGGCGGCGATGCCAGCTCCAGACATAAACCGGGCCAGATCAGGGGCCAGGGAGGAGATTCGACAAGCGACGCCGGTTCACACGGCCACTGCGGAAACAGGGGTTACGGCGAGTTCCTTCAGGATACAGTGTCTTGTCCCCGCTTTACGGAGTGTCAAGCTGCCCAAAGATTTCAAGGGGCCCCGCAAGGTACCTAACTATACAGCCGATTTACCACCGGAAGCTTGGGTTGAAAGTTATGAGATGGCCATGGAGATGCTGGACGTGGATGAATCGGCTTGTGCCAAATATTTTACTATGATGCTCGAGGGCACGGCCCGGACTTGGCTGAAAGCTTTACCCCCAAACTCTATCGGGTCATGGGGGGAACTGCGCAGTCAGTTTATCAAAAACTTCAAGGATACATGCAAACAGCCGATGTCAGTGATAGACCTAGCAGCTTGTGTGCAAGGGGAGCAGGAGTCTACAACAGCTTGGGTACGGAGAGTAGCAGAGATTTTACACTCTTCGAATGGTATTAATCCTAGTACGGCAATAGTAACATTGGAGAACAATTGCCGGGTTGAATCTTTAAAGTTAAAACTCGGACGACTTAAGAGGGACTGCAATGATATGGGAACTTTGATGAGTGCCCTGGTGAAATACGGAGACTCTGATAACACAAAGTATCCGGAAGCAGAAGGAGATAAGGCTGGGAAGGCCGGCAAGTCTGGTAAACCGGCACCGGTCAATCCGATTACTTCAGGTTTTTTGGGCAAACGGAAAGCAGAGGGTGGTTCAGACTTCGTGGCTAACACTCAAGTTCAAGGTGGTTTTCAACGTAGTCTGGGAAATCCAGCTTCACAAACCGGCGGAGGAGCTTTTGGCTGGGAACAGGAGTTAGATCAGCCTTGTCCAAAGCATAGCGGAAAAGGGAAGGTGGCGAAGCATACCATGAGAGAGTGCATACCACTTATGAAGGCAATAGCAGGCCGTTTCAATCCTCCTAATCAACCCCCACATGGCGGCTCAGGGCCTGGATTTTATGGACCGGGTCATCAGGGGAACAACTCCGGATCAGGATATAGGGGCGATAATGGTGGTTACCAACCCCGGGCAGGCGGCCAAAATAATCAAGGAAACTATAATGGTCAGGGCAATCAATCACATCATCAAGGTGGTTACAATAATCAGAATAATCAGCAGCAGGGCCAAGGAAGTTATAATAATCAGGGAAATCAGCAGCAACAGCGTCAGCAACAGCAGCCTTAATCCGGATATCAGAGTAATCCGAAGGAGTTAAGCAGTGGGCAGTATCATGTCTTCACCACAAGTCTGTGTAAGAGGGACCAGAAGGTTTTAAAGCGGGCTGTTAATGCAGTAGAACCGGCGACACCGCAATTTCTTCGATGGTCGGAGCAGCCTATTGTATGGAGCAGAGAAGACCACCCAATGCGGGTGGATAATCCGGTCCATTTAGCCTTGGTAGTAGCACCTCAAGTGGGGGGTTACAAATTTACTAAGGTTCTCATGGATGGTGGTAGCAGTATCAATATCTTATATTACGAGACTTTCCGTCGTATGGGTCTGACAGATAAGAAGCTAAGGCAATCAAACACGGTGTTTCATGGAGTGGTCCCAGGTAAGTCAGCTTATCCAGTTGGAAAGATTGACTTGGACGTTACCTTTGGGGACGAATATGATTCTAGGTCAGAGATGATCACTTTTGAAGTCGTCAAGATCAAAAGTCCATACCATGCTCTGTTTGGAAGGATGGTTTATGCTAAGTTTATGGCTAGGCCGTGTTATGTTTATTTGCAGCTTAAGATGCCGGGTCATAAGGGCACGATCACAGTTCATGGAAGTCGCAAGATAGCAGTGGAATGTGAGGAAGGTGATGCAGCTTATGCTGAAGCAGTATGTGCCACCGAAGAGCTGAAATTTTATAAAGATAATGTTGATCCGACAGATATGACTCCGCTGAAGAAACCAACTACCGAGCATGATCCGGCGTTGAAGTTTAACTCAGCTGAAGAGACCAAGCAAGTTGATTTCATGCCTGGAGATTCATCTAAACAATTCACTATCAGCGCTAACCTTGATCCCAAATAGGAAAGCGCGCTCATCGAGTTCATCCGTGAGAACCGGGATATCTTTGCATGGAAACCTTCTGACATGCCGGGTATACCGAGGGAACTCGCTGAGCACAAGTTAAACATTGATCCGAAGTTTAAACCGGTTAAACAGTATCTGCGCCGTTTCAACGAAGAGAGGCGCAAGGCTATAGGAGAAGAAGTGGCCAGACTTTTGGCCGCAGGATTCATAGTGGAAGTTTTTCATCCGGAGTGGTTGGCTAATCCGGTGCTGGTTTTAAAGAAGAATGGGAAATGGAGGATGTGTGTGGACTACACGGACCTCAATAAGGCTTGCCCAACTGATCCTTTTGCTCTACCTCGCATCGATCAGATCATCGACGCCACGGCGGGGTGTGAGCGGCTAAGTTTTCTGGATGCGTATTCAGGGTATCACCAGATCAAGATGGCGGTGGAAGACCAAGAGAAGACAGCTTTCATAACTCCTTTTGGTGCTTTTTGCTATGTGTCTATGCCTTTTGGGCTTAAGTGTGCACAGGCAACTTATCAACGTTGCGTTCAGAATTGTTTGAAGGGGCAGATAGTGAGGAACGTTCATGCCTATGTGGATGACATTGTGGTCAAATCGAAGAAGGAAGGGACAATGATAGAGGATCTCAAGGAAACCTTTGATAATCTTCGGGCTTACAGGATGATGCTTAATCCGGAAAAATGTGCTTTTGGTGTTCTAGCTGGTAAGCTTTTGGGGTTCTTGGTCTCAAACAGAGGAATAGAAGCTAACCCGGAGAAGATCAAGGCCATCACGTCTTTGACTAAACCGGTTTGTATCAACGATGTTCAGCGCATAGCTGGCCGGATCACAGCGTTGAGCCGGTTCATCAGTCGCTTGGGAGAGAAGGCGATCCCGCTTTACCAGATGTTGAGGAAAACAGACCGGTTTATCTGGAGTGATGAGGCAAATACATCATTTGAGGATCTGAAACGGCAACTAGCAAAACCACCGGTTTTGGCTGCGCCCATTGACAAGGAACCTTTACTGTTATACGTTGCTGCTAATACACGAGCAGTCAGCGTTGCAATTGTGGTTGAGCGCAAGGAAGCAGGGAAGGAGCACCCGGTTCAGCGCCCGGTTTATTATGTAAGTGAAGTACTCATTGAGTCCAAGCAGAGATACCCTCATTGGCAGAAGTTAGTATATGGGGTGTTCATGGCAAACCGGAAGCTGAAGCACTATTTCCAAGGACATCCAATAACTGTGGTTAGTTCAGCTCCGTTGGGGGATATAATCCAGAACCGGGAAGCTACAGGCAGGGTAGCAAAGTGGGCCATCGAACTCAGCCCGCATGAGTTGAAATATGTACCACGCATTGCTATAAAATCTCAGGCATTGGTAGACTTCATCAATGACTGGACAGAGTTGCAGATTCCTGAGGAGAAACCGGATCTTACTTATTGGACGATTCACTTTGATGGTTCAAAACAGTTGGAGGGCTCGGGGGCTGGAGTTGTCTTAACTTCCCCCAGAGGTGATAAATTTTGCTATGTCCTCCACTTATTATTTCCTTGTACTAATAATGCAGCAGAATATGAGGCATTACTTCATGGTTTGCAGCTAGCAAAGGAGATGAATTTGAGCCGGGTTAAGTGCCTGGGTGACTCAGATCTAGTGGCACAGCAAGTTTCTGGCAAGTGGGATTCAAGAGATCCCCTCATGGCGGCTTATAGACGAGAGGTTGAAGCAGTCGCAGGATACTTTAAGGGATATCAGGTGGATCACATAGACCGGCGGAGAAACGAAGCGGCCGACGCTCTGAGCCGGCTAGGGTCGCAGCGTAAACCGGTACCACCAAACACCTTTTTGGATGAATTGCATAGTCCTTCAGTTCAGATACCTTCGGAGGAAGACCTAGCTGTTCCGGACCCAGAGGCGCAGTTAGTTGCAGCACTCCATATTATTCCGGATTGGACGCTACCCTATTTGGCATATCTGGGCCGAGGAGAGTTGCCAGAAGATGAAGAGGAAGCACGACAGATAATCCGGCGCTCTAAGTCCATGACAATTGCAAACGGAGAGCTTCACCATCGTAGTACTTCTGGAGTATTTCAACGATGCGTTTCAGCTGAGGAAGGTTGTGAGATTCTAAGGGAGATTCATGAAGGGGATTGTGGTCATCATGCCAGTTCAAAATCACTGGTGGCTAAGGCTTTCCGACATGGATTCTATTGGTTAACCGCACATGCAGATGCGGCAGACCTGGTTCGGAAGTGTGATGCTTGTCAGAAATTCTCAAGGCGCGCTCTGGTTCCGGCACAGGAACTCCGGATGATACCAATAACTTGGCCTTTCGCAACTTGGGGGCTTGATATGGTTGGGCCTTTCAAGCGGTCCCAAGATCAGAAAACTCATCTACTAGTGGCGGTAGACAAGTTCACAAAATGGGTTGAAGCGGAGCCTATAAGCAAGTGTGATGCGGCAACGACAGTTAAGTTTATCAAAAAAGTAATATTCCGGTTTGGCTTTCCACACAGCATCATCACAGACAATGGTACCAACTTATCTAAGGGTGAGATGAAGGAATTTTGTCAAAGAGAACACATTCGTTTAGATGTATCTTCAGTGGCCCACCCCCAAACCAACGGTCAGGCCGAAAGGGCAAATCAAGAGATTTTGCGAGGTATCAAACCCCGGCTTATGACACCTTTGCAGAGAACCCCGGGATGTTGGGTTGAGGAATTGCCATCTGTTCTTTGGAGTATTAATACTACACCAAATCGGTCTACAGGCTACACGCCTTTCTTCATGGTTTATGGTGCTGAAGCAGTTCTTCCAAGTGATATACGTCATGACTCACCAAGGGTAACGGCCTATGTGGAAGCAATCAATGAGGAGTCAAGACGGGACGGTTTAGACCGGCTGGATGAAGAGCGTGATATAGCTGCAGCGCGGTCGGCGATTTATCAGCAAGACTTGCGCAGATATCATAGCCGCCGGATTAGAACAAGGACGTTCCAGGAGGGTGACTTGGTACTCCGGCTCATCCAAGATCAAACAGATATGCACAAGTTATCCCCACCTTGGGAAGGACCCTTTGTGGTCAGCAAGAATCTACACAACGGCTCATATTACTTGGTGGACGTTCGGGAACACAAGGACTCACGGACATCAGAAGAGGAGACGAAGAGGCCGTGGAACATTGCCCATTTACGGCCGTATTATACTTGAGCTACGTGCTCCAATGTATCCTATGTATATATTATAAGTAATGAATAAACCGGCACCCTCGGTAAACCGAGGGCTTAGCCCTTTTTCCATATGCAAAAAATCTTGTGAAAGCAACCAATATACATACAAGTTTATCATCAGATACCATATTTCAATATACTGGCCGGGTTAGAAATTGATTTTTTGCAGAATATGCGAAGGAGCAATAGAACTCTCAAGAACATGAGATTATATCCGGTTCAAGGAGAGAAGACTTCACATTAACCCACCGGTTCAGGAGGAACCCTGGAGGCCCTCTGGGAGTGGTATCATCTACTCCCAGTGATCGGATTAGTTTCATAGTTCTATCAACCCTCTGAAAAGTTGGACAAGTCCAGGTTCAGTGATTGGTTTACATTGACACACCGGTTCAGGAGGAACCCTGGAGGCCCTCTGGGAGTGGTATCATCTACTCCCAGTGATCGGATTAGTTTCATAGTTTTATCGGCCCTCTGAAAAGTTGGATAATGCCACGTTCAGTGATTGGCTAGGCCCTCTGGGAGTGTCGGCCAATCCGCGTCCCAGTGATTGGCTCAGTTTGTACATTGACCCACCGGTTCAGGAGGAACCCTGGAGGCCCTCTGGGAGTGGTATCATCCACTCCCAGTGATCGGATTAGTTTCATAGTTCTTTCGGCCCTCTGAAAAGTTGGATAATGCCACGTTCAGTGATTGGCTAGGCCCTCTGGGAGTGTCGGCCAATCCGCGTCCCAGTGATTGGCTCAGTTTTTTCCGGTTCTTTCGGCCCTCTGAAAAGTTGGATAATTCCATGTTCAGTGATTGGCTAGGCCCTCTGGGAGTGTCGGCCAATCCGCGTCCCAGTGATTGGCTGAACCTTGCTTTGAGCCTGGCAGCTCTTGAAAAAGCCTCGACTACATGGTCTTATTTGCAAAAATTTGCATATTTTTGGTGTTTTTGTGTTTTGTAACCTTTTAAACCGGAGTGGAACAGCTACACAAATTGACCACATATCTATGAAATGGAAAGTCTGGATCATGAATACCAGCATAAGTAAACCGGCGTTCATTAAAACCCGGATCGCGTATCAGGCAAAAGTTACAACTTTCCGAAACAAGATGAACCGGGTTTATCATCAAGATGGACCGGAGAATTTCAAGTTTATACTTGGATCCATGAAGATCTTCATAAAGCGACTTTAAAGTCCTACCGGTTTAAAAGAGTATTGGCCGCATATAAATCTCAGGTATAAAAGTTATCTTTAGTATAAAGATATGCTTATTTGATGTTTTAAGATAACAAGTTAATCCGTTCAGTGGTAAGCCACTAGGACATATTTTTCAATATTTTTTTTGTATGAGCAGAGGAAGGCAACCAACGTCAGACAACAGGTCAACCGGAGAGTATTTCAGAAAAGACAAAATATTCGGATTGAAGCACGTTAAGTTTCAGCTAAACTATTACAAGGCATGGCAAGCCCCACAGTTTGGAAACATTGTTTGACGGAATACAGATCATGGTTACAGCAATAAAATTCGAGGTTATGCTTCTCCTTGCTGAGACGGCTGGCCATCGCCTTGATCCGGAACATCTTCATCCTCGTGAAGCAGTTGGAAATCCGGCGCACGCCAATCAATCTTCGCCAAGGCCCGGAAATACACTTCATCGTTGATAAGTTCAGCAGGATCAATGTCAGGAGCAAAGGTGTGAGGACGAACCGGCGGAATTAAGTTGACGGTATCGTAAACCGGTCGCTCCACCCGCTCGTTCTGCAAATTGTATCCTGGATGATATCTGGACAAATCCGATTCAGCGGCAAGCTTGCTGGCGAGGGGGCGCATCTCTTTCGTCAGGGCATAGAGATCCGTTTCGGTAAAAGGTGAGCCGTCCTCCTTTGTATCCGGGAATCCGGTGAAAGCCTCCTCCGGATCAAGATCCGGGACCCAAGCCTTAGCCCTCGTAAGGGCCAGAAGAGCACCACCCCGTGCAGCAGATTTCTTGACTTCTTCGAGACGAACCGGCAAAACAGACAACTTGTTCAAAGTATCTTGTATTGTTGTAGGGGCCGGTTTGCTAAAAGAAGTAGCACTGATGATCCTTTGCGTCCCGGAGTACAGCTGTTCGACCAAGGTATAGCAAGCTTTGAGTTTTTTCCGTAAGTCATCCCCAAGATGGGAGACACGGCGCCCTGCACACAACAATCATAGTTAAACTGGTACAAAGCACAGGTTACAAAGATAAAAGCATGAGTTAGATTATACTCACCAAAGACAGCAGAGGTCATCAAGTCAATTTGCCGTTTTAAACCGGTCAATTCCTCAGTAACCGGATTAAGTGCTCCTTCAGCATCCTGAACCCGTTTCTCCAGATCTTTCTTTTGGACCTCAAAAGCGGTCCGCTCCTCTTCAAAGTATTTCTTCAAGTCTTCAGCAGTCTTTAAGCTCACTTGAAGTTCTTTTTTAGCCTTTGAGGCGGCAGACTCTGTTTCGGTAAGACGGCTACGAAGTTCATTGAGTTCAAGAGCATTCCGGTTCAACTCAGCCTGCAAACACAGTTAAAAACAAAGGTGAAAATCAGACAAGTCTCAAGTACACAAACAAGTTGTCTACTTGACACTTGGGGGCTAATGGCAGTTGAAGCGGTAAACAACAACAATTCAAAGTTACAAGTCTCAAGCACACAAACAAGTTGTCTGCTTGACACTTGGGGGATAATGTATGGTTGAAGTATTATCAGCATTTTTGTTACAAGTATCAAATACATAAACAAGTTATCTACTTGATACTTGGGGGCTAATGTAAAGACCAACGGTTCACTCTACAAAGTTCCGGTTCACCTTCAGAACTCAGCTAAACCGGAACTTGGGGGCTGTTATGAGATAGAAACACATCAAAAGAACAAAAGTCAGAAGAAGAAGTTTACCTCATACTTTTCCCTCATTAGGTTAACCAGGCTGGCTTCATAATCCCGACTGCTGTGGAGCCGGTTCAGATACCCAGAGTAAATTTCTTGAGCACTCATACCGGAAAGGCCGGATATCTCAGTACTCCATTTCCCCTTCTCTTGAGTTAGCTTTTCCGTTTTAGCCGTATGTTTGGCTAAAACGGTGGGCTCAGCTGGAGCAACATAAGCAGCCCCGGTTACCACAACATCAGGAGAAGCTGGTACATTGGGGGGAGTGACAGTATGAGCCGGATCAGGAAACGCCGGATTAATCTGAGGAGAATTAACCCGGGCCGGACTTGGCGGATTCTGGGCATCTTCAGCAGTAGGATGCTCAGGAGCAGAAAGGTGATCTGTAGGTACAAGGTCTTCAAGAGGAGCTACAGGCTCGCCCTCAGGAGGAACAAGGTTGGACGGATTAGCAACCGGATCATCTGCAGTAGGTCCAGCAATAGGCTGATTTGCTTTGGGCTTCTTGCTGGGTTTCGGTTTGCTGGAAAGGTATGCAAAATGAGTTGACATTATAAAGTAAAAAGGATCATGAACCGGAAAAGGTGAGGAAAGTTACCCTGGGACGGTTTTCAGTGGAGGAAGCTGTGTAGCGGTCGATTCACCAGAGGAAGACAGTGGAGTTTCCTGATAGTCAGGGTCGACGGTTTAAGAGGTTTTCGGATAAGCCCGGCCTTGGGATGAAGGGGAGTCGGAGAAAGTATCACCTCAACTCGGCGTTTTCGAGCAGGGGTTAAGGAAATCCCGGATGACTCCACTGCCAAGCCGCTATGGCGAGTGGTCCGGCGAAGAGCTTCGTGCTGTTGTTTCTTCAAAATAAAGTTAGGGTCCAACTGAGCATAAGGATGAGAAAATTGGTACTTCCGGACGGTCCGACGACTTTTTTGTGGAAGAGGTTCTGAGTCAGAGGAAAGAAGGGTTACCTCAATTTCAGCCGGGCTATCACCTTCAGGCAACTCCTGTGAAAAGGTATCATTAGATGCAATTACAAGTACAAAAGTTATCAAAAGGTAAACCGGATTAAAAGCATACCTCGGAATCCGGATCATCATCTTCGGTGGGAGAGCCGGCGTCAACAGCTGCTTTCCTTTTCTTATTAGCAAAGGTTTTTCGCCGAACCTGTTTGCCGGTTTTCTCCTGTGGTTTTCTCTTCCAAAAAGGGTCATCAGCCTAATCAAAAGAAAGAAAGACAATTGAAAGAAGGTTTAAAAAGAAATGGATTACAAATACAGGGTAAAGTGAAACTTACAGCGGGCAGCTTATTCTTCTTATAGTATGGAGCTAAACCGACCTTGGCGCAGTCTGCTAAAGAGACATTGAGGATCTTCTTAGCAGATTCTACTACTTCCGATTCAGAAAGCTTGTCTTTGGTAAACCTTTGGGGGTCATCTAGTTTACCAGAATACTTGCACATTAGCTGAGAACGCTGGCTCAGGGGAAGGATGCTCCAAGACAGCCAGCAGCGTAGAAAATCGGTTCCGATCAGACCATTTGCTATGAAGGCTCTTAACTTGGAGAGCTGTGACGAGAACCGGGTCCGTTCAACAGCACCAAGCCGTGGTGGTAAAGGATGATTCTCCGGAATACGGGTTTCACGGTAACCCGGCAGAGGGTTCTCCCCTTCAGGAGAAGTGTCAACGCAGTAAAACCAGGACTTATTCCAATCTTTTGGATGAGAGTGTAAAGCGGCGTGAGGAAAAACCACGTCTCTCCTCTTCTGAATACTAACCCCGCCGAGCTCTTGATGTGGTCCGCTGGTAAACTCGGTGCGCCGGTTTAAATGAAAGAAGTCCCGGAACAGATCGACAGACGGTTCTTCTTGCAGGTAAACCTCCGAAAACACTTGGAAGTCACGGATGTTTGAGACAGAATTGGGTCCAATGTCCTGCGGGTGCAGTTGGAAAGCAGCAAGAACATCCCGGAAAAACTTTGAACCGGGGGGAGAGAAGCCTCGAGATATATGATCCAAAAACACAATGACCTCCCCGGACCTGGGAGTAGGGGGACATTCATTACCCGGGGCCCGCCACTTTAATTCAGACTGAGGTCCTAATGTGCCAATTTCAGACATCTTGATTAAATCGTCCTCAGTAATGACAGAAGGAACCCAATTGCAGGAGACATACTGCTTAGCCATTGCAACGAAAGAGCAAAGTACTGGAAAAGATAGAATACAGAAAACGGATTATGAAAGTACAGCGGTCTAAACCGGAAAATATCTATGAAAGTTACGCAACGATTTAACTGAGGACTAATGGCGTGGTTAAACCGGCAATTATGACAAGCTACAACATTTCCGGTCAATGGCAGTTGAAGGGGAACGGCTAAACCGTTGCGTTAAGTTACAGAGTTTCGCAAAAACAGGGCATATCAGCTTAAACCGGAACATACTTAGCAGATCTACCGAGGAGAAAAACAGGTTTTGTAAAGACAGCTAAGGAGGAATGGATCTGAGCATGCTAAGAAAAGAGAAACTAATGTAAGAGTATACGGGAAGGAGCTACAAGGATCTTATACTAAGCGGATAAATCTACAGGCTAGACAGGAACAACGGAGATCCGAAGTATTTACAGCAGGGTAAAAGTACAATTTAAAGGCAAGATCTGAAGGACAAAGTTACTAGAAATCATTGGCTTAAGGTCGAACAAGATGAAGCTTCTATTAAGGCTCTAATGGCGGAGGCGTAGGAAGAAACCCTAGAAGTTGCAGACTGATAATGGAGAAGTAGGACATACCTGAAGCGGCAAAGATCGGCGGCGGCGGTTCTCTGGTCAAGCTCAGGGTGATGCAGCAAGCCGGCGAGGTCTTGGATCCAGCGGACGGCGGCGGTGATTTGAGCTCGGGCGACGAGGAAGTTGGGCGACGGAGGAGGAAGACAGGGCAGGAGGAAGATAATGAATGAGGGTGGCAGTATTTATAAAGAAGAGTCAGATCCAAAGCGACAGGTGCGGGAATCGAGGAGACAAAAAATCGGATAAAGATCCTTTGACGCCTCGATTTTCGGGATAACCCTTAAAATAAGCTACAGTACAGCTCGCGGCGTTAAATGCGGAGATGATGTCACTGTCAGATTTAATGATCCCGGAGGATGACGTCAGAGCCGGTTTATAAGGTTGAGAAGACAGAAGAAAATTATACAAGAGAAGACTGATATGAACAGGTTCAAATCATTCTGGGGCCTAATGTCAGGGATATGACTAGCGGGTATAAACCGGCTAGTATAAACCGGCTTTGTTAATATATTTGTTTGTAATATGTAGTAAAGGCTACGACCCATAAAGATCTTAGAGCCCATGTATAGAATTAAGGTTTGTAAACCGCCCCGTGATGTAACTTGAGAGATAAGGAAGAAAAGACAGAGACCGAGGCGGACACAATTATGAGCCGGCCTCGGGACTCTGTAAACCGGTCCAGGCGTACCCTCTATATAAAGGGGCGACCCGGCGACGGTTCGAGGCAAGCAACAATCAACCCGTCGAGACGCAGGCAAGCGATTCCGCTCCCTGTAATCCGACGCCCAAGCAATACCAAACCAACTAGACGTAGGCTTTTACCTTCATCGAAGGGGCCGAACTAGTATAAACCCTCTGAGTCCTTCGTGTGCTATGAACCCCTTTAAGCTAACCCGTGCGATGGTTCCATCATCAAGTCCGTTAAACCGGACATCTGTTGTGCTATTTCCACGACAAAGGGGATGCTGAGGGAGGCTCTGGTCTTGGCTCGACGCCCTTGGGGCATATTGTTTCGGAGCTCGTGACTTGGGCAGGCTCCCTCAGTTGTGTCTTGGTCGCCTCGATCGATTTTGAAGCCATTAATGAATTAGTCGCTTCTCGTGTCGACTGGACGTCTTGCGTCGACTGGGTTTTGTGCTAGGCGTCAGGCGCCGTGAGTGCGTGCCGTTTTTGACGGGATCAGTTGCCCTCTGCCTGCCGGATTTGGCGGGGCTTTCGAAATTTGGGGAAGCGCGCGGGACGGGACGTGCCGCATCGATCGGAGGGGTGCGGTTCGAACGCCTCGATTCCCGCGCCTTCTTTTTCGCCACGTATCGCGTCAGCGCCTGTTACGGGATCGGATTTGATTGCTCGGGGCCACCGGTCAGCCACTCGACCGAGCCATTATAAAGGCGCGCCGAGTCCGCCGCGGGGGGCACTGTGCGCCTAGTCTTCTCCCGTTTGCCTTGGCTTCTCTGCAGCGTTCTTGCTTCTCCGCCGCACCCCCGCTCCTTCCTGCTTCTCTCCGCCGCGACCGCCGTCTCGCGAGCCATGGGCAAAGACAAGACTGCGGCCATGGAGCGCTCCAAGAAGGCGGCGTCGGGGAAGGGGAGGCGAGCTGGCCGGGTCGGCTCGTCGTCGAGGTCCAGACTCCCCGCTTGATGGATCCAGGGGGATTGGATCCGGTCCACCTTCGTGGTGGAGGATCTGGAGAAGCTGGAGGAGGAGGGGCTGATCGCCGGCGGCTCCTGGCGGGCGTCGGGGGGAGAGCTCGAGCCCCGGCCGCAGGAGGGTGAGTGTGTACTCCACGCCACCCACGTCGACCGAGGTTTCTCTACGCCCCCGCACCCTTTCTTCCGCGCGTTTCTGATCTTCTTTGGCGCCTAGCTGCATTACTTTACGCCCAACTCCATCGCCTTCCTCTCCGCTTTCGTTTCTATGTGCGAGAACTTCCTCGGTTGCTGACCGCACTGGGGCTTGTTCAAGCACATCTTCACCTGCTGCTCACAGACCGTCAAGAGGGTTGATACATCCAAAACGTATCTATAATTTCTGCTTGCTCCATGCCTCTTTTGGGTGATATTGCTATGATATTTATACACTTCCATACACTTTTGATCATATTTGGACTAACCTATTAACTCAGTGCACCCCAGTGCCAGTTTCTGTTTTCTGCTGTTTTTGTATTTCAGGTTTTCCCATTACGAGAACTGCCAGAAAAATTCCGGAAAATTATATAAAAAATTAGCATTCCAGAAGCTTCCCAGCAGCCAAAGTACAGCCGGAGGGGGGCCACCAAGGCTCCAGGCGCCCTGGTGGCGCGCCCCCCCTGGCCGCGC
>LR738709.1:596529271-596611419 GCA_902687465.1 Secale cereale
ACATTGTACTTGTGGCGGAGTTCGGAGGACCGAGCCGCTTTGTACTTGTGACGTAGCTCGGAGGACCGCAACTAAGCCCCTGAGTGAGAGGGTTGCTCTTCACTCGGAGTAGATGGTTGTAACTTAGGCGAGTCACGGGGTCGCAGCTAAGCCCCCGAGTGAGAGGACCGCTCTTCACTTGGAGTAGGATGTTTATAACTTAGGCGATTCCAAGCTACGTTGTACTTGTGGCGGAGTTTGGAGGACCGAGCCGCTTTGTACTTGTGACGTAGCTCGGAGGACCGCAGCTAAGCACCCACTGGGGGATTTAGAGGAAACCAATTGTTAGGGGATCATTGCTATCTTGTCTTAAAAACGAACTGGGAAATCTTTATTACAGCTCGACCGTCGAGCGTTTCAAGTGTAAAAGCGGCGGAGCAGGTTCGCATTCCACGAGTGAGGTTCGTCTTTCTTCTGGGCTACATTGTAGAGGTGGTACGCTCCGTTACGCAGTACTTTGGTGATGATGAACGGCCCTTCCCAGGCCGGGGCGAGCTTGTGTGGACGTTTCTGATGCACTCGAAGGACCAGGTCTCCTTCCTGAAATGCTCGGCTTCTTACGTTGCGAACATGGAATCGACGCAGGTCCTGTTGGTAGATGGTCGACCGGATCAGAGCCATCTCTCTTTCCTCTTCCAAAAGGTCGACTGCATCTTGACGGGCTTGCTCTGCCTCGGCTTCGGAGAAGAGTTCCACTCTGGGGGCGTTGTGTAATAAGTCGCTCGGCAACACAGCTTCGGCCCCGTAGACCAAGAAGAAAGGGGTATGACCGGTCGACCGATTCGGAGTCGTCCTCAGACCCCATAGGTCAGAGGGCAGCTCAGTTACCCAAGCCCCGGCTGCATGCTTAAGGTCACGCATGAGCCGTGGTTTTAGGCCTTGGAGAATCAAACCGTTTGCTCTTTCTGCTTGTCCATTCGACTGCGAATGTGCCACAGAAGCGTAGTCGACTCTTGTTCCTCGGGAAGCACAGAAAGCTCTGAATTCATCCAAGTCGAAGTTGGAGCCATTGTCCATGATGATGCTGTGGAGGACAGCATATCTGAATATTAGCTCTTTGATGAAGCTGATGGTGGTGCTTGACTCGAGGTTCTTGATGGGCTTGGCCTCGATCCACTTGGTGAACTTGTCGACTGCTACCAGAAGGTGGGTGAATCCGCTTCTGCTTGTCTTGAAAGGGCCGACCATATCCAAGCCCCAAACAGCGAAGGGCCAGACTAGAGGGATGGTTTTCAGGGCAGATGTAGGCTTGTGTGACATGTTGGAGTAGAACTGACAACCCCCGCATTTATCCACAATGTCTTTGGCCATCTCGTTGGCACGGGGCCAGTAAAACCCGGCTCGGTATGCTTTGGCCACGATAGTCCGAGAGGAGGCGTGGTGGCCACAATTCCCCGAGTGGATTTCATCCAAGATCAGTCGACCTTCCTCTGGATCAATGCAGCGCTGGGCGACTCCGGTGACGCTTTCTCTGTAGAGCTGGCCTTGGATGACTGTGAACACTTTGGATCGGCGGACGATCTGGCGCGCTTCTTCTTCGTCTTTTGGGAGTTCTTGTCTGAGTAGATATGATATAAATGGCACAGTCCAATCAGGTGTGATCACTAGGACCTCCATGATCAAGTCGACCACGGCAGGCACTTAGACCTCAGTCGGATCCGTCGCGCTGACTGGCTGCGGGG
This sequence comes from Secale cereale, assembly GCA_902687465.1. Classification (NCBI taxonomy): domain Eukaryota; kingdom Viridiplantae; phylum Streptophyta; class Magnoliopsida; order Poales; family Poaceae; genus Secale; species Secale cereale. Next base: position 596,530,993 of record LR738709.1, read on the forward strand.
GCTCTTCTGTGAAGGGGTCTTCTTTGACAGAGGGGGTGTGCAGATGCTCCAGGAACACATTCTTGGGTATTGATCGCCGAGTCGACCCAATTTTTGCGAGATCGTCGGCTAGCTGATTCTTTGTTTTGGGCACATGATGGAGCTCTAAGCCTTCGAACTTCTTTTCAAGCTTTCGCACTGCACTGCAATAACTGGTCATTGCCGGGCTCCGGACGTCCCATTCTTTCATCACTTGGTTCACCACTAGGTCGGAATCGCCGTAGACCATCAGGCAACGGAAGCCGAGTGAGATGGCCATACGCAACCCATACAAAAGTGCTTCGTATTCGGCTTTGTTGTTTGATGAATCAAAATGGATCTGAAGGACATAGCTGAGCTTGTCGCCCCTGGGAGAGATCAGGACTACGCCTGCGCCAGATCCGTTTAGCATCTTGGACCCATCGAAGAACATAGTCCAGTGATCTGACTGGACTTGAGTCGGAAGCACTTGTTCTATCCACTTAGCCACAAAATCCTCTATGGCCTGAGACTTAATAGCTTTCTTCGCTTCAAACTTGATATCCAACGGAAGAAGTTCAATCGCCCATTTTGCCACTCGACCGGTTGCATCTCGGTTGTTTAGTATCTCTGATAGTGGGGCGTCGCTGACGACTGAGATTGAGTGATCCAAGAAATAATGGGCAACCTTTTTTGCAGTCAAGTAAATCCCGTACACAAGCTTTTGGTAATGTGGATACCTTTGCTTGGAGGGAGTCAAAACTTCGAATATGTAATAGACCGGGCGTTGGACCTTGTATGCCTTGCCCTCTTCTTCCCGCTCAACCGTGAGTACAGTACTGACGACTTGTCCGGTGGCAGCAATGTACAGCAGAAGAGGCTCTCTGCTGACTGGGGCAGCGAGCACCGGCTGGGTGGACAGCAGGGCTTTGAGCTCTTCAAACGCTACTTCGGCTTCGGGATTCCACTCGAACTTGTCGGATTTCTTCATGAGTCGGTAGAGAGGCGGTGCCTTCTCCCCAAGTCGAGAGATGAATCGACTCAGTGCGGCCAAGCAACCAGTAAGCTTCTGGACGTCGTGAATACGCTCGGGGCGTTTCATTTGGAGGATGGTGCTGACCTTCTCTGGGTTTGCGTCGATTCCCCGTTTGGAAAAGAGAAAACCGAGCAACTTGCCACCAGGAACTCCAAATGTACACTTCGACGGGTTGAGCTTGATATCGTAGCTTCTGAGGTTCGCGAATGTCTCAGCGAGGCCAGTCAGCAGGTTGGAACCTTTCCGTGACTTGACCACGATGTCATCCATGTACGCCTCGACGTTCTGACTGATTTGCTTTATTAAGCACTTCTGGCTCATGCGCATGAAGGTGACGCCGGCATTTTTGAGGCCGAAAGGCATGGTGACATAACAAAAACACCCGAAAGGGGTGATGAAAGCTGTCTTTATTTCATCGGGCCCATACAGACGGATCTGATGGTACCCAGAATATGCGTCCAGAAAGGACAAACGCTCACATCCCGCAGTCGAGTCGACTATCTGATCGATGCGGGGAAGAGGGAAATGATCTTTCGGGCAGGCCCAATTGATGTGCTTGAAATCGATGCACATGCGGAGAGACTTGTCCTTCTTGGGGACCATGACGACGTTGGCGAGCCACTCGGAGTGGTATATCTCGCGGATGAACTTTGCTGCTAGGAGTCGAGCCACTTCTTCGCCAATCGCCTTTCGCTTCTCCGCGGCGGATCGACGGAGATGTTCCTTCACAGGTTTCACCTTCGGGTCGACTCGCAAATGGTGCTCAGCCAGCCCCGTGGGCACACCCGACATGTCTGATAGTTTCCATGCAAAGATGTCCCGGTTCTCATAGAGGAACTGGATGAGCGCTTCTTCCTATTTGCTGTCGAGTGTGGTGGAGATGTGGGTCGGCGCTGCATTGGGGTCGGTGGGGTGGATGTGCACAGGTTTTGTGTCTCCTGCCGACTGAAAAGCTGACTCGGAAGCCGGCTTCTTCGCCCTTAGCAGGTCGCCTGGATCCACTTGCTTTTGGTACTCCTCCATCTCTACTGCTGCCATTTGCTCGTCGGCGATCTTCGAGCCTTTCTGGAAGCATTCTTCCGCTTTCTGCCGGTTCCCAGTGATGGTTATGGCGCCGTTGGGTCCCGGCATCTTCAGCTTGAGGTAGACGTAACATGGTCGAGCCATGAACCTGGCGTAGGCGAGCCTACCCAGGATGGCGTGATAGGCGCTGTTGAAGTCCACCACTTCGAACGTCAGCTTCTCCTTTCGGTAGTTCTTGGACTCACCAAAGAGGACGTCGAGTGAGATCTGGCCAAGCGAGTCGGCTTTCTTCCCGGGGATTACCCCGTGGAACCTCATGTTACTTTCCCTTAGCTTGGACATCGGAATGCCCATATCCCGGAGGGTTGCTGCATACAGGATATTCAAGCCACTGCCACCATCCATCAGAACTCTGGTCAGGCGCGTGCCTTCGACAACCGGGTCGACCACCAACGCCTGCCGCCCAGGGGTGGCAATGTGCGCTAGATGATCGGACTGGTCAAATGTGATGGGGGTCTTCGACCATTTTAGGAACGTGGGGGTCGCCGGAGCAACCATGTTTACTTCTCTGTTGATGATTTTCGGTCGACTTTTGCTCTCGACGTCTGCGAAAATCACCAAGGTGGAGTTGATGCGGGGGTATCCTCCGTCCCCTTCCTTGTCTTCGGACTCTTCTGATTCCTTCTCTTTCTCAGTCGACTGATCCTTCTGGAAACTCTGGATCAAGAGTCGACACTGCCGAGTGGTGTGCTTGGGATACACCAAGTTTCCCTCTTCATCTTTCTTTGTGTGTATGGGACACGGCTGGTCGAGCATATCATCTCCAGCCTGGCCCTTTCCTTTCTTGGGGGCCCAGGAGCCTTTGGGCTTCCCTTTGCCCTTCCCTTGATTAACCACTGCAGCCTCTCCTTGAGCGGCTGGGTCGGCCTTGAGCTTATTCTTTCGATTGTGATTCTAGTCGTCCTGTCCGACTGGTTTCTTGCTGCTACGGAGCTGATCGGCCTCTTCACCGTTGGCGTACCGACTGGCAATTTCCATCATCCGCAACAGGGACATGTCACCTGTTTGGCCGAACATTAGATTCAGCTCTCGGTTGCGCACGCCTTCCTTGAAAGCGCACACCGCCTGGTGTTCGGAAACGTTTTCCACCGTGTGATGCAAAGTGGTCCACCGCTGAATGTAGTCCTCAAAGTTTCACTCGGCTTCTGTGTGCAGTGCTGAAGCTCTGCGAGTCCAGCAGGTCGCTTGCAGGTGCCTTCGAAGGTCCGAACGAAAACTCGGGCGAGCTCTTCCCAACTGTATATGCTCCTGGGGGCTAACTGGTTGAGCCACGCCCGAGCGGAGCCTCCAAGCATCAAGGGGAGGTGCTTCATGGCCACGTCGTCGTTGCCTCATCCGATCTGCACGGCCACTCGGTAGTCTTCCAGCCACGTGTCCGGCTTCGACCCACCGGTGAACTTGCTTACTCCTGCTGCCAGCCTGAAGTTCGGGGGGATCTCCGCGGCCCTGATTGCATTGCAGAAACATTCGGGCCCTGAGGCTGGCGCTCGGCTGCCGCTGGGTTGGTCTCCGCCTCTCTTGTCCCTGGATGGCCGGTTACGGTCGACTCGACCCTGTACAATGATGGACCTCGCATCGAAACCTGGCCGCCAGGGATCCGGGGGTATCCTGCGCTCGTCATCTCGCAGGCGCCTGCCCACGTGCCGCTGGGGCGAGTGAGACCCACTTCCCGGAGGAGGGGTAGGCGCTCGACGGCGGTCGTAGCGTCCGTGTCGGTGGTCGAGTGGACCGTCGTTCCGACCCAGGGGCCGGTCTTGCCGCGGGCCACGCTCCTCACGCGTCGGGGGCGATCTTGGGCTGTGGGCCGACCATACGGTGTCTGCAGCCACCGATCTATTGTGGATTCTGTTGCGCGACTGAGAAACAGCCGCGTTTTGCTCTTCAGCCGTTCGGAGCAAAGCTCGGATCTACTGAAGGCCCCTCCCGGCTTCCGACTGGGAGGGTTGAATCGACTCCGCGATACGAGCCGCGGCTTCGAGGTTTTGGACTGGTGTGCGGAACACCTGAGTCTCGCGCTGACGTGATTTCCGCGGCCGTCGACTGGACTCGGGGGCCAGTCGGTGGGCCTGTTCGTCGAGTGAACGTTGGATGTTTTCCAGGCGCGCGCGCTCGGCCAAGGTGGCCACGCGCGTGGCTTTGAGAGCCAAAGCTTCTGGGGAATCCCCCACGCTGGGGGTGAAGAGTGCAACTTTCGTTGCGGCGACAAAGCTCAGCCCTTTGCTCGGAGGTGAGTGGCTGAGGGATGTAACCGTCGTTGTCGTGCGCCCGATCGCCACCGCTGCCGTCGTTCTCACCACGGGGAAAGCCTGGCGGGCTGCGGCGCGAATCGACCATGAGAATTTCCGCCGTGGGATCGCTGCTCCCGCACTCGGAAACGGAATCTTCGAGCCCGGTCGACTGATCGGTCGGCCCGTAAAGGTAACCGTCGGGCTCAAGGGCCGCGATTTGTGGGGTGGCCGTTTGACGGGTCACCGCATGTTTCACCCACCGCTGGAGCCGCGAACGACCGGATCGCTTACGGCGGCGTCCAGCGGGGATGGGGGACGATGAGTACCGGGTCGACGGCTGCAGTAGGAGGACGCCGCCGGCTCCGGCGCAAAAGTGCGTATTTCCGCGGGCGGGCAGCGCCCCGACGTCGAGAGGGGCTTCCTGGAGTCTCACGGAGTCGTCGGCGATGAAGACCAACGCGCCGAGCCGGATCTTGTGGCCCGACGCCAAAACGCCGCTTGACCTCATGACGAAAGTGGTCGGGGGAGAGATCGCAACTTCACCAAATGTCGCTAAGACGCCTTGCCCCACGGTGGGCGCCAACTGTCGTGGCTCTAAGTCTGACAGTAAGGGTAGGGGTTACGAATGGAGAGGCAAGGTTCTAGCTATGGCGAGGTTGTACACAGAGTGTTAGCGAGTTCAGGCCCTTCTCGGAGGAAGTAATAGCCCTACGTCTCGGTGCCCGGAGGCTTGGTCGACTGATGTGTGTATATGTGTGTTACAGAGGTGCGAACCCTTGTTCTGGAGGAGGGGGGTGGCTTATATAGTGTGCCTGAACCCCGGCCATGCTCCACGTTACCAAGGGCTTAAAGGTACATTAAGGCAGGCGTTACTGATAACGCCTGCAGTAAAGGATAATTAAGATATTTACTACAGAGAGTAAATATAGGACCGTTGCTGTTCCAAGAGGCGCTTGGTCTTCGGAGGTCGAGTGCTCGGTCCGGCCGAGTGGAATTGAGTTGTCATGCGTACACGGGTCGGTCGAGTGAAGTGTCTCTTCGGACCGTCTCAGTCGACTGTCTCCACTGCCATCGGTCTTGTCTTTTGAGCTTCTAGGGTAGTGACCTTGGGTGGGGTACTTTGGTCAGGCCTATGACCTTACCCTAGGTCTGTAACCTCGTCAGGTGGAGGGCGTGCCCCCTTCCCAGGGCGCGCCCCCTGCCTCATGGACACACCGTGTGTCCCCCGGTCTCTGTTTTCTTGTGGGTTACTCCTTTTGGTCGGTAAAAAATCATTATATATACTCCCACCTCTGTATCACGCAAAAATCCTCTGTTCTTATTTTGAGCTGTTTTCTGCTAGGGTTTGCGAAGCCAGGCATCATGTCGTCTCCCTCCTCCAACAACGAAGGCAACGATGAAGGAAATATGCCCTAGAGAAAATAATAAAGTTGTTATTTATATTTCCTTATACCATGATAAATGTTTATTATTCATGCGAGAATTGTATTAACCGGAAACTTAGTACATGTGTGAATACATAGACAAAACAGAGTGTCCCTAGTATGCCTCTACTAGACTAGCTCATTGATCAAAGATGGTTATGTTTCCTAACCATAGACATGAGTTGTCATTTGATCAACGGGATCACATCATTAGGAGAATGATCCGATGGACTAGACCCATCCGTTAGCATAGCACTATGATTGTTTAGTTTTACTGCTATTGCTTTCTTCATGACTTATACATGTTCCTATGACTATGAGATTATGCAACTCCCGAATACCGTAGGAACACCTTGTGTGCTATCAAACGTCACAACGTAACTGGGTGATCATAAAGATGCTCTACAGGTGTCTCCGAAAGTATTCGTGGTGTTGGCATAGATCAAGATTAGGATTTGTCACTCCGAGTGTCGGAGAGGTATCTCTGGGCCCTCTCGGTAACACACATCATAATAAGCCTTGCAAGCAAAAGACTAATGAGTTAGTCACGAGATGATGTGTTACGGAACGAGTAAAGAGACTTACCGGTAACGAGATTGAACTAGGTATAGAGATACCGACGATCGAATCTCGGGCAAGTAACATACCGATGACAAAAGGAACAACGTATGTTGTTATGCGGTTTGACCGATAAAAGATCTTCGTAGAATATGTAGGAGCCAATATGAACATCCAGGTTTCGCTATTGTTTATTGACCGGAGATGAGTCTCGGTCATGTCTACATAGTTCTCGAACCCGTAGGGTCCGCACGCTTAACGTTTGATGACGATCGGTATTATGAGTTTATGAGTTTTGATGTACCGAAGGTAGTTCGGAGTCCCGGATGAGATCACGGACATGACGAGGAGTCTCGGAATGTCCGAGACATAAAGATTGATATATTGGACGACTATATTCGGACACCGGAAGTGTTCCGGAAAAGTTTCGGATTTAACTGGATTGCCGGAGGGGGTTACCGGAACCCCCTACGAAGGGGGATGGTCCATAGTGGGCCTTGAGGAAAGGAGTGAAGGAAATATGCCCTAGAGGCAATAATAAAGATGTTATTTGTATTTCCTTATATCATGATAAATGTCTTTTATTCATGCTAGAATTGTATTAACCGGAAACTTAGTACATGTGTGGATACATAGACAAAACAATATGTCCCTAGTATGCCTCTACTAGACTAGCTCATTGGTCAAAGATGGTTATGTTTCCTAGCCATAGACATGAGTTGTCATTTGATCAACGGGATCACATCATTAGGAGAATGATGTGATGGACAAGACCCATCCGTTAGCATAGCACTATGATCGTTTAGTTTAACTGCTATTGCTTTCTTCATAACTTATACATGTTCCTATGACTATGAGATTATGCAACTCCCGAATACCGTAGGAACACCTTGTGTGCTATCAAACGTCACAACATAACTGGGTGATCATAAAGATGCTCTACAGGTGTCTCCGAAAGTATTCGTGGTGTTGGCATAGATCAAGATTAGGATTTGTCACTCCGAGTGTCGGAGAGGTATCTCTGGGCCCTCTCGGTAACTCACATCATAATAAGCCTTGCAAGCAAAAGACTAATGAGTTAGTCACAAGATGATGTGTTACGGAACGAGTAAAGAGACTTGCCGGTAAACGAGATTGAACTAGGTATAAAGATACCGACGATCGAATCTCGGGCAAGTAACATACCGTTTGACAAAAGGAACAACGTATGTTGTTATGCGGTTCAGACCGATAAAAGATCTTCGTAGAATATGTAGGAACCAATATGAACATCCAGGTTCCGCTATTGGTTATTGACCAGAGATGAGTCTCAGTCATGTCTACATAGTTCTCGAACCCGTAGGGTCCGCACGCTTAACGTTTGATGACGATCGATATTATGAGTTTTTGAGTATTGATGTACCGAAGGTAGTTCAGAGTCCCAGATGAGATCACGGACATGACGAGGAGTCTCGGAATGTCCGAGACATAAAGATTGATATATTGGACGGCTATATTCGGACACCGGAAGTATACCGGAAAAGTTTCGGATTTATCGGGAATGCCGGAGGGGGTTACCGGAACCCCCTACGAGAGGGGATGGTCCATAGTGGGCCTAAAGGGTGAGAGAGAGGCAGCCCATAGGGCTGGCCGGCGCCCCCACCTAGGAATCCTAGTTGGACTAGGATTGGGGGGGCGCCACCTCTCCTATTCCTTTCCCCCTTCTTCCTTTCGGTGAATCCTACTAGGAATAGGATTGCAATCCTATTCCTAGTAGGAATCCCTTCCCTAGCCGCACCAGGGGAGTTGGCCGGCCCCTCCTCCCTTGCTCCTTTATATACGGGGGCAGGGGGCACCCAAAGACACACAAGTTGAATTGTTTTAGCCGTGTGCGGTGCCCCTCTCCACAGAATCACACCTCGGTCGTACCGTCGCGGAGCTTAGGAGAAGCCCTGCGCCGGTGAACACATCATATCCGTCACCACGCCGTCGTGCTGATGAAACTCTCCCGTGAAGCTCAACTGGATCAAGAGCTCGTGGGACGTCATCAAGCTGAACGTGTGCTGAACGCGGAGGTGCCGTACGTTCGGTGCTTGATCGGTTGGATCGCGAAGAAGTTCGACAACATCAACCGCGTCACTTGACGCTTCCGCTCCCGGTCTACGAGGGTACGTAGACACACTCTCCCCTCTTGTTGCTATGCATCTGGTAGATAGATCTTGCGTGATCGTAGGAAAATTTTAAAATACTACGTTCCCCAACAGTGGCATCATGAGCCAGGTCTATGCGTAGATGATATGCACGAGTAGAACACAATAAGATTGTGGACGATACTAGTCATACTGCTTACCAGCATGTCATACTTTGCTTCGGCGGTATTGTGAGATGAAGCGGCCCGGACCGACATTACGCGTACGCTTACGCGAGACTGGTTTCACCGTTACGAGCACTCGTTGCTTAAAGGTGACTGGCGGGTGTCTGTCTCTCTCACTTTAGCTGAATCAAGTGTGGCTACGCCCGGTCCTTGTGAAGGTTAAAACAGCACATACTTGACGAAACATCGTTGTGGTTTTGTATGCGTAGGTAAGAACGGTTCTTGCTAAGCCCGTAGCAGCCACGTAAAACTTGCAACAAACAAAGTAGAGGACGTCTAACTTGTTTTTGCAGGGCATGTTGTGATGTGATATGGTCAAGACATGATGAGTTATACGGTTTTGTATGAGTTGATCATGTTTTGTAAAGTTATCGGCAACTGGCAGGAGCCATATGGTTGTCGCTTTATTGTATGAAATGCAATCGCCATGTAATTGCTTTACTTTATCACTAAGCGGTAGCGATAGTCGTGGAAGCAATAGTTGGCGAGACGACAACGATGCTACGATGAAGATCAAGGTGTCAAGCCGGTGACGAAGGTGATCATGACGGTGCTTTGAAGATGGAGATCAAAAGCACAAGATGATGATGGCCATATCATGTCACATATTTTGATTGCATGTGATGTTTATCTTATTATGCTTCTTATTTTGCTTAGAACGACGGTAGCATTATAATATGATCCCTTACTAAATTTCAAGGTATAAGTGTTCTCCCTGAGTATGCACCGTTGCGAAAGTTCGTCGTGCCGAGACACCACGTGATGATCGGGTGTGATAAGCTCTACGTTCAAATACAACGGGTGTAAGCCAGTTTTGCACACGCAGAATACTCGGGTTAAACTTGACGAGCCTAGCATATACAGATATGGCCTCGGAACACTGGAGACCGAAAGGTCGAGCGTGAATCATATAGTAGATATGATCAACATAAGATGTTCACCATTGAAAACTACTCCATCTCACGTGATGATCGGACATGGTTTAGTTGATTTGGATCACGTGATCATTTAGATGACCAGAGGGATGTCTATCTAAGTGGGAGTTCTTTAAATTAATATGATTAAATTGAACTTTAATTTATCATGAACTTAGTCTTGATAGTTTTGCATATCTATGTCATTATAGATCAATGGCCCGTGCTACCGTTCCTTTGAATTTTAATGCATTCCTAGAGAAAGCTAAGTTGAAAGATGATGGTAGCAATTACACGGACTGGGTCCGTAACCTGAGGATTATCCTCATTGCTGCACAGAAGAATTATGTCCTTGAAGCACCGCTAGGTGACAAGCCCCCTTCCGCTGATGCAGACGCTTTGAACGTCTGGCAATCGCGGTCTGATGACTACACGATAGTTCAGTGTGCCATGCTTTACGGCTTAGAACCGGCACTTCAACGACGCTTTGAACGTCATGGAGCATATGAAATGTTCCAGGAGTTGAAGTTAATATTTCAAGCAAATGCCCGAATTGAGAAATATGAGATTTCCAATAAGTTCTACAGTTGCAAAATGGAGGAGAATAGTTCTATCAGTGAACACTTGCTCAGAATGTCTGGGTACTACAATCATATGACTCAACTTGGTTGCAAAGTTGACGAGGATAGTGTCATTGATAGAGTTCTTCAATCACTGCCACCAAGCTATAAAGGCTTCGTGATGAACTATAACATGCAAGGGATGCAAAAGACAATTCCCGAGCTCTTCGCTATGCTCAAAGCTGCGGAGGTAGAAATCAAAAAGGAGCATCAAGTGTTGATGGTTAACAAGACCACTAGTTTCAAGAAAAAGGGCAAGGGAAAGAAAGGGAACTTCAAAAAGAATAGCAAGTCAGTTGCTACTTCAACGAAGAAACCCAAATCTAGAGCCAAGCCTGAAACTGAGTGCTTCTACTGCAAGGGGACTGGACACTGGAAGCGGAACTGCCCCAAGTATTTGGCGGATAAGAAGGATGGCAAGATGAACAAAGGTATATGTGATATACATGTTATTGATGTGTACCTTACTAATGCTCGTAGTAGTACCTGGGTATTTGATACCGGTTCGGTTGCTAATATTTGTAACTCGAAACAGGGACTACGGATTAAACGAAGATTAGCTAAGGACGAGGTGACGATACGCGTGGGAAACGGTTCCAAAGTCGATGTGATCGCCGCCGGCACGCTACCTCTACATCTACCTTCGGGATTAGTTTTAGACCTAAATAATTGTTATTTGGTGCCAGCGTTGAGCATGAACATTATATCTGGATCTTGTTTATTGCGAGACGGTTATTCATTTAAATCAGAGAATAATGGTTGTTCCATTTTGATGAATAATATCTTTTATGGTCATGCACCCTTAAAGAGTGGTCTATTCTTACTGGATCTCGATTGTAGTGATACACACATTCATAATATTGAAACCAAAAGATGCAAGGTTAATAATGATAGTGCAACTTATTTGTGGCACTGCCGTTTAGGTCATATTGGTGTAAAACGCATGAAGAAACTCCATAAAGATGGACTTTTGGAATCACTTGATTATGAATCACTTGGTGCTTGCGGACCATGCCTCGTGGGCAAGATGACTAAAACTCCGTTCTCCGGAACTATGGAAGCGAGCAACAGATTTGTTGGAAATCATACATACTGATGTATGTGGACCAATGAGTGTTGATTCTCGCGGCGGGTATCGTTATTTTCTGACCTTCACTGATGATTTGAGCAGATATGGGTATATCTACTTAATGAAACACAAGTCTGAAACATTTGAAAAGTTCAAAGAATTTCAGAGTGAAGTGGAGAATCATCGTAACAAGAAAATAAAGTTCCTACGATCTGATCGTGGAGGAGAATATTTGAGTTACGAGTTTGGTCTTCATTTGAAAAAATGTGGAATAGTTTCACAACTCACGCCACCTGGAACACCACAACGTAATGGTGTGTCCGAACGTCGTAATCGTACTTTATTGGATATGGTGCGATCTATGATGTTTCTTACCGATTTACCACTATCGTTTTGGGGTTATGCTTTAGAGACAGCTGCATTCACGTTAAATAGGGCACCATCTAAATCCGTTGATACGACGCCTTATGAACTATGGTTTGGCAAGAAACCAAAGTTGTCGTTTCTTAAAATTTGGGGCTGCGATGCTTATGTGAAAACACTTCAACCTGATAAGCTCGATCCCAAGTCGGAAAAATGTGTCTTCATAGGATACCCAAAAGAGACTGTTGGGTACACCTTCTATCACAGATCCGAAGGAAAAATATTCGTTGCTAAGAATGGATCCTTTCTAGAAAAAGAGTTTCTCTCGAAAGAAGTGAGTGGGAGGAAAGTAGAACTTGATGAGGTAATTGTACCTTCTCCCATATTGGAAAGTAGTACATCACAGGAAATTGTTCCAGTGATTCCTACACCAATTAGTGAGGAAGTTGATGATAATGATCATGAAACTTCGGATCAAGTTTCTACTGAACGTCGTAGATCAACCAGAGTACGTTCCGCACCAGAGTGGTACGGCAACCCAGTTCTGGAAATCATGTTACTATACCATGATGAACCTACGAACTATGAGGAAGCGATGATGAGCCCAGATTCCGCAAAATGGCTTGAAGCCATGAAATCTGAGATGGGATCCATGTATGAGAACAAAGTATGGACTTTGGTTGACTTGCCCGATGATCGGCAGGCCATCGAAAATAAATGGATCTTCAAGAGGAAGACCGACGCAGACGGTAATATTACTGTTTACAAAGCTCGACTTGTTGCGAAAGGTTTTTCGACAAGTTCAAGGAGTTGACTACGATGAGACTTTCTCACCTGTAGCGATGCTTAAGTCTGTCCGAATCATGTTAGCAATTGCCGCATTTTATGATTATGAAATCTGGCAAATGGATGTCAAAACTGCATTCCTAAATGGATATCTCAAAGAAGAGTTGTATATGATGCAACCAGAAGGTTTTGTCGATCCAAAAGGTGCTAACAAAGTATGCAAACTCCAGCGATCCATCTATGGACTGGTGCAAGCATCTCGGAGTTGGAATATACGCTTTGATGAGGTGATCAAAGCATATGGTTTTATACAGACTTTTGGAGAAGCCTGTATTTACAAGAAAGTGAGTGGGAGCTCTGTAGCATTTCTAATATTATATGTAGATGACATATTGTTAATTGGAAATGATATAGAATTTCTGAATAGCATAAATGGATACTTGAATAAAAGTTTTTCAATGAAAGACCTCGGAGAAGCTGCTTACATATTAGGCATCAAGATCTATAGAGATAGATCAAGGCGCTTAATTGGACTTTCACAAAGCACATACCTTGATAAGATTTTGAAAAGGTTCAAAATGGATCAGTCAAAGAAAGGATTCTTGCCTGTTTTACAAGGTATGAAGTTGAGTAAGACTCAATGCCCGACCACTGCAGAAGATAGAGAGAAAATGAAAGTCATTCCCTATGCCTCAGCCATAGGATCTATCATGTATGCAATGTTGTGTACCAGACCTGATGTGTGCCTTGCTATAAGTCTAGCAGGGAGGTACCAAAGTAATCCAGGAGTGGATCACTGGACAGCGGTCAAAAACATCCTAAAGTATCTGAAAAGAACAAAGGATATGTTTCTCGTATATGGAGGTGACAAAGAGCTCGTCGTAAACGGTTACGTCGATTCTAGCTTTGACACTGATCCGGATGACTCTAAGTCACAAACCGGATATGTATTTTTATTGAACGGTGGAGCTGTCAGCTGGTGCAGTTCCAAGCAGAGCGTCGTGGCGGGATCTACGTGTGAAGCGGAATACATAGCTGCTTCGGAAGCAGCAAATGAAGGAGTCTGGATGAAGGAGTTCATATCCGATCTAGGTGTAGTACCTAGTGCATCGGGTCCAATGAAAATCTTTTGTGACAACACTGGAGCCATAGCCTTGGCGAAGGAATCCAGGTTTCACAAGAGAACAAAGCACATCAAAAGACGCTTCAATTCCATCCGCGATCTAGTCAAGGAGGGAGACATAGAGATTTGCAAAATACATACAAATCTGAATGTTGCAGACCCGTTGACTAAGCCTCTTCCACGGGTAAAACATGATCAGCACCAAGACTCCATGGGTGTGAGGATCATCACTTTGTAATCTAGATTATTGACTCTAGTTCAAGTGGGAGACTGAAGGAAATATGCCCTAGAGGCAATAATAAAGATGTTATTTGTATTTCCTTATATCATGATAAATGTCTTTTATTCATGCTAGAATTGTATTAACCGGAAACTTAGTACATGTGTCGATACATAGACAAAACAGTATGTCCCTAGTATGCCTCTACTAGACTAGCTCATTGGTCAAAGATGGTTATGTTTCCTAGCCATAGACATGAGTTGTCATTTGATCAACGGGATCACATCGTTAGGAGAATGATGTGATGGACAAGACCCATCCGTTAGCATAGCACTATGATCGTTTAGTTTAACTGCTATTGCTTTCTTCATAACTTATACATGTTCCTATGACTATGAGATTATGCAACTCCCGAATACCGTAGGAACACCTTGTGTGCTATCAAACGTCACAACATAACTGGGTGATCATAAAGATGCTCTACAGGTGTCTCCGAAAGTATTTGTGGTGTTGGCATAGATCAAGATTAGGATTTGTCACTCCGAGTGTCGGAGAGGTATCTCTGGGCCCTCTCGGTAACACACATCATAATAAGCCTTGCAAGCAAAAGACTAATGAGTTAGTCACAAGATGATGTGTTACGGAACGAGTAAAGAGACTTGCCGGTAAACGAGATTGAACTAGGTATAAAGATACCGACGATCGAATCTCGGGCAAGTAACATACCGTTTGACAAAAGGAACAACGTATGTTGTTATGCGGTTCAGACCGATAAAAGATCTTCGTAGAATATGTAGGAACCAATATGTACATCCAGGTTCCGCTATTGGTTATTGACCAGAGATGAGTCTCAGTCATGTCTACATAGTTCTCGAACCCGTAGGGTCCGCACGCTTAACGTTTGATGACGATCGGTATTATGAGTTTTTGAGTATTGATGTACCGAAGGTAGTTCGGAGTCCCGGATGAGATCACGGACATGACGAGGAGTCTCGGAATGTCCGAGACATAAAGATTGATATATTGGACGGCTATATTCGGACACCGGAAGTATACCGGAAAAGTTTCGGATTTATCGGGAATGCCGGAGGGGGTTACCGGAACCCCCTACGAGAGGGGATGGTCCATAGTGGGCCTAAAGGGTGAGAGAGAGGCAGCCCATATGGCTGGCCGGCGCCCCCACCTAGGAATCCTAGTTGGACTAGGATTGGGGGGCGCCACCTCTCCTATTCCTTTCCCCCTTCTTCCTTTCGGTGAATCCTACTAGGAATAGGATTGCAATCCTATTCCTAGTAGGAATCCCTTCCCTAGCCGCACCAGGGGAGTTGGCCGGCCCCTCCTCCCTTGCTCCTTTATATACGGGGGCAGGGGGGCACCCAAAGACACACAAGTTGAATTGTTTTAGCCGTGTGCGGTGCCCCCCTCCACAGAATCACACCTCGGTCGTACCGTCGCGGAGCTTAGGAGAAGCCCTGCGCCGGTGAACACATCATATCCGTCACCACGCCGTCGTGCTGACGAAACTCTCCCGTGAAGCTCAACTGGATCAAGAGCTCGTGGGATGTCATCAAGCTGAACGTGTGTTGAACGCGGAGGTGCCGTACGTTCGGTGCTTGATCGGTTGGATCGCGAAGAAGTTCGACAACATCAACCGCGTCACTTGACGCTTCCGCTCCCGGTCTACGATGGTACGTAGACACACTCTCCCCTCTCGTTGCTATGCATCTGGTAGATAGATCTTGCGTGATCATAGGAAAATTTTAAAATACTACGTTCCCCAACAAGGAGAGAGGCAGCCCATAGAGGCTGGCCGGCGCCCCACCTAGGGATCCTAGTTGGACTAGGATTGGGGGGGCGCCACCTCTCCCTCTTTTCCTTTCCCTCTCTTCCTTCTTGGTGGACTCCTACTAGGAATAGGATTGCAATCCTATTCCTAGTAGGATTGCCCTAGCCGCACCATAGGAAGCCGGCCGGCCCTCCCCTCTTGCTCCTTTATATACGGGGGCAGGGGGGCACCCAAAGACACACAAGTTGAATTGTTCCAGCCGTGTGCGGTGCCCCCCTCCACAGAAACACACCTCGGTCATACCGTTGCAGTGCTTAGGCGAAGCCCTGCGCTGGTAAATACATCATATCCGTCACCACGCCGTCGTGCTGACGAAACTCTCCCGTGAAGCTCAACTGGATCAAGAGCTCGTGGGACGTCATCAAGCTGAACGTGTGCTGAACACGGAGGTGCCGTACGTTCGGTGCTTGATCGGTTGAATCGCGAAGAAGTTTGACTACATCAACCGCGTCACTTGACGCTTCCGCTTCCGGTCTACGAGGGTACGTAGACACACTCTTCCCTCTCGTTGCTATGCATCTGGTAGATAGATCTTGTGTGATCGTAGGAAAATTTTAAAAATACTACGTTCCCCAACAGTGTCATCATGAGCCAGGTCTATGCGTAGATGATATGCACGAGTAGAACACAATGAGTTGTGGGCGATACTAGTCATACTGCTTACCAGCATGTCATATTTTGCTTCGGCGGTATTGTGAGATGAAGCGGCCCGGACCGACATTACGCGTACGCTTACGCGAGACTGGTTTCACCGTTAGGAGCACTCGTTGCTTAAAGGTGACTGGCGGGTGTCTGTCTCTCTCACTTTAGCTGAAACAAGTGTGGCTACGCCCGGTCCTTGTGAAGGTTAAAACAGCACATACTTGACGAAACATTGTTGTGGTTTTGTATGCGTAGGTAAGAACGGTTTTTGCTAAGCCCGTAGCAGCCACGTAAAATCTTGCAACAACAAAGTAGAGGACGTCTAACTTGTTTTTGCTGGGCATGTTGTGATGTGATATGGTCAAGACATGATGAGTTATACGGTTTTGTATGAGATGATCATGTTTTGTAATGTTATCGGCAACTCGCAAGAGCCATATGGTTGTCGCTTTATTGTATGAAATGCAATCGCCATGTAATTGCTTTACTTTATCACTAAGCGGTAGCGATAGTCGTAGAAGCAATAGTTGGCGAGACAACAACGATGCTGCGATGGAGATCAAGGTGTCGCGCCGGTGACGAAGGTGATCATGATGGTGCTTTGGAGATGGAGATCAAAAGCACAAGATGATGATGGCCATATCATGTCACATATTTTGATTGCATGTGATGTTTATCTTATTATGCTTCTTATTTTGCTTAGAACGACGGTAGCATTATAAGATGATCCCTTACTAAATTTCAAGGTATAAGTGTTCTCCCTAAGTATGCACCGTTGCAAAAGTTCGTCGTGCCGAGATACCACGTGATGATCGGGTGTGATAAGCTCTACGTTCAAATACAACGGGTGTAAGCCAGTTTTGCACACGCAGAATACTCGGGTTAAACTTGACGAGCCTAGCATATGCAGATATGGCCTCGGAACACTGGAGACCGAAAGGTCGAGCGTGAATCATATAGTGGATATGATCAACATAAGATGTTCACCATTGATACTACTCCATCTCACGTGATGATCGGACATGGTTTAGTTGATTTGGATCACGTGATCATTTAGATGACCGGAGGGATGTCTATCTAAGTGGGAGTTCTTTAAGTAATATGATTAAATTGAACTTTAATTTATCATGAACTTAGTCCTGGTAGTATTAGCATATCTATGTTGTAGATCAATAGCTCGCGATGTTGCTCTCCATTTATTTTATATGTTCCTAGAGAAAACTAAGTTGAAAGATGTTAGTAGCAATGATGCGGAATTGTTCCGTGATCTGAGGATTATCCTCATTGCTGCACAGAGAATTATGTCCTTGATGCACCGCTAGGTGACAGACCTATTGCAGGAACAGATGCAGACGTTATGAACGTTTTGACAAAAGCTCGGTATGATGACTACTTGATAGTTTAAGTGCACCATGCTTTACGGCTTAGAACCGGGACTTCAAAAACGTTTTGAACGCCACGGAGCATATAAAATGTTCCAAGAGTTGAAATTAGTATTTCATACTCATGCCCGTGTCAAGAGGTATGAGACCTCTGACAGTACTTTGCCTACAAGATGGAGGAGAATAGCTCAACCAGTGAGCATGTGCTCAGATTGTCTGGGTACTACAATTACTTGAATCAAGTGGGAGTTAATCTTCCAGAAAAGATAGTAATTGACAAAGTTCTCTAGTCACTATCACCAAGTTAGTAGAACTTCGTGATGAACTATAATATGCAAGGGATGACGAAAGGAATTCCCGAGCTCTTCGCGATGCTGAAATCGGCGAAGGTAGAAATCAAGAAAGAGCATCAAGTGTTGATGGTTAACAAGACCACTTGTTTCAAGTAAAGGGCAAAGGGATAGAAGGGGAACTTCAAGAAGAATGACAAGCAAGTTGTCACTCCCGTGAAGAAACCCAAAGCTAAACTCAAGCCTGAAACTAAGTGCTTCTACTGCAAAGGAAATGGTCACTGGAAGTGGAACTGCCCTAGATACTTGGAGGATAAGAAGGATGGCAAAGTGAACAAAGGTATATTTGATATACATATTATTGATGTGTATTTTACTAGTGTTCATAACAACCCCTCGGTATTTGATACTGGTTTAGTTGCTAAAGAGTAGTAACTCGAAATGGGAGTTGCATAATGAACAGAAACTAGTTAAAAGATGAAGTGACGATGTGTATTGGAAGTAGTTCCAAGATTGATATGATCATCATCGCACACTCCCTATACTTTCGGGATTAGTGTTGAACCTAGATAAGTGTTATTTGGTGTTTGTGTTGAACATGAATAAGATTTGATCATGTTTATTGCAATACAGTTATTCATGTAAGTTAGAGAATAATTGTTGTTGTGTTTACATGAATAAAACCTTCTATGGTCATACACCCAATGAAAATGGTTTGTTGGATCTTGATCGTGTGATACACATATTCATAATATTGAAGCCAAAAGATGCAAGGTTAATAATGACAGTGCAACTTATTTGTGGCACTGCCGTTTAGCTCATATTGGTGTAAAGTGCATGAAGAAACTCCATAGTGATGGACTTTTGGAATCACTTGATTATGAATCACTTGGTGCTTGCGAACCATGCCTCATGGGCAAGATGACTAAAACTCCGTTCTCCGGAACTGTGGAGCGAGCAACAGAGTTGTTGGAAATCATACATACTGATGTATGCGGACCAATAAGTGTTGAAGCTCGCGGCGGGTATCGTTATTTTCTGACCTTCATTGATGATTTGAGCAGATATGGGTATATCTACTTAATGAAGCACAAGTCTGAAACATTTGAAAAGTTCAAAGAATTTCAGAGTGAAGTGGAGAATCATCGTAACAAGAAAATAAGAGTTTCTACGATATGATCGTAGAGGTAAAATATTTCAGTTAGCGAGTTTGGCCTTCAGTAAAAACAATGTGAAATAGTTTCACTACTCACGCCACCTGGAACACCACAGTTTAATGGTGTGTCCAAACGTCATAACCGTACTTTATTAGATATGGTGCGATCGATGATGTCTCTTACCGATCTACCACTATCGCTTTTGGGGTTATGCATTAGAGACAGCTACATTCACGTTAAATAGGGCACCATCTAAATCCGTTGATACGACACCTTATGAACTGTGGTTTGGCAAGAAACCAAAGTTGTCGTTTCTTTAAGTTTGGAACTGCGATGCTTATGTGAAAAAGTTTCAACATGATAAGCTCGAACCCAAATCGGAGAAGTAAATCTTCATAGGATACCCAAAAGAAACTGTTGGGTACACCTTCTATCACAGATCCAAAGGCAAGGTCTTTGTTTCTAGGAGTGGATTCTTTTCTAGAGAAGGAGTTTCTCTCGAAAGAAGTGAGTGGGAGGAAAGTAGAACTTGATGAGGTAATTGTACCTTCTCCCGAATTGGAAAGTAGTACATCACAGAAAATTGTTCCAGTGATTCCTACACCAATTAGTGAGGAAGCTAATGATGATGATCATGAAACTTTAGATCAAGTTTCTGCTGAACGTCGTAGATCAACCAGAGTTCGTTCCGCATCAGAGTGGTACGGCAACCCGGTTCTGGAAGTCATGTTACTGGACCATGATGAACCTACGAACTATGAGGAAGCGATGATGAGCCCAGATTCCGCAAAATGGCTTGAGGCCATGAAATCTGAGATGGATCCATGTATGAGAACAAAGTGTGGACTTTGGTTGACTTGTCCGATGATCGGCAAGCCATCGAAAATAAATGGATCTTCAAGAGGAAGACTGACACTGACGGTAATGTTACTGTTTACAAAGCTCGACTTGTTGCGAAAGGTTTTCGACAAGTTCAAGGAGTTGACTACGATGAGACTTTCTCACCCGTAGCGATGCTTAAGTCTGTCCGAATCATGTTAGCAATTGCCGCATTTCATGAAATCTGGCAAATGGATAACAAAACTGCATTCTTTAATGGATTTATTAAAGAAGACTTGTATATGATGCAACCAGAAGGTTTTGTCAATCCTAAAGGTGCTAACAAAATGTGCAAGCTCCAGCGATCCATCTATGGACTGGTGCAGACATCTCGGAGTTGGAATATACGCTTTGATA
Source organism: Secale cereale (assembly GCA_902687465.1). NCBI lineage: Eukaryota > Viridiplantae > Streptophyta > Magnoliopsida > Poales > Poaceae > Secale > Secale cereale. The sequence continues at coordinate 596,551,320 of LR738709.1, forward strand.
AGTTGATCAAAGAATATAGATTTATACAGACTTGCGGTGAAGCCTGTATTTACAAGAAGTGAGTGGGAGCACTACAACCTTTCTGATAAGTATATGTGAATGACATATTGTCGATCGGAAATGATGTAGAATTTTCTGGAAAGCATAAAGGAGTGTTTGAAAGGAGTTTTTTAAAGAAAGACCTTGGTAAAGCTGCTTACATATTGAGCATCAAGATCTATAGAGATAGATCAAGACGCTTGATAAGACTTTCGATGAGTACATACCTTGATAAGATTTTGAAGTAGTTCAAAATGGATCAGTCAAAGAAGGAGTTCTTGCCTGACTTGTAAGGTGTGAAGTTGAGTAAGACTCAAAGCCAGACCACGGCAGAAAAATATAGAGAGAATGAAAGTCATTCCCTATGCCTCAGCCATAGGTTCTATAAAGTATGCCATGCTGTGTACAAAACATGTTGTGTACCTTGCCATGAGTTTGACAAGGAGGTACAATAGTGATCCAGGAGTAGATCACTGTACAGCGGTCAAAATTATCCTTAGTAATTGGATGACTAAGGAAATGTTTCTCGATTATGGAGGTGATAAAGAGTTCGTCGTAAAGGGTTACGCCGATGCAAGCTTTGACACTAAATCCAGATGACTCTAAAGTATCAATCTGGATGCGTATTGAAAGTGGGAGCAATTAGCTAGAGTAGCTCTATGCAGAGCATTGTAGACATAGAAATTTGCGAAATACATACGGATCTGAATGTGACAGACCCGTTGACTAAACTTCTCTCACAAGCAAAACATGATCACACCTTATTACTCTTGGGTATTAATCACATAGCGATGTGAACTAGATTATTGACTCTAGTAAACCCTTTGGGTGTTGCTCACATGGCGATGTGAACTATGGGTGTTATTCACATAACGATGTGAACCATCGGTATTAAATCACATGGCGATGTGAGCTAGATTATTGACTCTAGTGCAAGTGGGAGACTGAAGGAAATATGCCCTAGAGGCAATAATAAAGTTGTTATTTATATTTCCTTATACCATGATAAATGTTTATTATTCATGCTAGAATTGTATTAACCAGAAACTTAGTACATGTGCGAATACATAGACAAAACAGAGTGTCCCTAGTATGCCTCTACTAGACTAGCTCATTGATCAAAGATGGTTATGTTTCCTAACCATAGACATGAGTTGTCATTTGATCAACGGGATCACATCATTAGGAGAATGATGTGATGGACTAGACCCATCCGTTAGCATAGCACTATGATCGTTTAGTTTTACTGCTATTGCTTTCTTCATGACTTATACATGTTCCTATGACTATGAGATTATGCAACTCCCGAATACCGTAGGAACACCGTGTGTGCTATCAAACGTCACAACGTAACTGGGTGATCATAAAGATGCTCTACAGGTGTCTCCGAAAGTATTCTTGGTGTTGGCATAGATCCAGATTAGGATTTGTCACTCCGAGTGTCGGAGAGGTATCTCTGGGCCCTCTCGGTAACACACATCATAATAAGCCTTGCAAGCAAAAGACTAATGAGTTAGTCACGAGATGATGTGTTACGGAACGAGTAAAGAGATTTACCGGTAACGAGATTGAACTAGGTATAGAGATACCGACGATCGAATCTCGGGCAAGTAACATACCGATGACAAAAGGAACAACGTATGTTGTTATGCGGTTTGACCGATAAAAGATCTTCATAGAATATGTAGGAGCCAATATGAACATCCAGGTTCCGCTATTGGTTATTGACCAGAGATGAGTCTCGGTCATGTCTACATAGTTCTCGAACCTGTAGGGTCCGCACGCTTAACGTTTGATGACGATCGGTATTATGAGTTTATGAGTTTTGATGTACCGAAGGTAGTTCGGAGTCCCGGATGAGATCACGGACATGACGAGGAGTCTCGGAATGTCTGAGACATAAAGATTGATATATTGGACGACTATATTCGGACACCGGAAGTGTTCCGGAAAAGTTTCGGATTTAACTGGATTGCCGGAGGGGGTTACCGGAACCCCCTACAAAGGGGGATGGTCCATAGTGGGCCTTGAGGAAAGGAGAGAGGCAGCCCATAGAGGCTGGCCGGCGCCCCACCTAGGGATCCTAGTTGGACTAGGATTGGGGGGGCGCCACCTCTCCCTCTTTTCCTTTCCCTCTCTTCCTTCTTGGTGGACTCCTACTAGGAATAGGATTGCAATCCTATTCCTAGTAGGATTGCCCTAGCCGCACCATAGGAAGCCGGCCGGCCCTCCCCTCTTGCTCCTTTATATACGGGGGCAGGGGGCACCCAAAGACACACAAGTTGAATTGTTCCAGCCGTGTGCGGTGCCCCCCTCCACAGAAACACACCTCGGTCATACCGTTGCAGTGCTTAGGCGAAGCCCTGCGTTGGTAAATACATCATATCCGTCACCACGCCGTCGTGCTGACGAAACTCTCCCGTGAAGCTCAACTGGATCAAGAGCTCGTGGGACGTCATCAAGCTGAACGTGTGCTGAACGCGGAGGTGCCGTACGTTCGGTGCTTGATCGGTTGAATCGCGAAGAAGTTCGACTACATCAACCGCGTCACTTGACGCTTCCGCTTCCGGTCTACGAGGGTACGTAGACACACTCTTCCCTCTCGTTGCTATGCATCTGGTAGATAGATCTTGTGTGATCGTAGGAAAATTTTAAAAATACTACGTTCCCCAACAAACGATGCTTGGCTAATGAAGATAGATCTGAAGAGGGAAGGACCCGAGGATATCCACAAGGAGAAGAAGATCAAGATGGAGGTGGAAGATCCGGCTCCGGCAGTGGGAGAAGAAGACACCTCTAAATCCCTTCCTAACCTCTTTACCTCAACTGAGCTAGAAGCTTTCAGGATGTTTGAGTTAGCTCAGATTCGAAACAAGCATCTCACAAGTGAAAATATTTTGTTAAAGGATTACATAGCCGCTCTCAAAGGTATTATCCGCAAGCTGGAAGATCTCCTACGTTCGATATATGAGGATCCTCCGTCACTACTTGCAACTCCATCATCACCATCCCCGAAGAAGGAGACATAATCATATGGGTATGGGCACTCCCCTTGGCAACTACCAAGCTTGGGGGAGTGACCCCGGTATCGTATCACCATCACTCCTATCTTTACCGTTTTACTTAGTTCGATCCTTTTGGTAGTATCTTGATCTAGTAGAATAAAGTTAGCATGATCTAGTTGTGAGATTTTGCTTTGTGAGCTTTATCCTTTGTAATCGAGTCCGTGAGCTATATAATAAAGATTAGTGTTGAGTCAAGGGCTTGATTTCCTCACTTGGGTCATGATAAAAAGAAAGAATACATAAAGAGTATCAAAGAGATCATATCAATCTTGTGGGAAGTAATGACTTCACATACAAGAGTATGATAAATAAAAGTTGTTGGGAGTTTACAAACATAGTTTTGGTCATCGTTGCAATTAATAGGAAGTAATAAAAGAGGAGAGGCTTCACATACAAATATACTATCTTGGACATCTTTTATAATTGTGAGCACTCATTAAAGTATGACATGCTAAAGAGTTGATGTTGGACAAGGAAGACAACATAATGGGTTATGTCTTCTTATATCCGAAATAAAGTATATTGTTATGGATCATCCAACATGTTGAGCTTGCCTTTCCCCCTCATGCTAGCCAAAACTCCTCGCACTAAGTAGAGATACTACTTGTGCTTCCATATATCCTTAAACCTAGTTTTGCCATGAGAGTCCACCATACCTACCTATGGATTGAGAAAGATCCTTCCAAGTACGTTGTCATGTTGCAAATTCGCTAAAATATGTATGATTTATTAGTGTGGGAGAAATTAGCTTTATACGATCTTGTGATATGGAAGTAATAAAAGCGACGGACTGCATAATAAAGGTCCTTATCGCAAGTGGCAATATAAAGCGAAATTCTTCTATGCTAAGACTGTGTGCATCCAACCACAAAAACACATGACAACCTCTGCTTCCCTCTGCGAAGGGCCTATCTATTGTTCCTGTCTTATAAGTGTCAAGGTGAAACCCACCTTTCCTTTTTACATTTTATCTTTTGGCAAGCACATTGTGTTGGAAAGATCCTGACATATATACCCACTTGGATGTAAGTTTTCATGATCTATTACTGTTGACATTACCCTTGAGGTAAAAGGTTGGGAGGCAACACCATAAGCCCCTATCTTTCTCTGTGTCCGATTAAAACTCCATAAACATAAGTATTGCGTGAGTGTGAGCAATTGTGAAAGACTATATGATAGTTGAGTATGTAGGTTTGCTGAAAAGCTCTTATATTGACTCTTTCCGATATTACGATAAATTGCAATTGCTTCAATAACCGAGATCAAAGTTTGTTAGTTTCCAATGAAGTTTATGATTCATACTTGATATTGTGGATGAATTGTTACTTTAGCATAAGAATCATATGACTATATTTACTTAAGTTGTTGTTATGAGAATGATCATGTTGCCCTCATGTCCGTATTTTGTTTTTATCGACACCTCTATCTCTAAAACATGTGGACATATTTTTCGATAACGGCTTTGGCTTGAGGACAAGCGAGGCCTAAGCTTGGGGGAGTTGATACGTCCATTTTGCATCATGCTTATATGTTGATATTTATCGAATTATGGGCTGTTCTTACATGTTTTGTCACAATACTTATGCCTTTTCTCTCTTATTTTACAAGGTTTACATGAAGAGGGGGAATGCCGGCAGTTGGAATTCTGGGCTGGAAAAGGAGCAAACTTTGGAAACCTATTCTGCACAACTCCAAAAGCCCTTAAACTCAACTGAACACCGTTTCAGAAAATATAAAAAATATCTGGCGAAAGAAGTCCACGAGGGGGGCCACCGGCTGTCCACAAGGTTGGGGCGCGCCCCCCTTCCCAGGGCGCGCCCCCCTGCCTCGTGGGCCAGCCGGAAGGCCCCCGATGCCCATCTTCTCCTATATGAGGTGTTTTGACCTGGAAAAAAAATCATAAGGAGGCTTTCGGGACCAGACGCCGCCATCTCGAGGCGAAAACCAATCTAGGGCTCAGGCAGAGCTGTTCTGCCGGGGATACTTCCCTCCGGGAGGGGGAAATCGTTACCGCCGTCATCGCCAACAACTGTCCCATCTTGGGGAGGGCTATCTTCATCAACATCTTCATCAGCACCATCTCCTCTCAAACCCTAGTTCATCTCTTGTATCCAATTTTAGCACCCAAACCTCGGATTGGTACAAGTGGGTTGCTAGTAGTGTTGATTACTCCTTGTAGTTGATGCTAGTTGGTTTATTTGGTGGAAGATCATATGTTTAGATCCATTCTGCATATTAATACCCCTCTGATCATGAACAATATTATGTCTTGTGAGTAGTTACTTTTGTTCGTGAGGACATGGGAGAAGTCTTGCTATTAGTAGTCATGTGAATTTGGTCTTCGTTCGATATTTTGATGAGATGTATGTTGTCTCTCCTCTAGTGGTGTCATGTGAACGTCGACTACATGACACTTCACCATTATTTGGGCCTAGAGGAAGGCATTGGGAAGTAATAAGTAGATGATGGGTTGCTAGAGTGACAGAAGCTTAAACCCTAGTTTATGCGTTGCTTCGTAAGGGGCTGATTTGGATCCATATGTTTCAGGCTATGGTTAGGTTTACCTTAATACTTCTTTTGTAGTTGCGGATGCTCGCATTAGAGGTTAATCATAAGTGGGAGGCTTGTCCAAGTAAGGGCAGCACCCAAGCACCGGTCCACCCACATACCAAATTATCAAAGTACCGAACGCGAATTAGATGATCGTGATGAAAACTAGCTTGACGATAATTCCCATGTGTCCTCGGGAGCGCTTTCCTTTATATAAGAGTTTGTCCAGGCTTGTCCTTTGCTACAAAAAGGATTGGGCCACCTTGCTACACCTTATATACTTTTACCGTTTGTCACTTGCTACCAATTACCTTATCACAAAACTATTTGTTACTTATAATTTCAGTGCTTGCAGAAAATACCTTACTGAAAACTGCCTATCATTTCCTTCTGCTCCTCGTTGGGTTCGACACTCTTACTTATCGAAAGGACTACGATAGATCCCCTACACTTGTGGGTCATCATTTCCGTATGAGTAGGCATGTTTTCAACCGTATTAGAGAGGGACTGGTCGGCTATGATGACTATTTCGAGTGCAAAGAGGATGCCGTCGGCAAGATTGGTTTCTCCTCTTATCAGAAATGCACTGCCGTCATCCGAATGCTTGCATACGGAGTGCCAGGTGATCGCATTGACGAGTACTTTCGTATGAGCGAGTCTACATGCCTAGAGTCCCTGCATAAGTTCTGTCAGGCTGTTATTGCTGTGTTTGACCCCGAGTCCCCCAGTACTTGAGAGAGCCGACAGCTGAAGATACAACCCGTTTGTTGGCGATGAATGCCAGAAGGGTCTTCCCAGGGATGCTTGGCAGCATAGACTGCATGCACTGGGAGTGGAAGAACTGTCCTTCTGCATGGCAAGGGCAGTACAAGGGCCATGTCAGGGCTTGCACTGTCATACTAGAGGCCGTGGCGTCTAAAGATCTCTGGATCTGGCACTCTTTCTTTGGCATGGCTCGATCACACAATGATATCAACGTGCTTCAGCGCTCGCCGGTGTTTGCTAGGCTTGCCGAAGACAACAGCCCACCGGTGAACTTTACTGTCAATGGCCACAACTACGACAAAGGGTACTACCTGGGTGACGGTATCTATCCTTAGTGGACCACTATTGTCAAGACAATACCCAACCCTGTCGGTGAGAAGAGGAAAAGATTTGCCCAAGAGCAAGAGAGTGTTGGAAGGATGTCGAGCGTGCCTTTGGTGGTTTGCAATCTCGATGGAGCATCGTTTGGTATCCTGCTAATACCTGGAGTACGCAGAAACTATGGGAGGTGATGACTGCTTGTGTGATCATGCACAATATGATCGTAGAAGACGAGCGCCTGGACATCTGTACGATCAAGGCTTTCAGTTTCAGGGTGAGAATGTTGTGCCTGAGCATGGAGTAGCGGCAATGTTTGAACAGTTCACCCAATTTCATGAAGTCATGCGTGATTGGGAAACTCACGTGCAACTGCAAAATGATTTGGTTGAGCATATTTGGACTCATGTTGACAACCAATAGATGTATCTTTTTTTATTCATTTACAAAACTATGTAAAACATTTTTATTTGTATTTGGCTTGTAAAACTATACTATTTTACTTGTATTTGGCTTGTAAAACTATACTATTTTATTTATATTTAACAATATGTTTGAATGCAATGTAAAATTGGGTGGCCAGCCATCCACGCCGGCACATATGGGTCAACTCATACCAGAAACAAGGCGGACGACGGACGGACGGCCGATCCAAACATAAAAAAACGGACGAAATCGACGTTCGTTTGGGTCACCCCATTGGAGTTGCTCTTAAGCACAACCAGCAAAAATGCTGTTACTCTAGAACAAAGACGATTATACATGTTAAAGAAAATGTAACTTCAGAGCAAAGTGGACTTTGCGCAGCAACTCGCAAGTGTGCATTGTGATGGATTCGATATACTCATGAGCCTTCATATATACACACTCACAACGAGGTGCGAAGGATTCATACGGCAAACACGACATCTCAGGGAAAACTGAACGGACACATTTCCTCCATTCAAATGCAGAGTTCAGACGGCGAATGCTCCATGTGCAGAGGAGGAAGCAGGCAAGATCTTCTGCTCCGCCTGCTGCTGTTTTTCCAGTGCTAACCCATCTGATCTGCTCGATCGGCAACAAATTTACCAAAAACGAATACTATTAATATAAGACGAATGAAACTGCCAAAACGTCTTATATTAATGGACACAGGGTGTACATTATAAGTATATTCAGCGTGTTCATTGCTCTCTCAAGAAAACCAAATCAGAGGAAGCCGTCTCGGCGGTCCTGCTCCTCGGCGTCCTTGTTCGCCGTCTGCACGGCCTTGTACCACAGATACCCCTGGAATCCAGACAACACCTCGATCAAGAAGTGCAAATTTAGAGTGTAGGATAGATCCGGGCATGAAAGATGCACGTACGGAGGTCGGGATGCCGGTGACGGCGAAGAAGCCCAGGATGGGCGCGTAGAGGGGGCTGTCGGTGCCCACGATGCCGAACACCGCCCGCCCGTTCGTGTACTCGAATATCGACCCGATCTGCATGCGGATGTGACAGTCAGCGGAGCGGAGCGGAGGAGGAAGAGGAGAAGAAGAGGGGGGGATAAAGAAGGGCTCGAGAACGTACGGCGGCGATGGCCGTCACGGCAGACGCGAGCAGGTACGCGTAGAACGGGACCTGGGCGGCGTCGCCTTCCTGCCCCGAGGCCCCGTCTTCGCCGCGCGCCCACGGCGGAGGCTCGTCGGAGCCCGGCCGGGCCCAGGAGGGGACCTTCTCGTCCGCCTTCTTCCCCGACGACTTGGCGGCCACAACCACCGTCCTTCGGCGCGACGACGACGGCCGCGCGCACGGCGCGGCAGCTGCTTGGGAGGCGAAGCGAGATTCGGGCCTCGGGCTTGGACCGACGCAGCGCGAGCCGCAGAGGGAGATGGCTGCCGCGGCCATGGATGCGAGCGCGAGGTCTTGCGGTGGGAGAGCTTGCAGCGCTGTGTGTGTGGAGTCGACCGACGAGTGTGGATAGGACCTGCGCGGCGCACGGTGCACGGGTTTCTCCAGGAAGGTGGCCATCTGGGCCTCGACGGGCTGGCCCGATTAGCAAAGGGTAGCACGCGTGCCGGCACGGCAGAGCCCGAGAGCAATTAGTTGACGAGGGCTCCTGCGCGCTCTCGCCACATGTTGTATCCCGAGGGAGCAACTAGTTAACGAACACTTCTTCGGGAGCCTGGCAGCGACCAACGTCTCTTGGCGTGCTTTCAGCCATTTGTCACATATCGCGTTCTGGTCGCTTCCTTCGGATTTTGTTTATTTTTATTTTTTCGGCACGCGTTTTTGGTTTATTAAAAGGTTTTTTTCCTGGGTTTTTTTTTGACATTTTGGTTTTCCACATGTCTTCCTTAGATTTTCGACGAATATTTTTTTTGTTTTTTTTTTGCGAAAAATGTGTTTTTTTTCACGAGAGTCACGGTTTTGCTTTCGCGACAGTCACGGCCGTGCCTCTCGGAAAGGAAAAAAAAAACGCATTTTCTGTTTTTTTCCTTTCGCGAGAGTCATGGTTTTGCTTTCGCGAGAGGCATGGTTATGCTTTCGCGAGAGTCACGGCCGTGCCTCTCGGAAAGGAAAAAAACGCGTTTTCTGTTTTTTTTTCCGCTAGAGTCACGGTTTTGCTTTTGCGCGGTTGTGCTTTCGTGAGAGTCACGACCGTGCCTCTCGAAAAGGGAAAAAAACGCGTTTTCTGTTTTTTTCCCTTTCGTGAGAGTCACAGTTTTGCTTTCACGAGAGGCACGGTAGTGCTTTCGCGAGAGTCACGGCCGTGTCTCTCGGAAAGGAAAAAAACATTTTCTGTTTTTTCCTTTCGCTAGAGTCACGGTTTTGCTGTCGCGAGAGGCACGGTTGTGCTTTCGCGAGAGTCACGGCCGTGCCTCTCGGAAAGGAAAAAGGAAAAAAAACGTGTTTTCTGTTTTCTTTCTTTCGCGAGAGTCACCATTTTGCTTCCGCGTGCTCGTGATAGTCACGGCCGTGACTCCTCGGAAATGAAAAAAAACGTGTTTTTTGTTTTTTTTCTCTTCCACGAGAGTCACGGTTTTGCTTCCGACAGAAGCGTAGTTGTGATTTCGCGAGAGGCATGGGTGTGCCTCTTTCGAAAAGGGAAAAACCAGTGCGTCCACTTCGGTTTTTTCGTCCGGTTTTTTTCGTGAAAAAAAGTTCGTCAAAACCTATCAACATGGGATCTAGTTTTGAAGATCTCGACACGAGGAATTCAACGGTGAAAACGGTTCGAGATTTGGACGCACGGTTTAAGAGATAAAACGTTTTGAATAAACGGATTTACGAAAAAAAGAAGACTCCCAGGTTGCGACAAGTGGCGCACATGCAACGTGCCACTTGTCGCAACATGGGAGTTTGCCTTGATATTTGCAACGAGTACTCCTCAATTAGTGATTTTTGTATCCTCGGCGCTTCTCCGATTTTTTGTAAAAAAAATCGCACACATTTTTAGATAGTTTTTTCCTTTTTCTCTCAATTTTCCGGGTTTCCATCGGTTTTTGAAATAAACTAATTATTTTTCGTGAAAAACGTGTTTTTTCTTCCTTAAGAGACAAGGCCGCCTCTTGGAAACAAAAACGAAATTGCGTTTTCACTTTTTCTTTCTTTTTGTGAGAGGCATGATTTTGCTTTCGCGAGAGGCATGATCGTGCCTCTCGGAACGAAAAAACATTTTTTTCTCTTTCGCGTGAGGCACATTTTTGCTTTCGTGAGAGGCACGGTCGTGCCTTTCGAAAAAAAAAGAATGTATTTTCTCCTTTTTCCTTTTCTGAGAGGCGTGTTTTTGCTTCCGCGAGAGGCACGGCCGTGCTTCTCGAAAACAAAAAAACATGTTTTCTCTTCTTTTTTTTCTTCCGCGAGAGGCACGGTTTTGCTTCCGCGAGAGGCATGATCGGAAGCGGCCGAAAAGAATAAATAAGTTCATCAAATCCTATCAACATGTGATCTAGTTTTGAAGATCTCGACGCGAGGAAGCCAACGGCGAAAACTGATCGAGATTTGGACCCATGGTTAAAGAGATAAAATGTTTTGTATAAACGGATCTATGAAAAAAAGAATACTTTCAGTTACGACAAGCGGCGCACATTCAGCGCGTCAGTTGTCACAACCTAGATAGGTGGGAGTGATCTTTGAAAAGAGTACTTTAGTGATTTCGGCAAAGTCTGTTTACTAATTAGGCCTCATTGGGTCGTACCATGCTCGGCATGATTAGCACGGGCGAGGCTGGACTGGCCGTTTGGCCAGTTCTGTCATGAACTTTCTCAAAAAAATGCATTTTATCCTCCGGAGTTTTGGTTGAGGAAGGTTGTGGGTCAGGTTTTCAAGACTTTCAACCTTGCCCTCCTAGCTTGTCAAAGGCAAAAAACACATATTTGATCTGAGGACGAAAAGAATTCACAATCTGAAGTGCCAACAAAATTATTTTACTGAGCTGACCGTTTCGAGTGGCGCCCGATAGATAGGCGCCACACTATACTGCGCAGCGCCTGGCTTTTAGGCGTCACACACCGGTCCAGCGTGGCAGCCCGGGCCCAACTCCTGGTTGTGCATCGCCTAGCTGAAAGGAGCTGCACCGTGTAGTGCAGCGCCTAACTGAAAGGAGTTGCACCACCTTATTTTAAAACTCTTGGAACTTTTAATCCGTGCATCCGCTCAAAATGTGCCTTATATGAATGTTGTACATTTTTCCGTGTTCTACGCAATGATGGCATTTTCATCTATGTTAGGATCAATTTGCTTGATGAAAACCCTGTTGCAAAAGTGCATCACAATATAACTGATAGAATCTGTTAAAATTTACAAACTTGGCATGCTGATAGCCATTGACCTATAGCTCTTGCGCGTTTGCAACCTACATGAGTTTTGTACTGCATAATGTGTACTTTCACACCATGCCTATGCTTGCCATGTTAATCATCTTTAACATGTTCATTTCTTGTATCTAAGTGACTAACATAGGATGAACTTCTTTTACAGAAAATTGCATTTTGTAAGATTCATAGTAATTAATCCTGGCATCATATGAATATGATCTAATTATGAAACTTAGAAAATTTATGTCTACTTTAAGTCCATATCATTTTCACACCCACTAAATATGTGCATCAATATGTTTTGAAACAGTAAAGTACCTAAGGCAATGTTCTACCAGATTGACACATTAATTTCATCGAGTTCATGGATATCACCAGAACTTTGCATTTTATAAAGATGTATACTTCTATAGTCTTAAAATTTAGCACCTATAATGTTTGTTGTCAATAGCAAGAGCACATGTTCTCTGATTTGGACTCTGTCTTTAGGCTACTGGAAAAAGCCGAGGTCGGTATGGAGTGAGTTGGTTTGAACTTGATAACCCAGGATGGCCTCATGCTAACCAGGACGACAAAACAGAGTTGACAGGAAAACTAGATGTCAGCACTACTAGCTGGATGTTAGAAGGCTTATCTTACTAGCATAATGAATAACAGAGTTTAGCCAGCAGGAAAACTAAACTGATCTAAACAAAATTCTAAATGAAAAACATATCAAGTTCATGCTAAGGGGTTTTGTAGAAATCAATATATGATTTATGTCAAGATATGCAACAAATTTGTCAACAACATTATCATGCCTACTTTAGTGCGACATAACATCAGGTTAAATGTTTTTAACATGGCAACACGCTGGATATACTGAAAATAGACATGGAGATGCTCAAAGGGAAATATTTCCTATCTATAGACTAATAGGAGGCCAACTTCAGACCAGTGGACTGCCCTGGATTCGTTGGGATCGGACGGCCACAGATTGTGCCCATATGTTAAAAAAAACATCCCCTCGTCCAGAATTAAACCACCCACAAATTCCGCCCATTACATCTCCCTGATCAACTCTCCCCGATCCCTCTTGATTCCAGTCGCCGCCAACCGCAGGCACTGCCCCGAGCTCTCCCACATCGCATGCTTGATGACCCACAAGTGTAGGGGATCTATCGTAGTCCTTTCGATAAGTAAGAGTGTCGAACCCAACGAGGAGCAGAAGGAAATGATAGGCAGTTCTTAGTAAGGTATTTTCTGCAAGCACCAAAATTATCGGTAACAGACAGATAGTTTTGTGATAAGGTAATTGGTAGCAAATGACAAATAGTAAAAGTAATAAGATGGAGCAAGATGGCCCAATCCTTTTTGTAGCAAAGGACAAGCCTGGACAAACTCTTATATGAAGGAAAACGCTCCCGAGGACACATGGGAATTATCGTCAAGCTAGTTTTCATCATGTTCATATGATTTACGTTCGGTACTTTGATAATTTGGTATGTGGGTGGACCGGTGCTTGGGTGTTGTCCTTACTTGGACAAGCATCCCACTTATTATTAACCTCTAATGCAAGCATCCGCAACTACAAAAGAAGTATTAAGGTAAACCTAACCATAGCATGAAACAAGTGGATCCAAATCAACCCCTTACGAAGCAACACATAAACTAGGGTTTAAACTTCTGTCACTCTAGCAACCCATCATCTACTTATTACATCCCAATGCCTTCCTCTAGGCCCAAACAATGGTGAAGTGTCATGTAGTCGATGTTCACATGACTCCACTAGAGGAGAGACAACTTACATCTCATCAAAATATCGAACGAATACCAAATTCACATGACTACTTATAGCAAGACTTCTCCCATGTCCTCAGGAACAAAAGTAACTACTCACAAGACATAATATTGTTCATGATCAGAGGGGTATTAATATGCATAATGGATCTGAACATATGATCTTCCACCAAGTAAACCAACTAGCATCAACTACAAGGAGTAATCAACACTATTAGCAACCCCCAGGTACCAATCTGAGGTTTGGATACAAAGATTGGATACAAGAGATGAACTAGGGTTTGAGAGAAGATGGTGCTGGTGAAGATGTTGATGAATATAACCCTCCCCAAGATGGGAGAGTTGTTGGTGATGACGGCGGTGACGATTTCCCCCTCCCGGAGGGAAGTATCCCGGCAGAACAGCTCCGCCGGAGCCCTAGATTGGTTTCCGCCAAGGTTCCGCCTCGAGACGGTGGCGTCTGATCCCGAAAGCCTCCTTCTGATTTTTTCAGGTCAAAACACCTCATATAGGAGAAGATGGGCATCGGGGGGTCACCGAGTGGCCCACGAGTCAGGGGGCGCGCCCAGAGGGGGGGGGGCGCCCCCACCCTTGTGGACAGGTGGTGGCCCCCCTGGTGAATTGCGTTCTCCAGATATTTTTTATATTTTCTGAAACGGTGTCCCGTGGAGTATTGGAGCTTTTTGAGTTGTGTAGAATAGGTTTCCAATGTTTGCTCCTTTTCCAGCCCAGAATTCCAGCTGCCGGCATTCTCCCTCTTCATGTAAACCTTATAAAATAAGAGAGAAAAGGCATAAGTATTGTGATACAACGTGTAATAACAGCCCATAGTGCAATAAATATTAACATAAAAGCATGATGCAAAATGGACGTATCAACTCCCCCAAGCTTAGACCTCGCTTGTCCTCAAGCGAAAGCTGAAATCGAAAAATATGTCCACATGTTTAGAGATAGAGGTGTCGATAAAAATAAAATACGGACATGAGGGCATCATGATCATTCTTATAACAACAACACACATATATTGTCATATGATTCTTATGCTAAAGTAACAACTCCTTCACAATGTCAAGTATGAATCAGAAACTTAATTGAAAACCAACAAACTATAATCTCAGTCATTGAAGCAATTGCAATTTATCGTAACATCGGAAAGACTCAACACAAGAGCTTTTCAGCAAGCCTACATACTCAACTATCATATAGTCTTTCACAATTGCTCACACTCACGCAATACTTATGGGTATGGAGTTTTAATCGGACACAGAGAAAGATAGGGTCTTATGGTATTGCCTCCCAACATTTTACCTCAAGGGTAATGTCAACAGTAATAGACCATGATAACTTACATCCAAGTGGGTATATATGTCAGGATCTTTCCAACACAATGTGCTTGCCAAAAGATAAAATGTAAAAAGGAAAGGTGATTTTCACCTTGACTCTTATAAGGCAAGAATAATAGACAGGCCCTTCGCAGAGGGAAGCATAGGTTGTCATGTGCTTTTATGGTTGGAAGCACAAAGTCTTAGCGCAAAAGAACGTTACTTTATATTGCCACTTGTGATAAGGACCTTTATTATGTAGTTCGTCGCTTTTAGTACTTCCATATCACAAGATCGTATAAAGCTTATTTCCTCCACACTAATAAATCATACATATTTTAGAGAGTTTGCAAACATGACAACTTACTTGAAGGATCTTACTCAATCCATAGGTAGGTATGGTGGACTCTCATGGCAAAACTTGGTTTAAGGATTTATGGAAGCACAAGTAGTATCTCTACTTGGTGCAAGGAGTTTTGGCTAGGATGAGGGGAAAAGGCAAGCTCAACATGTTGGATGATCCATGACAATATACTTTATTTCGAATATAAGAAAACATAAACCATTATGTTGTCTTCCTTGTCCAACATCAACTCTTTAGCATGTCATATTTTAATGAGTGCTCACAATCATAAAAGAGATAGTATATTTGTATGTGAAAGCTCTCTTTCTTTATTACTTCCCATTAATTGCAACGATGACCAAAACTATGTTTGTCAACTCTCAACAACTTTTATTCATCATACTCTTTATATGTGAAGTCATTACTTCCCATAAGATCAATATGATCTCTTTGATACTTTTTATATTTTCTTTTATTCTCCCATGACCAAAGTGAGGAAATCAAGCCCTTGACTCAACACTAATCTTTATTATATAGCTCACAGACCTGATTACAAAGGTAAAGGTCATAAAGCAAGAGCTCACAACTAGATCATGCTAACTTTATTCTACTAGATCAAGATACTACCAAAAGGATCAAACTAAGAAAAACGGTAAAGATAGGAGTGTGATGGCGATACGATACCGGGGCACCTCCCCCAAGCTTGGCAGTTGCCAAGGGGATTGCCCATACCAATATAATTATGTCTCCTTCTTCGGAAGTGGTGATGATGGAGTTGGCTTGTTCCTTAACTTGCGCTTGAGGATAGAATTTTGCTCCTTTAGGTCATTGATTTCCTGCTCAAGGTGTAATATCTTCTTGCACAGTTCCTGCTTGTTTTCCTGCAAGAGGCGAAAAGGGATAAACTCGATCTTAGGTTTCTTTGCTCTGTTGGGGAGGCTTGACTTTTTGAACTCCACATGCATGTCCCCAGGTTGAGGTAGTGGGACTTCGTATTCATCTGAGCTGGTCCAATCCTTTCCCTTGGGATCATGGTCTTCTTCATCCTCCGTGGTCCAACCATAAGGCTCCCAGTCCCCATAGACCTTCGGGTCAGCAAGGAGATCAGCCACATAGCTTTCTCCCTCCGAATCCTGGGATGACATATTGCTCTTATCCGCGACACAAACAGCTCGAAACAAAAACAAAGGATTTTTGCGTGATACGATGGTTAAAACCTTCGGGGGAGTATATAATGAATTTTTACCAACCAAAAGGAGCAACATACAAGAAATCGGAGTCCGGGAGGCACACGAGGTGCCCACGAGGCAGGGGCGCGCCCAGACGAAGGGGGCCCGCCCTCCACCCTCGTGGATGCCTCGTGTCTTTTCCAGACTGCCACATATTTTTCTATTTTTCTAAATATTCCAAAACGGTGAAAAATTGCCTTTAGAACAGTTTTGGAGTCGGCTTACTTACCGTACCACATACCTCTTCCTTTTCGGGGTCGGAATCGTTCTGGAAAGTGTCCCTTATGTATTCCTCTGGGGTTACGGTTTCAATAACATTGGTTTCAACATTTATAGGATTACCTGAGATATAATGTTTGATTCCTTGACCGTTCACCACCTTCGGATTTGTGCCTTCGAAGTTGTTGATTTTTATGGCACCGGAACGATAGACCTCCTCGATAACGTAAGGACCTTCCCATTTTGAGAGAAGTTATCCTGCAAAAAATCTTAAACGAGAGTTGTATAACAAGACATAGTCACCTACGTTAAACTGACGCTTTTGTATCCTTTTGTCATGCCATCTTTTAACCTTTTCTTTAAACAGCTTGGCATTCTCATAGGCCTGGGTTCTCCATTCATTAAGAGAGCTAATGTCAAATAATCTCTTCTCACCGGCAAGTTTGAAATCATAATTGAGCTCTTTAATAGCCCAATATGCCTTATGTTCTATCTCAAGAGGTAAGTGACAAGCTTTTCCATAAACCATCTTATATGGAGACATACCCATAGGATTTTTGTATGCAGTTCTATAGGTCCATAATGCATCATCAAGTTTCTTGGACCAATTCTTTCTAGACCTATTAACTGTCTTTTGCAAAATTAATTCCAGCTCTCTGTTACTTAGTTCTACTTGACCACTAGTCTGTGGGTGATAAGGTGATGCAATTGTATGGTTAACATCATACTTAGCAAGCATTTTACGGAAAGCACCATGAATGAAGTGTGAACCCCCATCAATCGTTAAGTATCTAGGGACTCCAAACCTCGGGAAAATAACTTCTTTAAGCATCTTAATAGAGGTGTTGTGATCAGCACTACTAGTAGGAATAGCTTCTACCCACTTAGTAACGTAATCAACAGCAACTAAAATATGTGTATACCCATTGGAGGAAGGAAACGGTCCAATATAATCAAATCCCCAGACATCAAACGGTTTAATAATAAGTGAATAATTCATAGGCATTTCTTGACGTTGCTGATATTACTAATTCTTTGACATTCATCACAAGATAAGACAAACTTACGGGCATCCTTGAAGAGAGTATGCCAATAGAAACCAGATTGCAATACCTTATGTGCGGTTCTATCTCCAGCATGGTGTCCTCCATAAGCTTCGGAGTGGCACTTGCATAGGATCTGTTCCTGTTCCTGTTCATGCTCAGGTACACAATGTCTAATAATACCATCTACTCCTTTTTTATAAAGATGTGGGTCATCCCAGAAGTTATGTCTCAAATCCTAGAAGAACTTTTTCTTTTGCTGGTATGTGAAGCTAGGAGGTATAAACTTAGCAACAATGTAATTAGCATAATCAGCATACCATGGAGCAGTATGACAATTATTTATAGCAGCTAATTGTTCATCAGGAAATCTATCATCAATAGGTTGTGGGTCATCAAGTATATTCTCTAGCCTAGACAAGTTATTTGCAACAGGGTTCTCAGCTCCCTTTCTATCAATAATGTGCAAATCAAATTCTTGCAGCAAGAGAACCCATCTAATGAGTCTAGGTTTAGCATCTTTATTTTCCATAAGGTATTTGATAGAAGCATGATCAGTGTGAATAGTTACTTTAGAACCAACAATATAAGGTCTACACTTATCACAAGCAAATACAACTGCTAAAAATTCTTTCTCGGTAGTAGCATAATTTCTCTGGGCACTGTCTAGATTTTTACTAGCATATTGGATAACATTCAATTTCTTATCAACTCTTTGTCCTAGAACAACACCTACAGCATAATCACTAGCATCACACATAATCTCAAAGGGTAAATTCCAGTCAGGAGGCTGGACAATGGGTGCAGAGATCAATGCTTTCTTAAGTATTTCAAGTGCTTCTAAACAATCATCATCAAAGGCAAAAGGAGCATCTTTTTGTAAGAGATTAGTCAGAGGCCTGGAGATTTTGGAGAAGTCCTTAATGAACCTCCTATAAAACCCGACATGACCAAGGAAACTTCGTATACCTTTGATGTCCTTCGGACATGGCATCTTTTCAATAGCATCAACCTTAGCCTCGTCAACTTCAATACCTCTTTCAGAAATTTTATGTCCCAAGACTATGCCTTCATTAACCATAAAGTGGCACTTCTCCCAATTCAAGACAAGATTAGTGTCGTCACATCTCTGCAAAACTCGATCAAGGTTGCTCAAGCAATCATCAAAAGAAGTTTCGTAAACGGAGAAATCATCCATGAAAACCTCAACAATCTTTTCAGAAAAATCAGAGAATATAGCCATCATGCATCTTTGAAAGGTAGCAGGTGCATTACATAAACCAAAAGGCATACGTCTATAAGCAAAGGTACCGAAAGGACAAGTAAGAGTGGTCTTTTTCTTGATCCCCTTTTGACACAGGTATTTGAGAGAAACCAGAATAACCATCTAGAAAGCAAAAAATGAGTATGATTGGATAACCTTTCTAGCATTTGATCAATAAAAGGCAAAGGGTAATGATCTTTCTTAGTAGCTTTATTTAATTTGCGGAAATAGATTACCATCCTATAACCTGTAACAATTCTTTGTGGGATCAATTCATCTTTATCATTAGGAACAACTGTCATACCTCCCTTCTTAGGGACACAATGGACAGGACTTACCCACTGGCTATCAGCAAATGGATAGATAATACATGCCTCTAGAAGCTTCAGTATTTCCTTCCTTACCACTTCTTTCATCTTAGGATTTAATCGTCTTTGATGATCAATAACCGGTTTAGCGTCCTCTTCTAATTTTATCTTGTGTTGGCGTAAAGTGGGACTAATGCCTTTAAGATCATCCAGAGTATATCCAATAGCAGCATGGTGCTTCTTTAGAGTTTTCAATAGTTTCTCTTCTTCCCGCTCTGAAAGGTTAGCACTAATAATAACATGATATATCTTCTTCTCATCAAGATAAACATACTTAAGATTATCAGGTAAAGGTTTAAGTTCAAACACGAGATCACCCTTGGGTGGCGGAGGATCCCCTAGGATTTCAGCTGGCAAGTTGTTTTTCAATACGGGTCCCTGCTTAAAGAATATTTCATCTATTTCCCTTCTCTCATTCATATACATATCATTTTCATGGTCTAGCAGATATTATTCTAAAGGATCGTTAGGAGGCACAACAATAGAAGCAAGACCAATAATTTCATCCTTACTAGGTAATTCTTTAGCATGGGGTTGTCTACGAAATTTAGCAAAGTTAAAAACATGAGACATATCACCTGAACCAATAGTAATGATATCTTTCACGTAGTCTAGCTTAGCATTAACAGTATTCAAGAAGGGTCTACCAAATATAATGGGACACAAATCATCTTGTGGGGAACCAAGAATAGGAAAATCAGTAGGGTATTTAACTTTCCCACACAAGACTTCAACATCTCTAACAATCCCAATTGGTGAAATAGTGTCTCTATTAGCAAGCTTAATAGTGACATCAATACCTTTTAGCTCAACGGGTGCAATATCATGCATAATCTCATCACATAAAGAAATGGGTATTACACTCGCACTAGCACCTATGTCACATAAACCATGATAGCAATGATCTCATATTTTAACAGAAATAACAGGCAAGCCTACAACAGGTCTATGTTTATTCCTAGCATATGGTTTGGCTATTCTAGCAGCTTCCTCTTGGAGGTAAATAACATGTCCATCTAAATTTCCTACCAAGAGATCTTTAACCATAGCAACACTAGGTTCAACTTTAATTTGCACAGAGGTGTTCTAGTACTACTCTTACGAACCAAAGTTGAAGCTTTAGCATGATCCTTTATTCTAACAAGGAAAGGTGGTTTCTCAATATAAGCAGTAGGAACAATATGATCAACATTATAAGTGATAGTCTTTTCTTCAACTTTAACAAGTTCAACTACTTTTACTTCAATGGGAGGATGGTATTAAAACAACTTCTCCTTGGGAAGATCAACATGAGTAGCAAATGATTCACAGAAAGAAGCTACTATCTCAGAGTCAAGTCCATATTTAGTGCTAAACTCACGGAAAACATCGGTATCCATAAAAGCTTTAACACAATCAAACTTAGGGTCATACCTGACTCCCTACCTTCGCCGAGATCCCAATCTTCGGAGTTGCATTCAATTCTTTCCAATAAATCCCATTTGAATTCAACAGTCTTCATCATAAAAGAACCAGAACAAGAATTATCGAGCATGGTGCGATTATTGTGAGAAAGCCGAGCATAAAATTTTTGAATGACCATTTTTCTTGAGAGCTCATGACTGGGGCATGAATATAACATTGACTTAAGCCTCCCCCAAGCTTGAGCGATGCTTTCTCCTTCGTGAGGCCAAAAATTATATATATAATTACGATCACGATGAACCTGATGCATAGGGTAGAACTTCCGATGAAATTCCAACTTCAGCCGATTATAGTTCCATGATCCAATATCATCACATAGCCTAAACCATGTCAATGCGTCTCCCTTCAAAGATAAAGGGAATACCTTCTTCTTGATAACATCCTCAGGCATACCTCCAAGCTTAAATAATCCACAAACTTCATCCACATAGATTAGATGCAAATCGAGATGCAGTGTTCTGTCTCCTGTAAAAGGATTATCTAGCAGTTTCTCTATCATACCCGAAGGAATTTCAAAGAAAACATTTTCAATAGGTGCGGTAGGTTGAGGAGCAACTCTTTGCTCTTCTGGTCGGGGTGAAGATACCTCGAATAAGCCCCTCAAAGGATGATGAGCCAAGTAACAGTAAATTTCAGCACACTATATAAAATTTTCCTTACCAAATTCCACTTACCAAAATCGCTTCACTCCCCGGCAATGGCGCCAGAAAAGAGTCTTGATGACCCACAAGTGTGGGGGATCTATCGTAGTCCTTTCGATAAGTAAGAGTGTCGAACCCAACGAGGAGCAGAGGGAAATGATAGGCAGTTTTCAGTAAGGTATTTTCTGCAAGCACTGAAATTATCGGTAACAGATAGTTTTGTCATAAGGTAACTGGTAGCAAGTGACAAATAGTAAAAGTAATAAGATGCAGCAAGATGGCCCAATCCTTTTTGTAGCAAAGGACAAGCCTGTACAAACTCTTATATGAATGAAAACGCTCCCAAGGACACATGGGAATTATCGTCAAGTTAGTTTTCATCACGTTCATATGATTTGCGTTCGGTACTTTGATAATTTGGTATGTGGGTGGACCGGTGCTTGGTTGCTGTCCTTACTTGGACAAGCATCCCACTTATGATTAAAATCTAATACAAGCATCCGCAACTACAAAATAAGTATTAAGTTAAACCTAACCATAGAATGAAACAAGTGGATCCAAACCAGCCCCTTACGAAGCAACGCATAAACTAGGGTTTAAGCTTCTGTCACTCTAGCAACCCATCATCTACTTATTACTTCCCAATGCCTTCATCTAGGCCCAAACAATGGTGAAGTGTCATGTAGTCGACGTTCACATGACACCACTAGAGGTGAGACAACATACGTCTCATCAAAATATCGAACGAATACCAAATTCACATGACTACTTATAGCAAGACTTCTCCCATGTCCTCAGGAACAAAAGTAACTACTCACAAGACATAATATTATTTATGATCAGAGGGGTATTAATATGCATAATGGATCTGAACATATGATCTTGCACCAAGTAAACCAACTAGCATCAACTACAAGGAGTAATCAACACTACTAGCAACCCCCAGGTACAAATTTGAGGTTTGGATACAAAGATTGGATACAAGACATGAACTAGGGTTTGAGAGGAGACGGTGCTGGTGAAGATGTTGATGAAGATAACCCTCCCCAAGATGGGAGAGTTGTTGGTGATGATGGCGGTGATGATTTCCCCCTCACAGAGGGAAGTATCCCCGGCAGAACAGCTCCACCGGAGCCCTAGATTGGTTTCCGCCAAGGTTCCGCCTCGAGACGGAGGCGTCTGATCCCGAAAGCCTCCTTCCGATTTTTTTCCAGGTCAAAACACCTCATATAGGAGAAGATGGGCATCGTGAAGGAAATATGCCCTAGAGGCTATAATAAAGATGTTATTTGTATTTCCTTATATCATGATAAATGTCTTTTATTCATGCTAGAATTGTATTAACCGGAAACTTAGTACATGTGTGAATACATAGACAAAATAATATGTCCCTAGTATGGCTCTACTAGACTAGCTCATTGATCAAAGATGGTTATGTTTCCTAGCCATAGACATGAGTTGTCATTTGATCAAAGGGATCACATCATTAGGAGAATGATGTGATGGACAAGACCCATCCATTAGCTTAGCACTATGATCGTTTAGTTTTACTGTTGTAGCTTTCTTCATGACTTATACATGTTCCTATGACTATGAGATTATGCAACTCCCGAATACCGGAGGAACACCTTGTGTGCTATCAAACGTCACAACGTAACTGGGTGATTATAAAGATGCTCTATAGGTGTCTCCGAAAGTGTTCGTGGTGTTGGCATAGATCAAGAATAGGATTTGTCACTCCGAGTGTCGGAGAGGTATCTCTGGGCCCTCTCGGTAATGCACATCATAATAAGCCTTGCAAGCAAATGACTAATGATTTAGTCACGAGATGATGTATTACGGAACGAGTAAAGAGACTTGCTGGCAACGAGATTGAACTAGGTATTGAGATACCGACGATCGAATCTTGGGCAAGTAACATACCGATGACAAAGGGAACAACGTATGTTGTTATGCGGTTTGACCAATAAAGATCTTCATAGAATATGTAGGAGCCAATATGAGCATCCAGGTTCTGCTATTGCTTATTGACCGAAGAAGAGTCTCGGTCATGTCTACATAGTTCTCGAACCCGTAGGGTCCGCACGCTTAACGTTTGATGACGGTCGGTATTAAGAGTTTTGATGTACCGAAGGTAGTTCGGAGTCCCGGATGAGATCACACACATGACGAGGAGTCTCGGAATGTCCGAGACGTAAAGATTGATATATTGGACGACTATATTCAGACACCGGAAGTGTTCCGGAAAAGTTCCGGATTAAACCGGAGTGCCGGAGGGGTATCGGTACGCCCCGAGGGAACTAATGGGCCTCTTGGGCCCTTAGTAGAGAGAGAGAGAGGGCCGGCCAGGGCTGGGCCATGCGCCCCTCCCCCTTGGTTCAAATTGGACAAGGAAAGGAGGGGGCGCCCCTTTCCTTCTCCCTCTCCCTCTCCTTCCTTCCTCCTCTCCCTCTTGGCGGACTCCTACTAGGAATAGGATTGGAATCCTATTCCTAGTAGGAGTAGCCCTCCTAGGGCACGCCATAGGGGCCGGCCGGCCTCCCCCCTTGCTCCTTCATATACGGGGCAGGGGGCACCTTGATACATCCATTTTGCATCATGCTTATAAGTTGATATTTATTGCCTTATGGGCTGTTCATACATGTTTTGTCACAATACTTATGCCTTTTCTCTCTTATTTTGCAAGGTTTACATGAAGAGGGAGAATGCCGGCAGCTGGAATTCTGGGCTGAAAAAGGAGCAGACTCTAGAAACCTATTCTGCACAACTCCAAAAGCCCTGAAACTCCGCAGAACATCGTTTCGGAAAATATAAAAAATATCTGGCGAAAGAAACACACGAGAGGGGCCACCGGCTGGCCTCGAGGGTGGGGGGCGCGCCCCCCTTCCCAGGGCGCGCCCCCTGCCTCGAGGGCCAGCCGACAGGCCCCCAGAGCCCATCTTCTCCTATATGAGGTGTTTTGACCTGGAAAAAATCATAAGGAGGCTTTCGGGACCAGACGCCGCCGTCTCGAGGCGGAACCGAGGCGGAAACCAATCTAGGGCTCCGGCAGAGCTGTTCTGCCGGGGATACTTCCCTCCGAGAGGGGGAAATCGTCACTGCCGTCATCACCAACAACTCTCCCTTCTTGGGGAGGGCGATCTTCATCAACATCTTCACCAGCACCATCTCCTCTCAAACCCTAGTTCATCTCTTGTATCCAATCTTTGTACCCAAACCTCAGATTGGTACCTGTGAGTTGCTAGTAGTGTTGATTACTCCTTGTAGTTGATGCTAGTTGGTTTATTTGGTGGAATATCATATGTTCAGATCCATTACACATATTAATACCCCACTGATCATGAACAATATTATGTCTTGTGAGTAGTTACTTTTGTTCCCGAGGACATGGGAGAAGTCTTGCTATTAGTAGTCATGTGAATTTGGTCTTCGTTCGATATTTTGATGAGATGTATGTTGTCTCTCCTCTAGTGGTGTCATGTGAACCTCGACTACATCACACTTCACCATTATTTGGGCCTAGAGGAAGGCATTGGGAAGTAATAAGTAGATGATGGGTTGCTAGAGTGACAGAAGCTTAAACCCTAGTTTATGCGTTGCTTCATAAGGGGCTGATTTGGATCCATATGTTTCAGGCTATGGTTAGGTTTACCTTAATACTTATTTTGTAGTTGCAGTTGCTTGCATTAGAGGTTAATCATAAGTGGGAAGCTTGTCCAAGTAAGGGCAGTACCCAAGCACCGGTCCACCCACATACCAAATTATCAAAGTACCGAACGCGAATGAGATGATCGTGATGAAAACTAGCTCGACGATAATTCCCATGTGTCCTCGGGAGCGCTTTACCTCGCATAAGAGTTTGTCCAGGCTTGTCCTTTGCCACACAAAGGATTGGGCCACCTTTCTGCACCTTATTTACTTTAACCTTTTATTACTTGCTACCAATTACCTTATCACAAAACTATCTGTTACATATAATTTCAGTGCTTGCAGAAAATACCTTACTGAAAACTGCCTATCGTTTCCTTCTGCTCCTCGTTGGGTTCGACACACTTACTTATAGAAAGGACTATGATAGATCCCCTACACTTGTGGGTCATCAAGACTCTTTTCTGGCACCGTTGCCGGGGAGTGAAGCGCCTTTGGTAAGGAAAAATTTATATAGTGTGCTGAAATTTATTGTCACTTGTTACTATGGCTCAAAATCCTTTGAGGGGCTTCTTCGTGGTATCTTCACCCCGAGCAGAAGAGCAAAGAGTTGCTCCTCAACCTACTGCACCTATTGAAAATGTTTGCTTTGAAATTCCTTCGGGTATGATTGAGAAACTGCTTGAAAATCCATTTACAGGAGACGGAACACTGCATCCCGATTTACATCTAATCTATGGGGATGAAGTTAGTGGATTGTTTAAGCTTGCAGGTATGCCTGAGGATGTTATCAAGAAGAAGGTCTTCCCTTTATCTTTGAAGGGAGATGCATTGACATGGTTTAGGCTATGCGATGATATGGAGTCATGGAACTATAATCGCCTGAAGTTGGAATTTCATCAGAAGTTCTACCCTATGCACCAGGTTCATCATGATCGTAATTATATTTATAATTTCTGGCCTCGCGAAGGAGAAAGCATCGCTCAAGCTTGGGGGAGGCTTAAGTCAATGTTATATTCATGCCCCAATCATGAGCTCTCAAGAGAAATGATCATTCAAATTTTTTATGCTCGGCTTTCTCATAATAATCGCTCCATGCTCGATACTTCTTGTTCTGGCTCTTATATGATGAAGACTATTGACTTCAAATGGGATTTATTGGAAAGAATTAAACGCAACTCCGAAGATTGGGATCTCGACGAAGGTAAGGAGTCAGGTATGACCCCTAAGTTTGATTGTGTTAAAGCTTTTATGGATACCGATGTTTTCCGTGAGTTTAGCACTAAGTATGGACTTGACTCTGAGATAGTAGCTTCTTTCTGTGAATCCTTTGCTACTCAAGTTGTTCTCCCCAAGGAGAAGTGGTTTAAATACCATCCCCCTATTGAA
Organism: Secale cereale; assembly: GCA_902687465.1. NCBI lineage: Eukaryota > Viridiplantae > Streptophyta > Magnoliopsida > Poales > Poaceae > Secale > Secale cereale. The sequence goes on from LR738709.1 coordinate 596,577,549, forward strand.
GTAAAAGTAGTTGAACCTATTAAAGTTGAAGAAAAGACTATCAATTATAATGTTGATCCTGTTATACCTACCGCTTATATTGAGAAACCACCTTTCCATGTTAGGATAAAAGATCATGCTCAAGCTTCAACTGTAGTTCATAAGAGTAATACTAGAACACCTACACCCTCTGAGCAAATTAAAGTTGAACCTAGTGTTGCTATGGTTAAAGATCTCTTGGTAGAAGATTTAGATGGACATGTCATTTACCTCCAAGAAGAGTCTGCTAGAATAGCCAAACCCAATGTTAGGAATAAACATAAACCTGTTGTAGGCTTGCCTGTCATCTGTTAAAGATAGGAGATCATTGCTATCATGGTTTATGTGACGTAGGTGCTAGTGCGAGTATTATCCCTCTTGATTTGTATAACGAAATTATGCATGATATTGCACCTGTTGAGTTAGAAGGGATTGATGTTAGTATTAAGCTTGCTAATAGAGATACTATTTCACCAGTTGGGATTGTTAGAGATATTGAAGTCTTGTGTGGGAAGGTTAAATACCCCGCTGATTTTCTTGTTCTTAGTTCCCCACAAGATGCTTTCTATCCCATTATATTTGGCAGACCCTTCTTGAATACTGTTAATTCCAAGATAGACTACGTGAAAGATATTGTCACTGTCGGATTAGGGGATATGTCTCATGATTTTAACTTTCCTAAATTCCGTAGACAACCCCTTAAAAAGGCACCACCTAGTAAATATGAAATTATTGGTCTTGCTTCTATTGCCGTGCCACCTAATGACCCTTTAGAACAATACTTGCTAGACCATGAAAATGATATGCATATGAATGAGAGAAGGGAGATAGATGAAATATTCCTTACACAGGGACCCGTATTGAAAAACAACTTGCCTGTTGAAATCCTAGGGGATCCTCCTCCACCCAAGTGTGATCCCGTGTTTGAACTTAAACCTTTACCTGATAATCTTAAGTATGTTTATCTTGATGAAAAGAAGATATATCCTGTTATTATTAGTGCTTACCTTTCAGAGCAGGAAGAAGAAAGGTTATTGAAAACTCTGAAGAAGCACCGATCTGCTATTGGATATACTCTGGATGATCTTAAGGGCATTAGCCCCACTATATGCCAACACAAGATAAAATTGGAAGAAAATGCTAAACCAGTTGTTGATCATCAGCGACGGTTAAATCCTAAGATGAAAGAAGTGGTGAGGAAGGAAATACTAAAGCTCCTAGATATAGGTATTATCTATCCAGTTGCTGATAGTCAGTGCGTAAGTCATGTCCATTGCGTTCCTAAGAAAGGAGGTATGACTATTGTCCCTAATGATAAGGATGATCTGATCCCGCAAAGAGTAGTTACAGGTTATATGATGGTAATTGATTTACATAAGTTAAATAAAGCTACTAAGAAAGATCATTACCCCTTACCATTTATTGATCAAATGCTAGAAAGGTTATCCAAACATACTCATTTCTGCTTTCTAGATGGTTATTCCGGTTTCTCTCAAATACCTGTGTCAAAAGGGGATCAAGAAAAGACCACTTTTACTTGTCCTTTTGGTACCTTTGCTTATAGACATATGCCTTTTGGTTTATTTAATGCACCTGCTACCTTCGAAAGATGCATGATGGCTATATTCTCTGATTTTTGTGAAAAGATTGTTGAGCTTTTCATGCTTGATTTCTTCATTTACGGAACTTCTTTTGATGATTGCTTAAGCAACCTTGATCGAGTTTTGCATAGATGTGAAGACACTAACCTTGTCTTGAATTGGGAGAAGTGCCACTTTATGGTTAATGAAGGCATTGTCTTGGGACATAAAATTTATGAAAGAGGTATCGAAGTTGACAAAGCTAAAGTTGATGCCGTTGAAAAGATGCCATGCCCTAAGGATATCAAAGGTATACGAAGTTTCCTTGGTCATGCCGGGTTTTATAGGTGGTTCATTAAGGACTTCTCGAAAATCTCCAGGCCTCTGACTAATCTCTTACAAAAAGATATTCCTTTTGTCTTTGATGATGATTGTCTAGATGCATTTGAAATACTTAAGAAAGCATTGATCTCTGCACCTATTGTCCAGCCTCCTAACTGCAATTTACCCTTTGAGATTATGTGCGATGCTAGTGATTATGTTGTAGGAGCTGTTCTAGGGCAAAGAGTTGATAAGAAATTGAATGTTATCCACTATGCTAGCAAAACTCTAGATAGTGCCCAAAGAAACTATGCTACCACTGAGAAAAAAATTAGCAGTTGTATTTGCTTGTGATAAGTTTAGACCCTATATCGTTGATTCTAAAGTAACTATTCACACTGATCATGCTGCTATCAAATACCTTATGGAAAAGAAAGATGCTAAACCTAGACTTATTAGATGGGTTCTCTTGCTGCAAGAATTTGACTTGCATATTATTGATAGAAAGGGAGCTGAGAACCCCGTAGCAGATAACTTGTCTAGGTTAGAGAATATACTTGATGACCCACAACCTATTGATGATAGCTTCCCTGACGAACAACTAGCTAATTACATTGTTGCTAAGTTTATACCACCTAGCTTCACATACCAGCAAAAGAAAAAGTTCTTCTATGATTTGAGGCATTACTTTTGGGATGACCCACATATTTATAAAGAAGGAGTAGATGGTATTATTAGACATTGTGTACCTGAGCATGAACATGAACAGATCCTATGCAAGTGCCACTCTGAAGCTTATGGAGGACACCATGCGGGAGACAAAACTGCACACAAGGTATTGCAATCCGGTTTTTATTGGCCTACTCTCTTCAAGGATGCCCGTAAGTTTGTCTTATCATGTGATGAATGTCAAAGAATTGGTAATATTAGTAGACGTCAAGAAATTCCTATGAAGTATTCACTTGTTATTGAACCATTTGATGTTTTGGGCTTTGATTATATGGGACCTTTTCCTGCCTCTAATGGGTACACACATATTCTAGTTGATGTTGATTACGTTACTAAGTGGGTAGAAGCTATTCCAACTAGTAGTGCTGATCATAACACCTCTATTAAGATGCTTAAAGAAGTTATATTTCCGAGGTTTAGAATCCCTAGATATCTAATGACTGATGGTGATTCACTCTTTATTCATGGTGCTTTCCGTAAGATGCTTGCTAAGTATGATGTCAACCATAGAATTGCATCACCTTATCACCCACAGACTAGTGGTCAAGTAGAACTAAGTAATAGGGAGTTGAAATTAATCTTGCAAAGACAATTAATAGGTCTAGAAAGAATTGGTCCAAGAAACTGGATGATGCATTATGGGCCTATAGAACTGCATACAAAAATCCTATGGGTATGTCTCCATATAAGATGGTATATGGAAAAGCTTGTCACTTACCTCTTGAGCTAGAACATAAGGCATATTGGGCTATCAAAGAGCTTAATTACGATTTCAAACTTGCCGGTGAAAAGAGGTTATTTGACATTGGCTGTCTCGATGAATGGAGAACCCAGGCCTATGAGAATGCCAAGCTGTTTAAAGAAGAAGTTAAAAGATGGCATGACAAAAGGATACAAAAGCATGAGTTTAACGTAGGTGATTATGTCTTGCTATTCAACTCTCGTTTAAGATTTTTTGCAGGGAAACTTCTCTCCAAATGGGAAGGACCTTACATTATCGAGGAGGTCTATCATTCCGGTGCCATAAAAATCAACAACTTCGAAGGCACAAATCCAAAGGTAGTGAACGGTCAAAGAATCAAACATTATATCTCAGGTAATCCTATAAATGTTGAAACCAATATTATTGAAACCGTAACCCCGGAGGAATACATAAGGGACACTTTCCAGAATGATTCAGCCTCCGAAAAGGAAGAGGTATGTGATACGGTAAGTAAACCGACTCCAAAACAGTTCTAAAGGTATTTTTTTCTCCGTTTTGGAATATTTAGAAAATAAGAAAAATAAACCGCAGTCCGGAAGAGATACGAGGCACCCTCGAGGGTGGAGGGCGCGCCCCCCTTCCCAAGGCGCGCCCCCCTGCCTCGAGGGCACCCCGTGTGTCCCCTGGACTCCGTTTTCTTGTGGGTTACTCCTTTTGTTCGGGAAAAATTCATTATATATACCCCCGAAGGTTTTGACCTTTGTATCACGCAAAAATCCTCTGTTCTTGTTTCGAACTGTTCCTGTCGTAGATAAAGTAGCATGTCTTCCCAGGATTCAGAGGGAGAAAGCTATGTGGCTGATTCCCTTGCTAACCGTAAAGTCTATGGGGATTGGGACCATTATGGTTGGACCACGGAAGAAGAAGAAGATCATGATGCAAAGAAGAAGGACTGGACTAGCTCAGATGAAGACGAAGTCCCACTACCTCAACCTGGAGACATGCACGTGGAGTTCAAAAAGTCAAGCCTCCCAGACAGAGTAAAGAAACCTAAGATTGAATTTATCCCTTTTAACCTCTTGTAGGAGAACAAGCAAGCACTATGCAAGAAGATATTATATATTGAGCAAGAGATCAATGATCTAAAGGAGCAAAATTCTGCCCTTAAGCGAAAGCTGAGGTAGAAGTCTCCATCCTCACCACCCCCGAAGAAGGAGACATAATCATATGGGTATGGGCACTCCCCTTGGCAACTGCCAAGCATGGGGGAGTGCCTCGGTATCATATCACCATCACTCCTATCGTTACCGTTTTACTTAGTTCGATCCTTTTGGTAGTATCTTGATCTATTAGAATAAAGTTAGCATGATCTAGTTGTGAGCTTTTGCTTTGTGAGCTTTATCCTTTGTAATCGAGTCCGTGAGCTATATAATAAAGATTAGTGTTGAGTCAAGGGCTTGATTTCCTCACTTGGGTCATCATAAAAAGAAAGAAAACATAAAGAGTATCAAAGAGATCATATCAATCTTATGGGAAGTAATGACTTCACATACAAGAGTATGATAAATAAAAGTTGTTGGGAGGTGACAAACATAGTTTTGGTCATCGTTGCAATTGATAGGAAGTAATAAAAGAAAAGAGGTTTCACATACAAATATACTATCTTGGACGACTTTTATAATTGTGAGCACTCATTAAAATATGACATGCTAAAGAGTTGATGTTGGACAAGGAAGACAACATAATGGGTTATGTCTTGTTATATCTGAAATAAAGTATATTGTCATGGATCATCCAACATGTTGAGCTTGCCTTTCCCCTCATGCTAGCCAAAACTCCCCGCACTAAGTAGAGATACTACTTGTGCTTCCATATATCCTTAAACCCAGTTTTGCCATGAGAGTCCACCATACCTACCTATGGATTGAGAAAGATCCTTCCATGTAAGTTGTCATGTTGCAAACCCGCTAAAATATGTATGATTTATTAGCGTGGGAGAAATTAGCTTTATACGATCTTGTGATATGAAAGTAATAAAAGCGATGGACTGCATAATAAAGGTCCTTATCACAAGTGGCAATATAAAGCGAAGTTCCTCTATGCTAAGACTTTGTGCATCCAACCATAAAAACACATGACAACCTCCGCTTCCCTCTACGAAGGGCCTATCTTTTATTCTTGTCTTATAAGTGTCGAGGTGGATTCCACCTTTCCTTTTTACATTTTATCCTTTGGCAAGCACATTGTGTTGGAAAGATCCTGACATATATACCCACTTGGATGTAAGTTTTCATGATCTATTACTGCTGACATTACCCTTGAGGTAAAAGGTTGGGAGGCAACAGCATAAGCCCCTATCTTTCTCTGTGTCCGATTAAAAGTCCATAAACATAAGTATTGCGTGAGTGTGAGCAATTGTCAAAGACTATATGATAGTTGAGTATGTAGGCTTGCTGAAAAGCTCTTATATTGACTCTTTCCGATGTTACGATAAATTGCAATTGTTTCAATGACCGAGGCCAAAGTTTGTTAGTTTCCAATGAAGTTTATGATGCATACTTGATATTGTGGATGAATTGTTACTTTAGCATAAGAATCATATGAATATATTTATATAAGTTGATGTTATGAGAATGATCATGATGCCCTCATGTCCGTATTTTGTTTTTATCGACACCTCTATCTCCAAACATGTGGACATATTTTTCGATATCGGCTTTCACTTGAGGACAAGCGAGGTCTAAGCTTGGGGGAGTTGATACGTCCATTTTGCATCATGCTTATAAGTTGATATTTATTGCATTATGGGCTATTCATACATGTTTTGTCACAATACTTATGCCTTTTCTCTCTTATTTTGCAAGGTTTACATGAAGAGGGAGAATGCCGGCAGCTGGAATTCTGGGCTGAAAAAGGAGCAAACTCTGGAAACCTATTTTGCACAACTCCAAAAGCCCTGAAACTTCATAGAACATCATTTCGGAAAATATAAAAAATATCTGGCAAAAGAAACCCACGATAGGGGCCACCGGCTGGCCTCGAGGGTGGGGGTGGGCCCCCCTTCCCAGGGCGCGCCCCCTGCCTCGAGGGCCAGCCGGCAGGCCCCCGGAGCCCATCTTCTCCTATATGAGGTGTTTTGACCTGGAAAAAATCATAAGGAGGCTTTCGGGACCAGACGCCGCCATCTCGAGGCGGAAACCAATCTAGGGCTCCGACAGAGCTTTTCTGCCGGGGATACTTCCCTCCGGGAGGGGGAAATCATCACCGCCGTCATAACCAACAACTCTCCCATCTTGGGGAGGGCTATCTTCATCAACATCTTCACCAGCACCATTTCCTCTCAAACCCTAGTTCATCTCTTGTATCCAATCTTTGTACCCAAGCCTGAGATTGGTACCTGTGGGTTGCTAGTAGTGTTGATTACTCCTTGTAGTTGATGCTAGTTGGTTTATTTGGTGGAAGATCATATGTTCAGATCCATTATGCATATTAATACCCCTCTGATCATGAACAATATTATGTCTTGTGAGTAGTTACTTTTGTTCCTGAGGACATGGGAGAAGTCTTGCTATTAGTAGTCATGTGAATTTGGTCTTCGTTCGATATTTTGATGAGATGTAGGTTGTCTCTTCTCTAGTGGTTTCATGTGAACGTCAACTACATGACACTTCACCATTATTTGGGCCTAGAGGAAGGCATTGGGAAGTAATAAGTAGATGATGGGTTGCAAGAGTGACAGAAGCTTAAACCCTAGTTTATGCGTTGCTTCGTAAGGGGCTAATTTGGATCCATATGTTTCAGGCTATGGTTAGGTTTACCTTAATACTTATTTTGTAGTTGCGGATGCTTGCATTAGAGGTAAATAATAAGTGGGAAGCTTGTCCAAGTAAGGGAAGCATCCAAGCACCGGTCCACCCACATACCAAATTATCAAAGTACCGAACGCGAATCAGATGATCGTGATGAAAACTAGCTCGACGATAATTCCCATGTGTCATCGGGAGTGATGACCCACAAGTGTAGGGGATCTATTGTAGTCCTTTCGATAAGTAAGAGTGTCGAACTTAACGAGGAGTAGAAGGAAATGATAGGCAATTTTCAGTAAGGTATTCTCTGCAAGCACTGAAATTGTAGGTAACAGATAGTTTTGTGATAAGGTAATTGGTAGCAAGTGACAAACGGTAAAAGTAAATAGGTGCAGAAAGGTGGCCCAATCCTTTCTGTAGCAAAGGACAAGCCTGGACAAACTCTTATGCAAGGTAAAGCGCTCCCGAGGACATATGGGAATTATCGTCAAGCTAGTTTTCATCACGATCATCTGATTCACGTTCGGTACTTTGATAATTTGGTATGTGTGTGGACTGGTGCTTGGGTGCTGCCCTTACTTGGACAAGCCTCCCACTTATGATTAACCTCTAATGCAAGCATCCGCAACTACAAAAGAAGTATTAAGGTAAACCTAACCATGGCCTGAAACATATGGATCCAAATCAGCCCCTTACGAAGCAACGCATAAACTAGGGTTTAAGCTTCTGTCACTCTAGCAACCAATCATCTACTTATTACTTCACAATGCCTTCCTCTAGGCCCAAATAATGGTGAAGTGTCATGTAGTCGACGTTCACATGACACCACTAGAGGAGAGACAACATACATCTCATCAAAATATCGAACGAAGACCAAACTCACATGACTACTAATAGCAAGACTTCTCCCATGTCCTCAGGAACAAAAGCAACTACTCACAAGACATAATATTGTTCATGATCAGAGGGGTATTAATATGCATAATGGAACTAAACATATGATCTTCCACCAAGTAAACCAACTAGCATCAACTACAAGGAGTAATCAACACAACTAGCAACCCACATGTACCTATCTGAGGTTTGGATACAAAGATTGGATACAAGAGATGAACTAGGGTTTGAGAGGAGATGGTGCTGGTGAAGATGTTGATGAAAATAGCTCTCCCCAAGATAAGAGAGTTGTTGGTGATGACGGCTGTCGGTGTACTAGGATAGGGGTACCTTAGTACCCCAACTTGTGCACGGGCAGTAGCAGCTTCCCGTGGCAGGGCTTACCACGTGCTCGCCAAGAACCGTTCTGGTCCCTATGAAGCCATTCAAGAACAAAGTATACAAGTCAGAAGATCAAGGCCCCGGCAAGAGGAGCTTGCCGGGAAGGCCGCACCAGGCTCAAGGTTATCACTTTAGCACAAGACCATGGCAAGAGGAGCTTGCCAGGAAGGCCAAGGAATACATATCTCAAGAAATGCCTCGGCGCATCATGCGCCCCGGCAGGACCCGGAGAGCGACAAGCCTCCGGGCCTGGCAAGATCACAACCCCGACAAGGTGCTTGCCGGGGAAACCTATGTTGTGTGCCCGCGCTCCAGCTCATCTGCCCACGCGTCGCCCTGGGGCCCTTCCAGAGGCACGTGGCAGACGGCTGTGCAGCCTGGGGCACACGGTGGCAAGCCACGGTGACGAGGCTACCGCCGTGGCGAGCGGAGAAGCATGGACGGACGCTTTTGGGGGCGACGGCGACGGGCATTTAATGCCCTTGTCCCCCACTGTCAAAGTTAGGTGAAGACCACTGTTCATGCACTGTTCATGCACTGTTGCAACTACCACCAAAATTACACTTTTACCCTCCTCTACATTGACACCTGTCGGTGACCCCTTTGAGCTATAAAAGGAGGCCCATGCACAACGTAGAGGAGGTTCGATCCCAGAAACTCGCACACTCTCTCGCTCGGTGTAGCTGGTACTGTAGATCTTCAAGCTCCCGAGCCCAAAAACTTAATACAACCAAGGCAGGAGTAGGGTTTTACGCGTCCTCGCGGCCCGAACCTGGGTAAACTGCCCGCGTGTGCTCCTCGATCTGCTCTCCATGCTCCCTCCGCTTCCTTACCGCAACGTAGAAGGGGCTCCGGTCCCATAGGTGCTCATGGGAGGACAGTTTCCCCCGACATCTTTGGCGCGCCAGGTAGGGGGCATCGAGGTTGTGCGAACCTGATCCGGCGCTCACGCGGGCGCAACCTTCAGCGACTTCACCAACTTCATCAACCTCATCGACAGCACCAACATGCCTCCGAAGAAGAAGGCTTTGGAGGTCGGAGGCCCGTCCGCGTCAATCCCACCGCCACCAGAACCAACGGTTGGTGGAGGAGACGCCGGCGGGAGGGTGACCGCCGGTGAGGAGACTCACGGCGCCACCAAGTCCAAGGACAAGACAGACGACCGGGCGAACTCCAAAGCCTCGGTGTCAGTACACGCCCCACGTCCCTCCCAGGAGGTGCAAGACCCGCAGCGGCGTGGTACGGGAGGTACCATACGCTTGCTGGGGCGTAGCCAAGCCGGAGGATCGCGAGATGCTCAAGGCCAGCGTGCTGGTACGAGCAAGGCGCGGTCGCCGGGGCGGGAACATGCTCCTTCTAACGCTGTTAGAAGTCCGAGCGTGTCCCGCTCCTCGCACCGTTCGCCGCCGCTCCCCTCCTCTCCAGCAGAAGCTCTAGCAAGAGCACAGCTGCTCCTCGACTTCCCTCCAGCGGCAGATAAAGTCGAAGACTGGAGGGCGACGATCCAGAGCCTCATCGCCTTCGCCAACAACGACACACCGCAGCAGCCGGCAACGTCGCGGCTGCGACAAGTCGACCAGACGGAGGCCGATGGAGACAAGACCGCCGGGGGTGCAACTACCGTGCACTCCCCGCCGCGGAAGCAGAAATCGCCACCCCGCCGGATCAACGTCGATGACGACTCTACGACGTCGTCGGATCCGCGGGCTCGCCGCGACCAACGCCAAGTCCTAGACGACAGGCGGCAAGAGGACGCTCGGACCCGTATCGAGCGTCGACGAGAAGCCCGAAGACAGTCAGATCAGCATGCTGGGACCGCTGTCGACGCGCACGCGCCCGGTGAACCAGGCGACTTGCCGTACGCGGCAGGTTGCCCTGCGTTCACTCGTGAGCTGCGGCAAGTCCAGTGGCCCAGCATGAAGAATTTCAAGCCCGACGTACCCGAGAAGTACGACGGCAAGACACACCCCTCGGAGTTCCTCAGCATCTACACCATTGCGGTGCAGGCTGCCGGGGGACGCGACGAGAAGATCCTCGCCAACTACTTCCCGCTAGTGCTTAAGCCAAACGTCCGGTCTTGGCTTATGCACTTGCCGGAGAACTCCATCTCTTCATGGGCGGATCTGTGCCACCAGTTCGTTGGCGCCTTCACCGGCGGCCACAAACCCCACGGCCAAGAGAGCGATCTCCACATCCTCGCCCAGAAGGAGGGAGAGTCCCTGCGCAAGTACATACAAAGATTCAGCCGCGTCCAGCACAACATTCCCGACATCCACCCTGCCGTGGTTATCAGCGTGTTTCACCAGAACGTGCGTAACCGCCGGATGAGGGAGGAGATGGCCATGACCAAGATCCAGGATGTCAGCGAGCTCTACGCTCTGGCTGACAAGTGTGCGCGCGCCGAAGAGGGGAGGAGACTCCCCGGAGAGGATACTAGCGCAGGAGGAAGCGACAGTGAAGACGCCGCCCCGGCAAGGAAAAGCCGGCGGCGGAACAACAGAAAGAAGAAGTTACAAGGGTTACCTTCGCGGACTTCTTCGACGAGGGGGTCCCTCGCCAGGGAATTCTCCCTTGGCGGCGGAGTAGTGGCCCCTGCTGGCGGAGGGCCGCCTGCGCCCTCCCTTGGCGGGGTGCACACCCTTGTCGGGCTACTCGCCCTTGGCGGAGTGCCCGTCCTTGGCGAAGCATTCTCCCTTGCCGGGGAGTTCATCCTTGGCGGGGAGGGTGGAGCAAGTGGCTCGTCGGGGGCGACCTCCTGGCGCCCGTGCGGCTGCGGCTCCACTTCTGCACAAGATAACAAAACATCAACCAAGATGATAACCTCAAGCGCACCAATCAAGCAGAAAGATGAATACCGGACTTACGCTGGGGGCTGCTCCTCGGAGCAGCAGGCTGATCCGGCAAGCTCGTCGCCGGCGCGTCGCTTGTCGCCACGACGGGCTCGTCGTCCTCAATGTTGACCATAGGGATCTTGGCCCTCTTCGCCATCCGCTGGGTCAAGGTCCTATGAAGCAAAACAAAGGCAAGATCAGAACCAAGCAAGAAAAACCAAGACAAAATCAAAGAAACCAAAAGAATTGCAAGTACTTACTCCTCTTCTTCTTCGTCGGAGCTGAGGGCGGAGAAGTCAAACTCCTCCTGGGGCGCTTCCGCGCGAGGAGTAGGAGGAGAAGGCTCCCTCGGGCGCTTGGCGGTCTCCGGGGCTACGGGCTGTGAAGACCCAGCCCCCGTCGTCGCCGAGGACCGAGGGGCAGAAGGAGCACCCGTTCCGCTCCGGGAAGATCCCCCTCCGCTTGGCGCTCGAGCACGGGGCGCCTCCTTGACGACTTCGCTCGTCTTGGTGGCGCGCATCGCGCGGCGCGCCGGCTACTGTCGGGGCGCCTGCGGCCTCGCCATCTCAGTTGCCTTGCGGAGGCGCTTCTTCGGTTGCTGCGGAGGGCTTGCCGGAGGCGGAGAGTTCTCCGAGGATGAGGAGGCATCGTCCTCAAGATTCAGAGATCCACCGGAGTCTTCATCGGAATCTCCAGCCTCGGCGTCCTCCTCCTCCTCGGCAGACCCGCTGGACTCAGTGCCATGCCCGGCGACCTCGCTCCCCCCGGCAACCTCGCTCGTCCCGGCAAGCTTCACGGAAGGCTCCCCGGCAAACTCCTCGGGCGCAATCTTCAGCAGTTTGAGGATTTCCGCCTCCTCTGCTTGACTCACTGCGTCCGCGGCCGCTGCCTCGTCCACAGTGTATCCAAATTCGCCCGCAGCTACAGCTGCGGTGGCTTCCTCCATCCTGGTGGCGATGTAAGCCACATCCTGATCAGTAGTATCCCGGGTGAGGCCTTTCTTCTCCTCGGAATTGCGGGGCGTCTCGACCAAGTTGTCAAAGAAGGTCAGCACGGTCTCCGGTGGGGGCTCCAGCAAGGTGGGGACGACGCCATGGGAGTCGCACGCGGGCATCATCGCGCGTATGGAATCTCGGGCAGTGCTGTTGCACAGCGGCACCACTCCCCGGGAAGGTCTGAACCACTCCGGGTGGGCGGGGTCATGCTTGAAGAGCTCCCGAACCATCCCCTTCAACTCCAAGACGGTGAAGTTGTAGTTCAATCCAGGGCGCAGCCTCATGATGTCCGCCGCGTTGCCGAATTCCCAGGCAGGCCTCTTCCTTTCTTGTAAAGGGGCGATGCGGCGGCGGAGGAAATCTGCTCCAACTTCTCCAACAGTCAGATTGGCGACCCGGAGACGAATGATCCTAATGAGGGCGATCTGAAGCTTGCTGTCCTCCGGGGCCAATTCATTCCAGTCCCTGCCGCGCACTATGGCAGTCTTGCGCGGCGAGGTAAAGGGCTCAGGATTAGCTTCCAGCACCCAGCACCAATCGGCTCTCCACTCTTCCCACTTGCCGCGGAGCTCTCCCTTCAGGTACGAGTCCTTCCTGTTCAGCCTGAAGATCCAGGAGATGCCGCCGGAGAGGGGAGCACCAGACTCTACTCTAGGCATGAAGAAATGGCGGAAAAGAGCTACATTTGGATGAACCCCAACATAGTTTTCGCACAGATGTGCGAAAACGGCCATCGTAAGGATGGCGTTGGGGGTGAAATCTAGGAGCTGGAGGCCATACGTATTCATTACATCGCAAAAGAACTCCGAGTACGGAGGGCACAAACCACAGCGGAAGAATGCGGCAAAGAAAAAGTACCCGCCGGGGAACATGTCAGCGGCGACGGCGGGGAGGACTCTGGTGCGGGGATGAGCTTTGGTCTCCAGAACAAATAGTATTTGTCCCGAAGCTCCCTCGCGCCAAGCCTTGGCGCGAAGACCACGTGCTTCTTCCGCAGGGCTGCCAGCTTCGCCGCCTGCTCGGACTTCTCCTTCTTGGCCTTGTCGCTCTTCGCCTTATCGCTCTTCGGAGCCATGGCGGGGGCGGCGAGGAAAGAGGCGAGGAGGTTGACGGTGCCGTGGATGGGGGAGACGGCGGAGGAAGGGCGGGGCTTGGCTCTCTGTCAAGCTGAGGGGAGGCAGAGGGCGACGGGGGTTTCTGGAGAATCAAGACGCAATGAAGACGATGGAGGGAACTGCCCCTGCTTCCTCAGCTTTTTAAGGGGGAAGTGGGGGACGTTCCGCATTTCCCTTTAAAGAACAGGCCACGATCTCTCCCACGACGCCGCAATCGATGCGTGCCGTTTGGGAGGGATGCGGCGGATACGGAAGGGGATACGGCTTGCCGTGGGCCGCGCGTGCCCGTGCACTGTCTTGGGCCTGGCGCAACAGCGCTCGGCACCGTGTGTGGCCCAGGCCCGGGGGCTCCTGTCGGTGTACTAGGATAGGGGTACCTTAGTACCCCAACTTGTGCACGGGCAGTAGCAGCTTCCCGTGGTAGGGCTTACCACGTGCTCGCCAAGAACCGTTCTGGTCCCTATGAAGCCATTCAAGAACAAAGTATACAAGTCAGAAGATCAAGGCCCCGGCAAGAGGAGCTTGCCGAGAAGGCCGCACCAGGCTCAAGGTTATCACTTTAGCACAAGACCCTGGCAAGAGGAGCTTGCCAGGAAGGCCAAGGAATACATATCTCAAGAAATGCCTCGGCGCATCATGCGCCCCGGCAGGACCCGGAGAGCGACAAGCCTCCGGGCCCGGCAAGATCACAACCCCGGCAAGGTGCTTGCTGGGGAAACCTACGCTGTGTGCCCGCGCTTCAGCTCATCTGCCCACGCGTCGCCCTGGGGCCCTTCCAGAGGCACGTGGCAGACGGCTGTGCAGCCTGGGGCACACGGTGGCAAGCCACGGTGACGAGGCTACCGCCGTGGCGAGCGGAGAAGCATGGACGGACGCTTTTGGGGGCGACGGCGACGGGCATTTAATGCCCTTGTCCCCCACTGTCAAAATTAGGTGAAGACCACTGTTCATGCACTGTTCATGCACTGTTGTAACTACCACCAAAATTACACTTTTACCCTCCTCTACGTTGACACCTGTCGGTGACCCCTTTGAGCTATAAAAGGAGGCCCATGCACAAAGTAGAGGAGGTTCGATCCCAGAAACTCGCACACTCTCTCGCTCGGTGTAGCTGGTACTGTAGATCTTCAAGCTCCCGAGCCCAAAAACTTAATACAACCAAGGCAGGAGTAGGGTTTTACGCGTCCTCGCGGCCCGAACCTGGGTAAACTGCCCGCGTGTGCTCCTCGATCTGCTCTCCGTGCTCCCTCCGCTCCCTTACCGCAACGTAGAAGGGGCTCCGGTCCCATAGGTGCTCATGGGAGGACAGTTTCCCCCGACAACGGCGGTGACGATTTCCCCCTCCCGGAGGGAAGTATCCCCGGCAGAACAGCTCTGCCGGAGCCCTAGATTGGTTTCCGCCTCGGTTCCGCCTCGAGATGGCGGCGTCTCGTCCCGAAAGCCTCCTCCTGATTTTTTCCAGGTCAAAATGCTTCATATAGGAGAAGATGGTCACCTGGGGCCTGATACGTCTCCAACTTATCTATAATTTTTTATTGTTCCATGCTATTATTTATGAAGTCTTAGTTTAATGGGCTTTATCATTCACTTTTATATCATTTTTCGGACTAACCTACTAACCCAAAGGCCCAGTCCAGATTGCTGTTTTTTGCCAATTTCAGGGTTTTGCAGAAGAGGAATATCAAATGGAGTCCAAACGGAATGAAACCTTCGCATGAGATATTTTTGGAGAAAATCACGCGAGATAGACTTCGGGGCCAAGCCAGAGGACAGGGGGCCACCCTCGAGGGTGGGGGGCACGCCCCCCTTCCCAGGGGGCGCCCCCTGCCTCGAGGGCAGTCCCGGTGGCCCTTGGTGCCCCTCTTCCTCCTATATATGCCTACGTACCCCAGAAACTCCATACACAAAGAGAAAACCCTAATTCCACCGCCGTAGCTGCTGTTCCCGTGGAGATCCCATCTTGGGGCCTGTTCCGGGAGGGGGATCCATCACGGAGGCCTTCATCTTCATCATCATCGCCGTCACCATGAGTTTATGAGTAGTTTACCTCAGACCTTCGGGTCCATAGCTAGTATCTAGATGGCTTCTTCTCTCTCTCCTGATCTCAATACAAAGTTCTCCTCGGTCTTCGAGGAGATCTATTCGATGTAATCTCTTTTTGCGGTGTGTTTGTCGAGATCCAATGAATTGTGAGTTTATGATCAATGTTATCTATGAAAGATATTTGGTTCTTCTCTGAACTTTTTATGTGTGCTCATAATATCCTTGCAAGTCTCTTCGAATTATTGGTTTGGTTTGGCCTACTAGATCTATAGTTCTTGCAATGGGAGAAGTGCTTGGCTTTGGGTTCAATCTTGCGGTGTCCTTTCCCAGTGACAGTAGGGGCAGCAAGGCACGTATTGTATTGTTGCCATCGAGGATAAAAAGATGGGGTTTTCATCATATTGCTTGAGTTTATCCCTCTACATCATGTCATCTTGCTTAAGGCGTTACTCTGTTCGTATGAACTTAATACACTAGATGCATGCTGGATAGTGGTCGATGTGTGGAGTAATAGTAGTAGATGCAGAATTGTTTCGGTCTACTGGTCTCGAACGTGATGCCTATATACAATGATCATGCCTAGATAATCTCATAATTATTCGCTTTTCTATCAATTGCTCGACAGTAATTTGTTTACCCGCCGTAGAATATCGCTATCATGAGAGAAGCCACTAGAGAAAACTATGGCCCCCAGGTCTATCTCTATCATATTACTTTCCCGTTAATTTCTTTTGCCGTTGTTTATTTGTTGTTTTATTAAACCAAAAATACCAAAAATATAAACTATCATCTCTATCAGATCTCACTTTCGTAAGTGACCGTAAAGGGATTGACAACCCCTTATCGCGTTGGCTGCGAAGTTCTTATTTGTTTGTGCAGGTGCGAGGGACTGGCGCGTGGTCTCCTACTGGATTGATACCTTGGTTCTAAAAAACTGAGGGAAATACTTACGCTACTGTGCTGCATCTCCCTTTCCTCTTCGAGGGAATACAACGCAAGCTCAAGAGGTAGCATGAAGAATTTTTGGCGCCGTTGCCGGGGAGGCTTACGCAAAAGTCAGATACCAAGTACCTATCACAAACCCTTATCCTTCGCATTACATTTATTTGCCTCTCGTTTTCCTCTCCCCCACTTCACCTTTGTCGTTTTATTCGCCCTTCTTCCGCCGTGTGTTTCTCGTTCGCTTGCTTCTTGTTTGCTTGTGTGTTGGATTGCTTGCTTGTCATCATGTCTAGCACACCTATCATTATCACCACTCCCGAGAGTGAGGTCCTCAACTTTAAACAAAGGGAGGGAGAAAATTAAAAGATGCCTGGTATAGAATTTGAAATGCTCAAGATAAGTCTAATAGGAAGCATTCCACTTCTGTGCTTCTTCGCAATTTTTATGTTGGCATAACTCCATGGAATAGATTTATCCTAGATACCATTACCGGAGGGAATTTCTTGGGTAGCCACACCGTTGATTCTTATAAGGCCATAACTGAATTATTTGGCTTGCCACCTCTTACGGTTAATGGGACCGTTTTAACTTTGGAGCATGTTATGCAAAGGCTAGAAATTATTGAGAACAAAGTTGCTACAGTAGAATTGTTAGAGAGCTCGGATAGAAAAATTCACAATGAAATTACCCAATATGGATCCAAGGTAGGAGTTGTTCTGAAAAATCTTAAGGAAAAAGAACCCATGGTTAATGAAAAGCTAGATCAGGATTCTACTAGAATCAATAAGCTTGAGGATGTTATCACTAATGTGGGTTCCCCTCTTTCCGCTATAAAAATTACTCCAAATACCTCCACTAAAATATCTAAGTTCGTGTATGTCCCTAAAGACAAGGGTGAAACTTCTAGACTTGCGGATCTAAAATCCATAAGTGTTCATCGTAATTTTCTCACTTTTGCAAGAGACCCTTTTGACACTTTAGAATTTATTGATTTCTTGCCCAAGAGTTTGATTATTCATAGGGACAAAGAAGTGCCCAAGAATCATAAGTGCTTAATCAAAGAATTGCCTTCCAAAGATGGCAATACCTAGATCTATCCTTTATCGTGCCTAGCCAGGGGCGTAAAACGATAGCGCTTGTTGGGAGGCAACCCAATTTTTTGTTTTTTGTTTTTGTTGCTGTTAGGGAATAAATATTGCATCTAGCCTCTGATTAGATGTGTTTTCATGTTTTGTTTAGTGTTTGTGCCAAATAGAACCTTTGGTAAGACTTGTGTGAAGTTTATTTGATCTTGCTGTGAAAAACAGAATCGTTAGCGCTCGCTAAAGTAGTCTTCAGATTTTTACTGGAGCGAGCTTTGTAGTTAATTCTTTTTGCTGCTGATTGGTAGACAAATTGCACAAATTTAACAATTTAGTTTGAATTTTTTGGAGTTCCATAAGTAGGCGAACCCAGCAGATTACTACAGACTATTCATTTTTTGACAGATTCTGTTTTTCGTGTGTTGTTTGCTTATTCCGATGCATCTATGAGTAATATTGGAGGATATGAACCATAGAGAACTTGTAGTACAGTACATTTAACACCAATATAAACAAGGAGTGAATTCCTCACTGTACCTTTGAGTGGTGGTTTGATTTCTCTTACTAACGGAGCTCACGAGAATTTTTGTCTAAGTTTTGTGTTGTGAAGTTTTCAAGTTTTGAGTATTGCTTTGATGGACTATGGAACAAGGAGTAGAAAAGGCTAAGATTGGGGATGCCCTTGGAACCCCAAGTAAATTCAAGATAATCAAAAGCCTAAGCTTGGGGATGCCCCGGGAAGGCATCCCCTCTTTCGTCTTCATCCATCGGTAACTATACTTGGAGCTATATTTTTATTCGCAACATGCTATGTGTTTTCCTTGGAGCGTCTTGTATAATTTGAGTCTTTGCTTGTTAGTTTTCCACAATCATCCTTTCTGGACACACCTATTTGATAGAGTTAAATATGCCCTAGAAATTGTTAGAACACTCTATATGCTTCACTTATATCTTTTGAGTTGAATAATTTTTGCTCTAGTGCTTCACTTATATCTTTTAGAGCACGGTGGTGGTAATATTTTGTAGAAATTGTTGAACTCTCATGATTCACTTAGATCTATTTGAGAGTCTATTAAAACAGCATGGTAAAGTGTTTAGGCTAAAGAAACTAGTCTTCACATGATAAACATCCAATGTCAATGTAGTAAAAAAATTCACATCAAGTGCATTGAATAGAATGAGATGTTGGATGCTTGATAATTGTTTTGAGACATGAGGATAGTGATATTAGAGTCATGCTAGTGGAGTAATTATGAAATTGAGAAATATTTGTGTTAAGGTTAGTGAATCCCGTAGCATGCACGTATGGTGAACCGTTGTGTGACTAAGTTAAAGCATGAGGTATTTGTAGAGTGTCAACTTTTGTGTGGAGGTCGGGGGCGCGCGATGGTTAACTCCTACCAACCTCCCCCCTAGGGGCATGCGTTGATTGATTTGTTTTGATGACTCGTAGATTTTTGCAATAAGTATATTAGTTCTTATGACTAATGTTGAGTCCATGGATTATACACACTCTCACCCTTCCACCATTGCTAGCCTCTCTTGTACCGCGCAACTTTCGCCGGTTCCATAAACCCACTATATATCCTTCCTCAAAACAACCACCATATTGTTCCTCAAAACAGCCACCATACCTACCTATGATGGCATTTCCATAGCCATTCCGAGATATATTTCCATGCAACTTTCCACCGTTCCGTTCATATGACACGCATCATACTGCCATAGTGCCATGCATGATCATGTAGTTGACATAGTAGTTGTGGAAAAGCCACCATGCATAATTTTTCATACATGTCACACATGATTCATTGCTTATACCGGTACACCGCCGGAGGCATTCATGTAGAGTCATATTTGTTGTAGTATCAAGTTGTAATATCGAGTTGTAATAAAAAGTGTGATGATCATCATTACTAGAGCATTGTCCCGTCTGAGGAAAGGCCAATAAAAAAAGGGAGATGGCCCCAAAAAAATATAGAGAGGGGCTAATAAAAATATATGAGAAAGCCCCTCCAAAAAGAGAGAGAGAGAGAAAAGAGAGAAGGGACAATGCTACTATCTTTTTCCACACTTGTGCTTCAAAGTAGCACCATGTTCTTCATTGTAGAGAGTCTCATGCTTAGTCACTTTCATATACTAGTGGGAATTTTCATTATAGAACTTGGCTTGTATATTCCAACGATAGGCTTCCTCAAATTCCCTAGGTCTTCGTGAGCAAGCAAGTTGGATGCACACCCACTAGTTTCTTTTGTTGAGCTTTCATTCATATTTAGCTCTAGTGCATCCGTTGCATGGCAATCCCTACTCACTCACATTGATATCTATTGATGGGCATCTCCATAGCCCGTTGATACTCCTAGTCGATGTGAGACTATCTCCTTCTTTTTGTCTTCTCCACAACCACCTCTATTCCACCCATAGTGCTATGTCCATGGCTCACGCTCATGTATTGCGTGAAAGTTGAAAGGTTTGAAAAGATAGAGCAGGAAAACAAATGCTTGGCTGAAATCGGGGTTGTGCATGATATGAATATTTAGTGTGATAACGAGGGAGCATAGCCAACACTATATGATTTTGTAGGGATAACTTTCTTTAGCCTTAGTATTTTGAGAAGACGTGGTTGCTTCGTTAGTATTGCTTGAAGTATTGTTATTTCTTATGTCAATATAGACTTTTATCTTGAATCCTTCAGATCTGAACATTCATGCCACAATTAAGAGAATTACATTGAAAAACTATATTGGTTAGCATTCCACATCAAAAATTCTTTCTTTATCATTTACCTACTCGAGGACGAGCAGGAATTAAGCTTGGGGATGCTTGATACGTCTCCAACGTATCTATAATTTTTTATTGTTCCATGCTATTATTTATGAAGTCTTAGATGTTTAATGGGCTTTATCATTCACTTTTATATCATTTTTGGGACTAACCTACTAACCCAAAGGCACAGTCCAGATTGCTATTTTTTTTGCCTATTTTAGGGTTTTGCAGAAAAGGAATATCAAACGGAGTCCAAACGGAATGAAACCTTCGCAGGAGATATTTTTGGAGAAAATCACGCGAGATAGACTTCGGGGCCAAGCCAGAGGACAGGGGGCCCATCCTCGAGGGTGGGGGGCGCGCCTCCTTCCCAGGGAGCGCCCCCTGCCTCGAGGGCAGGCCCGATGGCCCCTGGTGCCCCTCTTCCTCCTATATATGCCTACGTACCCCAGAAACTCCATACGCAGAGAGAAAACCCTAGTTCCACCGCCGTAGCTACTGTTCCCCTAGAGATCCCATCTTGGGGCCTGTTCCGGGAGGGGGATCCATCACGGAGGCCTTCATCCTCATCATCATCGCCCTCACCATGAGTTTTTAGTAGTTTACCTCAGACCTTCAGGTCCATAGCTAGTATCTAGATGGCTTCTTCTCTCTCTCCGGATCTCAATACAAAGTTCTCCTCGGTCTTCGAGGAGATATATTCGATGTAATCTCTTTTTGCGGTGTGTTTGTCGAGATCCGATGAATTGTGAGTTTATAATCAAGGTTATCTATGAAAGATATTTGGTTCTTCTCTGAACTTTTTATGTGTGCTCATAATATCCTTGCAAGTCTCTTCGAATTATTGGTTTGGCTTGGCCTACTAGATCTATAGTTCTTGCAATGGGAGAAGTGCTTGGCTTTGGGTTCAATCTTGCGGTGTCCTTTCCCAGTGACAGTAGGGGCAGCAAGGCACGTATTGTATTGTTGCCATCGAGGATAAAAAGATGGGGTTTTCATCATATTGCTTGAGTATATCCGTCTACATCATGTCATCTTGCATAAGGCGTTACTCTGTTCGTACGAACTTAATACACTAGATGCATGCTGGATAGCAGTCGATGTGTGGAGTAATAGTAGTAGATGCAGAATCGTTTCGGTCTACTTGTCTTGGACGTGATGCCTATATACAATGACCATGCCTAGATAATCTGATAATTATTCGCTTTTCTATCAATTGCTCGACAGTAATTTGTTTACCCGCTGTAGAATATCGCTATCATGAGAGAATCCACTAGAAAACTATGGCCCCCGGGTCTATCTCTATCATATTACTTTGTTAATTTCTTTTGTCGTTGTTTATTTGCTGTTTTATAAAACCAAAAATACCAAAAAATACAAACTATCATCTCCATCAGATCTCACTATCGTAAGTGACCGTAAAGGGATTGACAACCCCTTATTGCGTTGGCTGCGAAGTTATTATTTGTTTGTGCAGGTGCGAGGGACTGGCGCGTGGTCTCCTACTGGATTGATACCTTGGTTCTCAAAAACCGAGGGAAATACTTACGCTACTGTGCTGCATCTCCCTTTCCTCTTCGAGGGAATACAACGCAAGCTCAAGAGGTAGCAGGGCCCACCGGCTGGCCCTCGAGGCAGGGGGGCGCGCCCTGGCAAGGGAGGCGCGCCCCCCACCCTCGAGGCCAACCAGTGGCCCCCCTCGTGGGTTTCTTCCGCCAGGTATTTTTTATATTTTCCGAAAAAATGTTCTGTGGAGTTTCGGGGCTTATGGAGTTGTGCAGAATAGGTTTCCAGAGTTTGCTCCTTTTCCAGCCCAGAATTCCAGCTGTCGGCATTCCCCCTTCTTCATGTAAACCTTGCAAAATAAGAGGGAAAAGGCATAAGTATTGTGACAAAACATGTATGAACAGCCCATAATGCAATAAATATCAACTTATAAGCATGATGCAAAATGGACGTATCAACTCCCCCAAGCTTAGACCTCGCTTGTCCTCAAGCGAAAGCTGATATCAAAAAATATGTCCACATATTTAGAGATAGAGGTGTCGATAAAAACAGAATACGGACATGAGGGCATCATGATCATTCTCATAACAGCAACTTATATAAATATAGTCATATGATCATTATGCAAAAGTAACAATTCATCCACAATATCAAGTATGCATCATAAACTTCATTGGAAACTAACAAACTTTGGTCTCGGTCATTGAAGCAATTGCAATTTATCGTAACATCGGAAAGAGTCAATATAAGAGCTTTTCAGCAAGCCTACATACTCAACTATCATATAGTCTTTCATAATTGCTCACACTCACGCAATACTTATGTTTATGGAGTTTTAATCGGACATAGAGAAAGATAGGGGCTTATGGTGTTGCCACCCAACCTTTTACTTCAAGGGTAATGTCAACAGTAATAGATCATGAAAACTTACATCCAAGTGGGTATATATGTCAGGATCTTTCCAACACAATGTGCTTGCCAAAGGATAAATTGAAAAAGGAAAGGTGGATTTCAGCTTGACACTTATTGTTGGGGAACGTAGTATTTTAAAAATTTCCTACGATCACGCAAGATCTATCTACTAGATGCATAGCAATGAGAGGCGAGAGTGTGTCTACGTACCCTCGTAGACCGGGAGCGGAAGCGTCAAGTGACGCGGTTGATGTAGTCGAACTTCTTCACGATCCAACCGATCAAGCACCGAACATACGGCACCTCCGCGTTCAGCACACGTTCAGCTTGATGACGTCCGACGAGCTCTTGATCCAGTTGAGCTTCACGGGAGAGTTTCGTCAGCACGACGGCGTGGTGACGGATATGATGAAGTTACCGGCGCAGGGCTTCGCCTAAGCACTGCGACAATATGACCGAGGTGTGTTTCTGTGGAGGGGGGCACCGCACACGGCTAAAACAATTCAACGTGTGTGTCTTTGGGTGCCCCCTGCCCCCGTATATAAAGGAGCAAGGAGGAGGCCGGCCGGCCCTTCTATGGCGCGCCAGGGAGGCAATCCTACTAGGATTAGGATTGCAATCCTATTCCTAGTAGGAGTCCACCAAGAAGGAGAAGGGGGAAAGGAAGGAGAAGGAAAGGGGCGCCGGCCCCCCTCCTTCCTTGTCCAATTCGGATCAAGGGGTGGGGGGAGCGCGGCCCAGCCATGTCCCTCCTTCCCTCTTTCTCCTACGGCCCATTAAGGCCCATAGCTTCCCTAGGGGTTCCGGTAACCCCCCCCCCCCGGTACCCCGGTTAATTCCGAAACTTTACGGAACACTTCCGGTGTCCGAATATAGTCGTCCAATATATCAATCTTTACGTCTCGGACATTCCGAGACTCCTCGTCATGTCCGTGATCTTATCTAGGACTCCGAACTACCTTCGGTACATCAAAACTCATAAACTCATAATATCGATCATCATCAAACGTTAAGCGTGCGGACCCTACAGGTTCGAGAACTATGTAGACATGACCGAGACTCATCTCCCGTCAATAACCAATAGCGGAACCTGGATGATCATATTGGTTCCTACATATTCTACAAAGATCTTTATTGGTCAAACTGCATAACAACATACGTTGTTCCTTTTGTCATCGGTATGTTACTCGCCCGAGATTCGATTGTCGGTATCTCAATACCTAGTTCAATCTCGTTACCGGCATATCTCTTTACTCGTTCCGTAATACATCATCTCGTGACTAACTCATTAGTCATTTGCTTGCAAGGCTTATTATGATGTGTATTACCGAGAGGGCCCAGAGATACCTCTCCGACACTCGGAGTGACAAATCCTATTCTTGATCTATGCCAACACCACGAACACTTTCGGAGACACCTGTAGAGCATCTTTATGATCACCCAGTTATGTTGTGACGTTTGATAGCACACAAGGTGTTCCAACGGTATTCGGGAGTTGCATAATCTCATAGTCATAGGAACATGTATAATTCATGAAGAAAGCAATAGCAGTAAAACTAAACGAGCATAGTGCTAAGCTAACGGATGGGTCTTGTCCATCACATCATTCTCCTAATTATGTGATCCCGTTGATCAAATGGCAACTCATGTCTATGGCTAGGAAACATAGCCATCTTTGATCAATGAGCTAGTCTAGTAGAGGCATACTAGGGACATACTGTTTTGTCTATGTATTCACACATGTACTAAGTTTCCGGTTAATACAATTCTAGCATGAATAAAAGACATTTATCATGATATAAGGAAATACAAATAACATCTTTATTATTGCCTCTAGGGCATATTTCCTTCAGTCTCCCACTTGAACTAGAGTCAATAACCTAGATTACAAAGTAATGATCCTCACACCCATGGAGTCCTGGTGCTGATCATGTTTTGCCCGCGGAAGGGGCTTAGTCAACGGGTCTGCAACATTCAGATCCGTATGTATCTTGCAAATCTCTATGTCTCCTTCCTTGACTAGATCGTGGCTGGAATTGAAGCGCCTTTTGATGTGCTTTGTTCTCTTGTGAAACCTGGATTCCTTCGCCAAGGCTATTGCTCCAGTGTTGTCACAAAAGATTTTCATTGGACCCGATGCACTAGGTATTACACCTAGATCGGATATGAACTCCTTCATCCAGACCCCTTCATTTGCTACTTCCGAAGCAGCTATTTATTCTGCTTCACACGTAGATCCCGCCACGACGCTCTGCTTGGAACTGCACCAACTGACAGCTCCACCGTTTAATAAAAATACATATCCGGTTTGTGACTTAGAGTCATCCGGATCAGTGTCAAAGCTGGAATCGACGTAACCGTTTACGACGAGCTCTTTGTCACCTCCATACACGAGAAACATATCCTTTGTCCTTTTCAGGTATTTCAGGATGTTCTTGACCGCTGTCCAGTGATCCACTCGTGGATTACTTTGGTACCTCCCTGCTAGACTTATAGCAAGGCACACATCAGGTCTGGTACACAACATTGCATACATGATAGATCCTATGGCTAAGGCATAGAGAATGACTTTCATTTTCTCTCTATCTTCTGCAGTAGTCGGGCATTGAGTCTTACTCAACTTCATACCTTGTAACACAGGCAAGAGCCCTTTCTTCGACTGATCCATTTTGAACTTCTTCAAAACTTTATCAAGGTATGTGCTTTGTGAAAGTCCAATTAAGCGTTTTGATCTATCTCTATAGATCTTGATGCCTAATATGTAAGCAGCTTCTCCAAGGTCTTTCATTGAAAAACTCTTATTCAAGTATCCTTTTATGCTATCCAGAAAATCTATATCATTTCCAATCAACAATATGTCATCCGCATATAATATCAGAAATGCTACAGAGCTCCCACTCACTTTCTTGTAAATACAGGCTTCTCCAAAAGTCTGTATAAAACCATATGCTTTGATCACCTCATCAAAGCGTATATTCCAACTCCGAGATGCTTGCACTAGTCCATAGATGGATCGCTGGAGCTTGCATACTTTGTTAGCTCCTTTTGGATCGACAAAACCTTCTGGTTGCATCATATACAACTCTTCTTTAAGATATCCATTCAGGAATGCAGTTTTGACACCCATTTGCCAGATTTCATAATCATAAAATGCGGCAATAGCTAACATGATTCGGACAGACTTAAACATCGCTACAGGTGAGAAAGTCTCATCGTAGTCAACTCCTTGAACTTGTCGAAACCCTTTCGCAACAAGTCGAGCTTTGTAAACAGTAACATTACCGTCTGCGTCGGTCTTCCTCTTGAAGATCCATTTATTTTTGATGGCTTGCTGATCATCGGGCAGGTTAACCAAAGTCCACACTTTGTTCTCATACATGGATCCCATCTCAGATTTCATGGCCTCAAGCCATTTTGCGGAATCTGGGCTCATCATCGCTTCCTCATAGTTCGTAGGTTCATCATTGTCTAGTAACATGACTTCCAGAACTGGGTTGCCGTACCACTCTGGTGCGGAACGTACTCTGGTTGATCTACGACGTTCAGCAGAAACTTGATCTGAAGTTTCATGATCATCATCATTAGCTTCCTCACTAATTGGTGTAGGAATCACTGGAACTAGTTTCTGTGATGTTCCACTTTCCAATTCGGGAGAAGGTACAATTACCTCATCAAGTTCTACTTTCCGGAGAATGGAGTTTTAGTCATCTTGCCCATGAGGCATGGTTCGCAAGCACCAAGTGATTCATAATCAAGTGATTCCAAAAGTCCATCACTATGGAGTTTCTTCATGCGCTTTACACCAATATGACATAAACGGTAGTGCCACAAATAAGTTGTACTATCATTATTAATCTTGCATCTTTTGGTTTCAATATTATGAATATGTGTATCACTACAATCGAGATCCAACAAGAATAGACCACTCTTCAAGGGTGCATGACCATAAAAGATATTATTCATAAAAATAGAACAACCATTATTCTCTGATTTAAATGAATAACCGTCTCGCAACAAACAAGATCCAGATATAATGTTCATGCTCAACGCTGGCACCAAATAACAATTATTTAGGTCTAAAACTAATCCCGAAGGTAGATGTAGAGGTAGCGTGCCGACGGCGATCACATCGACTTTGGAACCATTTCCCATGCGCATCGTCACCTCGTCCTTAGCCAATCTTCGTTTAATCCGTAGTCCCTGTTTCGAGTTACAAATATTAGCAACCGAACCGGTATCAAATACCCAGGTACTACTACGAGCATTAGTAAGGTACACATCAATAACATGTATATCACATATACCATTGTTCACCTTGCCATCCTTCTTATCCGCAAAATACTTGGGGCAGTTCCGCTTCCAGTGTCTAGTTGTAATGCCCAGGATGGAATTATACCTCCTACGTGTCGAGGCACGACTTAAAGGCATAAGTCCATCCTAGAATGATTCAAGTTTGGTATCTTTGCACAACTCATGTAAAAGAGGGATTAAAAATACAAAAGGAGATAGTTGGCTTACACTCGCCACTTCACACAATACATTACATAAACAACCATCATACAGAACATCACAACCCGACTACGGGTGAAGAACCAAAGAAAGATACCAAAACAACATAAAGCCACAGGTCAGGATCGAATCCTAGTAGAAACCACTACTGAACATCGAAACGTCACAAGCAAACGGCCACACTCTTCAACGAGCTCCTGGTGAAGCATTGAACCAACTCCTGCATCAAACTCGGCTGAACCTGCATCTGGTGTGGTGAAGTAACTGTGAGCCACAGAGGACTCAGCAATCCCGTTCCCGGGTAACAAGACTATTTAAGCCTTGGGTGAGGATAAGGCTGAAGAAAGAATATGAGGTGAAGGAACAAACAAGAGTCTGCAGCAGCAACTAGCACTAACTTACGTAAAAGAGAGCGAGAAGAGAAGAGCATCGGTCGAAAGATGATCAAGAAGTGATCCTAACTAAAGCCGGTCAAACATAACCCCACCGTGTTCAACTCCCGAATCCCTATTCGGAAAATGACAGTCACGGTACACACGCTGGTAGTGTATTGAAACATTGTGTCAAGTTATCTACAACCGGAATTAACAAGCTCCCATCTGCCACATAACCGCGGGCACGACTTTCGAAAGTTCAAACCCTGCAGGGGTGTTCCAACTTGGCCCATCACAAGCCCACGATCCGCGGAGTCGCAACTCCATAGTTGGGAAGACCCGAGTATTCTCGGAATCCCGTGCTCAAGTTAAACCGAACTAAGGTAAGGCTAATCCAGCAAATCCTCCCGGCGTGTCGACACCCTGATAGTAGCCGCGCGTATCTAGGTCTCAGGACACGACCGGATGGGCGATCCCACGGGTTTTTACCAAACCTTGAGTTTCCTCGAGGTGGCCCCGCGTAACCCCCGTTTCGGACCAACACTCATGTGGAGCACTGGCCCGGGGTTGTTGAATTAAGAATAAAAGAGGGTTTGCAAGGCCCTTATGCAAGTTTTATTAGTTTGTTATTAGGCAAATAGTACCAATGTTGGGATTTGCTGGAAAAGACTTAGCACTTAGCGGTTTATCAAGGGGGTCCCATACACCCCAACCGTGTTAGGAACGCATAATCAAGGAACATAATACCGGCTTATACGGATCCTAACGGCACGAGTGGAACAAATCACCAAGCAAAAGGCTTAGCCTTCCACCCTGCCAGTATATAGATGATTTCATTTTTAAGCATTTATATAGTGTGATATAACCCAACCAAACTTCATCATGAAGCAAGCATCTTCAATCTTCACCTGCAACTAACAATGCTATAAGAAGGGCTGAGCGAAGCGTACTTAGCCAAGCAACGGTTTGCGTAGGTAGGGTGGTTAAACATGGCAATTGGTTACAAGTAGGAGGCTGACAAGAAGAACATGGGCATCGAGGCAAAACTAAAGAACGATACTCTAGCAAGAGGCAAAAATAGTAATGGTATCCGGGTTCGGTCATCTTGCCTGGGATTCCACAAGGGAGAAGAACGGATCCAAGAAGAAGACGGAGCAACAGTCAAGCGGATCCTCACAACTCCGGAACGAAACCGAAGCTAACAAGAGAAGCAACCGGAAAGAAAACAAACAACGCGGTAAACACACAAATCATAAACATGGCATACGATGCACAAACAAGTATGATGCATGTCCGGTTTAAATATGCAAGGCATGGCAAAGTGCACAAACAAAGCTACAAGTTAAGTGGAGATCAATATGCAACGAGTTGCATATTGACGAAACACCACATTTTAATTATTTAGTTGACTCTCGTTATTTACAAGACAAGGTTAAAATGTTTTAACATGGCAAGAGGTGAAGCATAAAGAAACTACACTATTAAGGCATTTTAAATGAGGCCGGAAAATAACAACATATCCGGAAAATCCCCATGAGCATGTTTAATAATTATAAGCAACAACAATTCACACATATTAATGTTGTTAACATGATGCGGATGACATGATCAAGTTAATGCAAGTTTTATTAAAAGGTTGACAATTAACAAGATAAGAAGCATTTGTCACCGTGGTGGAAAGAAAGGAGTGCCACGGCAATGATCCGAAAATGATGCAACGCATCATATCGGTACCGGTAACTCGTTGAGAGACCGGTGCAAAAGGTGACGAAGCGAGTCAAACGAGATGATGGGGTGATCCCGTTGCCGGGTTCCCACGAGTCGGTGACGAGGCAACCGAGGAACATGACAAAAGGTGGAACGGCACGAAGCACACACGAGAAGCATTTCATACAACACAACAAGCATGCATCTCACGGGTCACGTCTCGGGGTTATACCTTCGAAGCGTGCGTTTCGAGGCGGTTCGAGCTCGTCGAGGGACGTAGTGGAAGAAGTCGTTCCGCGAGTCGGGGAACACGTTAACGTAGAGGAAGTAGTCATACACGGCCGAAGAGGAAGAAGTCGTTCACGTGGCGGTAGTTGTACTCGGGCGACGGTAGAGGAAGTAGTGGTACTCGGCGACGGTAGTTGTACTCGTGGCGACGGTAGACGTTCGGGCCGTAGATGTACTCGGTCGTCGCGGTACACGTTTGTAGATGTTCATCCGTCATCGTGTAGGTGTTCCCGTTCGTAGAGGTACACGCCATCGGAGGGGTACTCGTTTAAGACGTTCCGTAGGGGTACACGGGCGACGGTAGGGGTACTTGGTGAATTCTTCGTTTCCGGGCGACGGTAGAGGTACACGGCGACGGTAGTCGTTCGGGTCGTCGATGTCGGGGTACTTGTCGCGTCGGCGTTCGTAGTGGTACTTGGGGGTTCCCGTTCACGTATTCGTTCTCGAGCTCGTAGCCGTTCAACATCACGTGTAGAGGTACTTGGTCGGGTCGCCGGTAGTTGTACTTATATCCGGAGGGGTACTTGGGGTCTCGGTCTCGTACACGGGTTCCCTGTCAAAATCACAACAAGGCAACACAACGAAACGCAAAACAGGAGCAAACACGACAGGGACAGCACTGAGACGAGGCCACGGCAGCAGCTCCTTTCCACGGGAGGAGGAGGCCGGGCGCACTGGACGGTCGAAGCAACGAGGAGGAGGCACACGGGGGCGACCTGCTCTGGCTGGCAGGGAACGGAGGCAGGGCGCGGGAGGCCCTCGCCGGCGCTGGGGAAGTCGAGGCAGGGGCGGCCTCGAGGACGAAGGGAGGGCCCTGCGGCGCTGCTGCCTGAGGACGGCCGCAGGCAGAGGCGATCCTGGCCGCGGCGTCGCTCGGGGACGGACGAGGCAGGGCCGTAAGGGAACGGAGAGGGAGCTCCAGCGCGAGGACGGCGCTCGCGGGGCAGCGGAGGACGTTGCTGGGCACTGGCCCGGCCTGGCCGCTGGACGAAGGAAGGGCGCTCCGGCTCGGCGCCGCGGGAGCCTGAGGCGAGGCACGTCGCTCGGGGACGGGCGCTCGGGCAGGGGCTCCTGGCCGGGGGCGCTCGGGCCGCTGCTGCTGGCCGACCGGAGGAACGGGGCGACGCGGAGAGGGTTCGAGGGGAGCGAGGGAAAAAGGACAGAGAGGGAAAAGCGGGATTGGGGAACGGGCAGAGAGGTGAGCGAGAGGGTGCGGCGGCGGCTGAGGGAGAGAAGAGTGCGAGGCTGGGAGTAGCTCGGGGGTTAGGGTTAGGGGAAGGCTGCGGGCTGGAGTTTGGGCCGAAGTGGCCTAGAGGAGGGAGGAGGGAAAGATGGGCCTGGGAAGGCCTAGGGAGGCCCAAGAGGCGGTTGTCTCTTAATAAAGAGAGAAAAGAAAAGAAAAAAAAGATACAAAGAAAGAAAGAAAAAGATAAAGGGGTTAGGGGCAGAATTAGCACACGAGGTCAAAATCCCCGGGCTCACAAAAATGCCAGGGATTTAATAAAATTAGAAGGAGGTTTTTGGAAGGACCTAGAAACACTGAAAAGAATTAGGCAAGGTTTGGAAAGAGAAGCTCCAAGTGGAAAAGACAATGGGGAATTTATGCAAGTGTGTTATGGTGATTCCGGAGCAATGGAATATTATTTATATAGCTCCCTAAAATAATGAGAGACTTTTATATGTTATAAAGAGAAGTCACCTTCCCTCGATTTAAATGGACCGAAGGTCCACACGATTTATTTAGGTTGAGATGCAAAAATAAAATATGACATGATGGCATGATGACATGATGCAATGCAAAAATAAATAACACAAGCACAAAGAACCACACGGGCAACCCGGAACATCTGGAATCTTCTGGAAGCTTCTGGAATCTTCTGGGACGTCGGTCTCGGGCGTCACAACTCTCCCACACTAACAGAGGATCTCGACCCGAGATCCTAGAGATAACACCGGGTAAACGGAAGAGGAAGAGGTAAAACAAAGTTGCTTCTTTGACAGACGAGTGAAACCAAAGAACCTTGAGAGGTTGAACAAAAGAAAGAAGAATATGAAAACTCCGTTAGAAAAGAGTAACAAGGAGCACAATGAGAACCTTGTAGGTTGAAAGACATTAAACAAGAGCTCACGGACCAAAAGAATAAGAAACCGCAACGGTATAGCCAAGGAATAAGAATGGCAGAATTCGGACAGCACTCCGTCTGAAAATGGAAGGAAATGAACAAAAACTTGCCAAGTTGAGATGATACTTGATGAAAATAACAACACATTGTCTCCGAAACAATGAAAGAATGGCACAAGGGGTTAAGAAAGATTCAGACAGCACTCCGGTTAAGAGACAGGCAAAAACATGAAAAGATGAGGGAACTAGAATTAAGAATACCACACTCCGGTTAAATGGACAAGCAAAGGAAAGAACAAGATCTCGATAAAAAACGAGATGATGGTTAAAGAGAGTAATATCACAAAGCCTCCGGAATGAAAGAATAGATGCTAGATCGTTGGAAAGAAAAGATCGAAGAAGAAGATGACAACTTCTCCCACGAATGAATTAGAAAATCCTCCTTACGGAGAAGGGTTGAACGGTGTTGATGGAAAAATCAACAACGAAAAGAATAAGCTCGAAGTGGGCTTATGGAAAACATCTCAAAATTAAGAGGTGACAACCAGCCACTAACAGAAACAATTGCTTGGATCGAGATCAACAAGGAGATGAAAAGCTTATTTCACCGGAATGATAAATGAAGAACTTGGGTCATTTATAAGCACCACAATAACAACAATCCTTAGGGAAAGCTTTTAGGTGAAATACAACCCAAGATAACTCCAATGAATAAATTGAAGTGTTGGAAAGATCTCTTGAACAAAGGAAAAAGATGGGTTTAATTATCTCATTCCTGACAACTTGTGAATCATGAAACATGAAGGATTGACAAGAATGACATAACACCATCTGAAAAGATAAGGTAGAAAGAATTGCAATTGGAAAGCATGATGAAGAATGCTTGAGCTCCAACAAGAATCTTGATGAAGACTTCGAGGATGAATTAAAATATGGTGATGAACCACCATGAGAACTCCGGTAATGAAAGCATGAGAAGTGAAAGAAGAAAAGAATAAGATTCAAAGCCTCTGATGAATTAGATGGAGCTTTGAAATGATATAATTGAAATAACTTGGAGCTCCGGAAAACAAGATGAACAGCTTAGAACTGAGAATATGATATGATGAACAAGCTCTGAAGGAAGGGATTAAAAACACCTTGAAGGAATAAGAATAAGAATTATGTCATGCATCTCCTTCACCAATTTAAATTGATGACAACCAAAGGATTTGGCATACTACTTATTCCCGTTGGAAAGAATTAAAGAGAGATCTAGCACAACCTTGGATAAGTATTCAACAAAGCACCGGTAGGATTATGAGAGAACGAGTGAATTAAAATGATAACAACGGAAAGGTAAACTAGAATGAACCACCGTAAGGATATAGAGACGAACGAAGAGACATCAATGAAGAATATTTGGAGGACGAGGTTGAAAACTGAGAACGAAGAAATCTTCTGAAAT
The DNA here is from genome assembly GCA_902687465.1 of Secale cereale. Classification (NCBI taxonomy): domain Eukaryota; kingdom Viridiplantae; phylum Streptophyta; class Magnoliopsida; order Poales; family Poaceae; genus Secale; species Secale cereale. The sequence goes on from LR738709.1 coordinate 596,610,620, forward strand.
GATGGCCTTCGGAGGATCACAAAGAAAAGAATTCAAGAAATGCTTCGGATGGGTGTAAAGGAATTCCTCACAATCTGAACAATAATGAGGATGGCAAGAAGCTAGAACCACAACTCATCAAGAGAACGGGCCAAGATTAAAGAGTTCAGTCTTCAAAAGTTGAGAATGAAGACGAGAAAAGCCATAAGAATTGTTGAGCACTCCGGAATGAAGAATTGGAAGATTGAACCAATGATAAAAAGAATTTGAAAGCGATCTTGGAGAAGGCATGTGACTGATGGAAATCATTCTTACATCACACTTTGAAAAGAATTCTCCGGAGAAAGAAGAGTCAGGTAAGATCCTGGGAAAAGACCTGTGGGTTAGGGCCCACTAAAGAAACCACCGTTGGAAAAGATTGCTTAAGAGATATAGCACCGGTTGAATTAAATGGCTTGAATAAGATGACAATCCTCAAATAATTTGAACGGATTAAGAATGGAATTATGAATCTTCTGAGATATCTTGAGCTCTCCGGATATGAATAGCAAGAGGAGAATGAATAATTGGTGCACCGGAATAAGAAAGCATTGTGAAAAGAGGAAAAGGATAAGATCAACACCGAAATCCTTGAATTACATCCACCGACAGAATATGAGAACAAAAGAATGATGAACTTGAAGCTCTTGAGCATCTTCATGATAAATCACCGGATAATGAAGTTGAACGAAAAGAATGAAGAAACATCACATTAATAAAATGGATATTTCATTTGAGAATTTCTGGCTCCAGGAAGAAGAAGGGTGGGAGGGTGGGGAAAA
>LR738709.1:596613461-596627123 GCA_902687465.1 Secale cereale
TTGCTGGAAAAGACTTAGCACTTAGCGGTTTATCAAGGGGGTCCCATACACCCCAACCGTGTTAGGAACGCATAATCAAGGAACATAATACCGGCTTATACGGATCCTAACGGCACGAGTGGAACAAATCACCAAGCAAAAGGCTTAGCCTTCCACCCTGCCAGTATATAGATGATTTCATTTTTAAGCATTTATATAGTGTGATATAACCCAACCAAACTTCATCATGAAGCAAGCATCTTCAATCTTCACCTGCAACTAACAATGCTATAAGAAGGGCTGAGCGAAGCGTACTTAGCCAAGCAACGGTTTGCGTAGGTAGGGTGGTTAAACATGGCAATTGGTTACAAGTAGGAGGCTGACAAGAAGAACATGGGCATCGAGGCAAAACTAAAGAACGATACTCTAGCAAGAGGCAAAAATAGTAATGGTATCCGGGTTCGGTCATCTTGCCTGGGATTCCACAAGGGAGAAGAACGGATCCAAGAAGAAGACGGAGCAACAGTCAAGCGGATCCTCACAACTCCGGAACGAAACCGAAGCTAACAAGAGAAGCAACCGGAAAGAAAACAAACAACGCGGTAAACACACAAATCATAAACATGGCATACGATGCACAAACAAGTATGATGCATGTCCGGTTTAAATATGCAAGGCATGGCAAAGTGCACAAACAAAGCTACAAGTTAAGTGGAGATCAATATGCAACGAGTTGCATATTGACGAAACACCACATTTTAATTATTTAGTTGACTCTCGTTATTTACAAGACAAGGTTAAAATGTTTTAACATGGCAAGAGGTGAAGCATAAAGAAACTACACTATTAAGGCATTTTAAATGAGGCCGGAAAATAACAACATATCCGGAAAATCCCCATGAGCATGTTTAATAATTATAAGCAACAACAATTCACACATATTAATGTTGTTAACATGATGCGGATGACATGATCAAGTTAATGCAAGTTTTATTAAAAGGTTGACAATTAACAAGATAAGAAGCATTTGTCACCGTGGTGGAAAGAAAGGAGTGCCACGGCAATGATCCGAAAATGATGCAACGCATCATATCGGTACCGGTAACTCGTTGAGAGACCGGTGCAAAAGGTGACGAAGCGAGTCAAACGAGATGATGGGGTGATCCCGTTGCCGGGTTCCCACGAGTCGGTGACGAGGCAACCGAGGAACATGACAAAAGGTGGAACGGCACGAAGCACACACGAGAAGCATTTCATACAACACAACAAGCATGCATCTCACGGGTCACGTCTCGGGGTTATACCTTCGAAGCGTGCGTTTCGAGGCGGTTCGAGCTCGTCGAGGGACGTAGTGGAAGAAGTCGTTCCGCGAGTCGGGGAACACGTTAACGTAGAGGAAGTAGTCGTACACGGCCGAAGAGGAAGAAGTCGTTCACGTGGCGGTAGTTGTACTCGGGCGACGGTAGAGGAAGTAGTGGTACTCGGCGATGGTAGTTGTACTCGTGGCGACGGTAGACGTTCGGGCCGTAGATGTACTCGGTCGTCGCGGTACACGTTTGTAGATGTTCATCCGTCATCGTGTAGGTGTTCCCGTTCGTAGAGGTACACGCCATCGGAGGGGTACTCGTTTAAGACGTTCCGTAGGGGTACACGGGCGACGGTAGGGGTACTTGGTGAATTCTTCGTTTCCGGGCGACGGTAGAGGTACACGGCGACGGTAGTCGTTCGGGTCGTCGATGTCGGGGTACTTGTCGCGTCGGCGTTCGTAGTGGTACTTGGGGGTTCCCGTTCACGTATTCGTTCTCGAGCTCGTAGCCGTTCAACATCACGTGTAGAGGTACTTGGTCGGGTCGCCGGTAGTTGTACTTATATCCGGAGGGGTACTTGGGGTCTCGGTCTCGTACACGGGTTCCCTGTCAAAATCACAACAAGGCAACACAACGAAACGCAAAACAGGAGCAAACACGACAGGGACAGCACTGAGACGAGGCCACGGCAGCAGCTCCTTTCCACGGGAGGAGGAGGCCGGGCGAACTGGACGGTCGAAGCAACGAGGAGGAGGCACACGGGGGCGACCTGCTCTGGCTGGCAGGGAACGGAGGCAGGGCGCGGGAGGCCCTCGCCGGCGCTGGGGAAGTCGAGGCAGGGGCGGCCTCGAGGACGAAGGGAGGGCCCTGCGGCGCTGCTGCCTGAGGACGGCCGCAGGCAGAGGCGATCCTGGCCGCGGCGTCGCTCGGGGACGGACGAGGCAGGGCCGTAAGGGAATGGAGAGGGAGCTCCAGCGCGAGGACGGCGCTCGCGGGGCAGCGGAGGACGTTGCTGGGCACTGGCCCGGCCTGGCCGCTGGACGAAGGAAGGGCGCTCCGGCTCGGCGCCGCGGGAGCCTGAGGCGAGGCACGTCGCTCGGGGACGGGCGCTCGGGCAGGGGCTCCTGGCCGGGGGCGCTCGGGCCGCTGCTGCTGGCCGACCGGAGGAACGGGGCGACGCGGAGAGGGTTCGAGGGGAGCGAGGGAAAAAGGACAGAGAGGGAAAAGCGGGATCGGGGAACGGGCAGAGAGGTGAGCGAGAGGGTGCGGCGGCGGCTGAGGGAGAGAAGAGTGCGAGGCTGGGAGTAGCTCGGGGGTTAGGGTTAGGGGAAGGCTGCGGGCTGGAGTTTGGGCCGAAGTGGCCTAGAGGAGGGAGGAGGGAAAGATGGGCCTGGGAAGGCCTAGGGAGGCCCAAGAGGCGGTTGTCTCTTAATAAAGAGAGAAAAGAAAAGAAAAAAAAAGATACAAAGAAAGAAAGAAAAAGATAAAGGGGTTAGGGGCAGAATTAGCACACGAGGTCAAAATCCCCGGGCTCACAAAAATGCCAGGGATTTAATAAAATTAGAAGGAGGTTTTTGGAAGGACCTCGAAACACTAAAAAGAATTAGGCAAGGTTTGGAAAGAGAAGCTCCAAGTGGAAAAGACAATGGGGAATTTATGCAAGTGTGTTATGGTGATTCCGGAGCAATGGAATATTATTTATATAGCTCCCTAAAATAATGAGAGACTTTTATATGTTATAAAGAGAAGTCACCTTCCCTCGATTTAAATGGACCGAAGGTCCACACGATTTATTTAGGTTGAGATGCAAAAATAAAATATGACATGATGGCATGATGACATGATGCAATGCAAAAATAAATAACACAAGCACAAAGAACCACACGGGCAACCCGGAACATCTGGAATCTTCTGGAAGCTTCTGGAATCTTCTGGGACGTCGGTCTCGGGCGTCACACTAGTCCCTTTGTAGTAGAAGCACTCAGTTTCAGGCTTGGCTACAGACTTGGGTTTCTTCGTGGGAGTAGCAACTGTTTTGCTATTCTTCTTGAAGTTCCCCTTCTTTCCCTTGCCCTTTTTCTTGAAACTAGTGGTCTTGTTAACCATCAACACTTGATGCTCCTTTTTGATTTCTACCTCCGCAGCTTTGAGCATAGCGAAGAGCTCGGGAATTGTCTTCCACATCCCTTGCATATTATAGTTCATCACGAATCCTTTATAGCTTGGTGGCAGTGATTGAAGAACTCTATCAATAACACTATCCTCGTCAACTTTGCAACCAAGTTGAGTCATATGATTGTAGTACCCAGACATTCTGAGCATGTGTTCACTGATAGGACTATTCTCCTCCATCTTGCAGCTGTAGAACTTCTCATATTTCTCAATCCGGGCATTTGCTTGAAATATTAGCTTCAACTCCTGGAACATCTCATATGGTCCATGACGTTCAAAACGTCGTTGAAGTCCCGGTTCTAAGTCGTAAAGCATGGCACACTGAACTATCGTGTAGTCATCAGATCGCGTCTGCTAGACGTTCAAAGCGTCTACATTAGCGGGAGGGGGCTTGTCACCTAGCGGTGCTTCGAGGACATAATTCTTCTGTGCAGCAATGAGGATAATCCTCAAGTTATGGACCCAGTCCGTGTAATTGCTACCATCATCTTTCAACTTAGCTTTATCTAGGAATGCATTAAAATTTAAAGGAGCGGTAGCACGGGCCATTGATCTACAACAACATAGATATGCAAAAACTATCAGGACTAAGTTCATGATAAATTAAAGTTAAATTTAATCATATTACTTAAGAACTCCCACTTAGATAGACATCCCTCCAGTCATCTAAATGATCACGTGATCCAAATCAACTAAACCATGTCCGATCATCACATAAGATGGAGTAGTTTCAATGGTGAACATCTTATGTTGATCATATCTACTATATGATTCACGCTCGACCTTTCGGTCTCTAGTGTTTCGAGGTCATATCTGCATATGCTAGGCTCGTCAAGTTTAACCCGAGTATTCTGCGTGTGCAAAATTGGCTTACACCCGTTGTATTTGAACGTAGAGCTTATCACACCCAATCATCACGTGGTGTCTCGGCACGACGAACTTTCGCAACGGTGCATACTCAGGGGAACACTTATACCTTGAAATTTTGTAAGGGGTCATCTTATAATGCTACCGCCGTACTAAGAAAAATAAGAAGCATAATAAGATAAACATCACACGCAATCAAAATATGTGACATGATATGGCCATCATCATCTTGTGCTTTTGATCTCCATCTCCAAAGCACCTTCATGATCACCTTCGTCACCGGCACGACACCTTGATCTCCATCGTAGCATTGTTGTCGTCTCGCCAACTATTGCTTCTACGACTATCGCTACCGCTTAGTGATACAGTAAAACAATTACATGGCGATTGCATTTCATACAATAAAGCGACAACCATATGGCTCCTGCCAGTTGCCGATAACATTACAAAACATGATCATCTCATACAAAACCGTATACCTCATCATGTCTTGACCATATCACATCACAACATGCCCTGCAAAAACAAGTTAGACGTCCTCTACTTTGTTGTTGCAAGTTTTACGTGGCTGCTATGGGCTTAGCAAGAACCGTTCTTACCTATGCATACAAAAACCACAACGATGTATAGTCAAGTATGTGCTGTTTTAACCTTCACAAGGACCGAGCGTAGCCACACTCAATTCAGCTAAAGTGAGAGAGACAGACACCCTCCAGTCACCTTTAAGCAACGAGTGCTCATAACGGTGAAACCAGTCTCGCGTAAACGTACGCGTAATGTCGGTCTGGGCCGCTTCATCTCACAATACCGCCGAAGCAAAGTATGACATGCTGGTAAGCAGTATGACTAGTATCGCCCACAACTCATTGTGTTCTACTCGTGCATATCATCTACGCATAGACCTGGCTCATGATGCCACTGTTGGGGAACACTGTATTTTAAAATTTCCCTACGATCACGCAAGATCTATCTACTAGATGCATAACAACGAGAGGATAGAGTGTGTCTACGTACCCTCGTAGACCGGGAGCGGATGCGTCAAGTGACGCGGTTGATGTAGTCGAACTTCTTCGCGATCCAACCGATCAAGCACCGAACGTACGACACCTCCGCGTTCAGCACACGTTCAGCTTGATGACGTCCCACGAGCTCTTGATCCAGTTGAGCTGCACGGGAGAGTTTCGTCAGCACGACGGCGTGGTGACGGATATGATGAAGTTACCGGCGCAGGGCTTTGCCTAAGCACTGCGACAATATGACTGAGGTGTGTTTCTGTGGAGGGGGGCACCGCGCACGGCTAAAACAATTCAACTTTTGTGTCTTTGGGTGCCCCCTGCCCCCGTATATAAAGGAGCAAGGGGGGAGGCCGGCCGACCCTTTTATGGCGCGCCAGGGAGGCAATCCTACTAGGAATAGGATTGCAATCCTATTCCTAGTAGTAGTCCACCAAGAAGGAGAAGGGGGAAAGGAAGGAGAAGGAAAGGGGCGCTAGCCCCCGCTCCTTCCTTGTCCAATTCGGACCAAGGGGTGGGGGGCGCGCGGCCCAGCCCTGGCCCTCCTTCCCTCTTTCTCCTACGGCCCATAGCTTCGCCAGGGGTTCCGGTAACCCCCCGGTACTCCGGTTAATTCCGAAACTTTACGGAACACTTCCGGTGTCCGAATATAGTCGTCCAATATATCAATATTTACGTCTCGGACATTCCGAGACTCCTCGTCATGTCCGTGATCTCATCCGGGACTCCGAACTACCTTCAGTACATCAAAACTCATAAACTCATAATACCGATCGTCATCAAACGTTAAGCGTGCGGACCCTATGGGTTCGAGAACTATGTAGACATGACCGAGACTCATCTCCGGTCAATAACCAATAGCGGAACCTGGATGCTCATATTGGTTCCTACATATTCTACGAAGATCTTTATCGGTCAAACCGCATAACAACATACGTTGTTCCTTTTGTCATCGGTATGTTACTTGCCCGAGATTCGATCGTCGGTATCTCAATACCTAGTTCAATCTCGTTACTGGCAAGCCTCTTTACTCGTTCCGTAATACATCATCTCGTGACTAACTCATTAGTCATTTGCTTGCAAGGCTTATTATGATGGGTATTACCGAGAGGGCCCAGAGATACCTCTCCGACACTCGGAATGACAAATCCTATTCTTGATCTATGCCAACACCACGAACATTTTCGGAGACACCTGTAGAGCATCTTTATGATCACCCAGTTACGTTGTGATGTTTGATAGCACACAAGGTGTTCCTACGGTATTCGGGAGTTGCATAATCTCATAGTCATAGGAACATGTATAAGTCATGAAGAAAGCAATAGCAGTACAACTAAACGATCATAGTGCTAAGCTAACGGATGGGTCTTGTCCATCACATCATTCTCCTAATGATGTGATCCCGTTGATCAAATGACAACTCATGTCTATGGCTAGGAAACATAGCCATCTTTGATCAATGAGCTATTCTAGTAGAGGCATACTAGGGACATACTGTTTTGTCTATGTATTCACACATGTACTAAGTTCCCGGTTAATACAATTCTAGCATGAATAAAAGATATTTATCATGATATAAGGAAATACAAATAACATCTTTATTATTGCCTCTAGGGCATATTTCCTTCAGTCTACCACTTGAACTAGAGTCAATAATCTAGATTACAAAGTAATGATCCTCACACCCATGGAGTCCTGGTGCTGATCATGTTTTGCCCGCGGAAGAGGCTTAGTCAATGGGTCTACAACATTCAGATCCGTATGTATCTTGCAAATCTCTATGTCTCCTTCCTTGACTAGATCGCGAATGGAATTGAAGCGTCTTTTGATGTGCTTTGTTCTCTTGTGAAACCTGGATTCCTTCGCCAAGGCTATTGCTCCAGTGTTGTCACAAAAGATTTTCATTGGACCCGATGCACTAGGTATTACACCTAGATCGGATATGAAATCCTTCAGCCATACTCCTTCATTTGCTTCTTCCGAAGCAGCTATGTATTCCGCTTCACACGTAGATCCCGCCACGATGCTCTGCTTGGAACTGCACTAACTGACAGCTCCACCGTTTAATAAAAATACATATCCGGTTTGTGACTTAGAGTCATCCGGATCAGTGTCAAAGCTGGAATCGACGTAACCGTTTACGACGAGCTCTTTGTCACCTCCATACACGAGAAACATATCCTTTGTCCTTTTCAGGTATTTCAGGATGTTCTTGACCGCTGTCCAGTGATCCACTCGTGGATTACTTTGGTACCTCCCTGCTAGACTTATAGCAAGGCACACATCAGGTCTGGTACACAACATTGCATACATGATAGATCCTATGGCTAAGGCATAGGGAATGACTTTCATTTTCTCTCTATCTTCTGCAGTGGTCGGGCATTGAGTCTTACTCAACTTCATACCTTGTAACACAGGCAAGAACCCTTTCTTCGACTGATCCATTTTGAACTTCTTCAAAACTTTATCAAGGTATGTGCTTTGTGAAAGTCCAATTTAGCATTTTTGATCTATCTCTATAGATCTTGATGCCTAATATGTAAGCAGCTTCTCCAAGGTCTTTCATTGAAAAACTCTTATTCAAGTATCCTTTTATGCTATCCAGAAAATCTATATCATTTCCAATCAACAATATGTCATCCACATATAATATCAGAAATGCTACAGAGCTCCCACTCACTTTCTTGAAAATACAGGCTTCTCCAAAAGTCTGTATAAAACCATATGCTTTGATCACCTCATCAAAGCGTATATTTCAACTCCAAGATGCTTGCACTAGTCCATAGATGGATCGCAGGAGCTTGCATACTTTGTTAGCTCCTTTTGGATCGACAAAACCTTTTGGTTGCATCATGTACAACTCTTCTTTGAGATATCCATTCAAGAATGCAGTTTTGACATCCTGTTCATGCTCAGGTACACAACGTCTAATAATACCATCTACTCCTTCTTTATAGAGATGTGGGTCATCCCAAAAGTAATGCCACAAATCATAGAAGAACTTTTTCTTTTGCTGGTATGTGAAGCTAGGTGGTATAAACTTAGCAACAATGTAATTAGCATAATCAGCATACCATGGAGCAGTACGAGAAGTACTTACGACAGCTAGTTGTTCGTTAGGGAAGCTATCATCAATAGGTTGTGGGTCATCAAGTATATTCTCTAACCTAGACAAGTTATCTGCTATGGGGTTCTCAGCTCCCTTTCTATCAATAATTTGCAAGTCAAATTCCTGCAGCAAGAGAACCCATCTAATAAGTCTTGGTTTAGCATCTTTCTTTTCCATAAGGTATTTGATAGCAGCATGATCAGTGTGAATGGTTACTTTAGAATCAACGATATAGGGTCTAAACTTATCACAAGCAAACACAACTGCTAAAAATTCTTTTTCAGTGGTAGCATAATTCCTTTGGGCACTATCTAGAGTTTTACTAGCATACTGGATAACATTCAATTTCTTGTCAACTCTTTGCCCTAGAACAGCTCCTACAGCATAATCACTAGCATCGCACATAATCTCAAAGGGTAAATTCCAGTCAGGAGGCTGGACAATAGGTGCAGAGATCAATGCTTTCTTAAGTATTTCAAATGCTTCTAGACAATCATCATCAAAGACAAAAGGAATATATTTTTGTAAAAGATTAGTCAGAGGCCTGGAGATTTTGGAGAAGTCCTTAATGAACCTCCTATAAAACCCGGCATGACCAAGGAAACTTCGCATACCTTTGAAATCCTTAGGGCATGGCATCTTTTCAATTGCATCAACCTTAGCTTTGTCAACTTCAATACCTCTTTCAGAAATTTAGTGTCCCAAGACAATGCCTTCATTAACCATGAAGTGGCACTTCTCCCAATTCAAGACAAGGTTAGTGTCTTAACATCTCTGCAAAACTCGATCAAGGTTGCTTAAGCAGTCATCAAAAGAAGTTCCGTAAACAGAGAAATCATCCATGAACACTTCAACAATCTTTTCGCAAAAATTAGACAATATACCCATCATGCATCTTTGAAAGGTAGCAGGTGCATTACATAAACCAAAAGGCATACGTCTATAAGCAAAGGTACCGAAAGGACAAGTAAAGGTGGTCTTTTCTTGATCCCCCTTTGAAACAGGTATTTGAGAGAAACCAGAATAACCATCTAGAAAGCAGAAATGAGTATGTTTGAATAACCTTTCTAGCATTTGATCAATAAATGGCAAGGGGTAATGATCTTTCTTAGTAGCTTTAATTAACTTATGGAAATCAATTACCATCCTATAACCTGTAACTGTTCTTTGCGGGATCAATTCATCTTTATCATTAGGGACAATGGTCATACCTCCTTTCTTAGGAACACAATGGAAAGGACTTAGCCACTGGCTATCAGCAATGGGATAGATAATACCTGCCTCCAGAAGCTTTAGAATTTCCTACCTTACCACTTCTTTCATCCTAGGATTTAACCGTCGCTGATGATCAATAACTGGTTTAGCATTTTATTCTAATTTCATCTTATGTTGACATATAGTGGGACTAATGCCCTTAAGATCATCCAGAGTATATCCAATAGTAGCTCGGTGCTTCTTCAGAGTTTTCAATAATCTTTCTTCTTCATGCTCTGAAAGGTTAGCACAAATAATAATAGGATATATCTTCTTTTCATCAAGATAAACATACTTAAGATTATCAGGCAAAGGTTTAAGTTCAAACACGGGGTCACCCTTGGGTGGAGGAGGATCCCCTAGGATTTCAACAGGCAAGTTGTTTTTCAATACGGGTCCCTGTGTAAGGAATATTTCATCTATCTCCCTTCTTTCATTCATTTTCATATCATTTTCATGGTCTAGCAAGTATTGTTCTAAAGGATCATTACATGGCACGACAATAGAGGCAAGACCAATAAGTTCATCCTTACTGGGTGGTGCCTTTTCAAGGGGTTGTCTACGGAATTTAGCAAAGTTAAAACATGAGACATATCCCCTAATCCAACAGTGACAATATCTTTCACACAATCTATCTTGGCATTAACGGTATTCAAGAAGGGTCTACCAAATATAATGGGACAGAAAGCATCTTGTGGGGAACTAAGAACAAGAAAGTCAGCGGGGTATTTAACCTTCCCACACAAGACTTCAATATCTCTAACAATCCCAACTGGTGAAATAGTACATCTATTAGCAAGCTTAATAGTAACATCAATCCCTTCTAACTCAACAGGTGCAATATCATGCATAATTTCATTATACAGATCAAAAGGGATAATGCTCGCATTATCACCTACGTCACATAAACCATGATAGCAATGATCGCCTATCTTGACAGAGATAACATGCAAGCCTACGACAGGTTTATGTTTATTCCTAGCATTGGGTTTGGCTATTCTAGCAGACTCTTCTTGGAGATAAATAACATGTCCATCTAAATCTTCTACCAAGAGGTCCTTAACCATAGAAACACTAGGTTCAACTTTAATTTGCTCGGAGGGTGTAGGTGTTTTAGTATTACTCTTACGAACTACAGTTGAAGCTTGAGTATGATCCTTTATCCTAACAGGAAAGGTGGTTTCTCAATATAAGCAGTAGGTATAACAGGATCAACATTATAAGTGATAGTATTTTCTTCAACTTTAATAGGTTCAACTACTGTTACTTCAATAGGGGGATGGTATTTAAACCACTTCTCCTTGGGGAGATCAACATGAGTAGCAAAAGATTCACACAAAGAAGCTACTATCTCAGAGTGAAGTCCATATTTAGTGCTAAACTCGCGGAAAACATCGGTATCCATAAAAGCTTTAACACAATCAAACTTAGGGGGTCATACCTGACTCCTTACCTTCGTCGAGATCCCAATCTTTGGAGTTGCGTTTAATTCTTTCCAATAAATCCCATTTAATGTCAATAGTCTTCATCATATAAGAGCCAGAACAAGAAGTATCGAGCATGGAGCGATTATTATGAGAAAGCCGAGCATAAAATTTTTGAATGATCATTTCTCTTGAGAGCTCATGATTGGGGCATGAATATAACATTGACTTAAGCCTCCCCCAAGCTTGAGTGATGCTTTCTCCTTCGCGAGGCCAGAAATTATAAATATAATTACGATCACGATGAACCTGGTGCATAGGGTTGAACTTCTGATGAAATTCCAACTTCAGATGATTATAGTTCCAAGATCCCATATCATCGCATAGCCTAAACCATTTCAATGCATCTCCCTTCAAAGATAAAGGGAAGACTTTCTTCTTGATAACATCCTCGGGCATACCTGCAAGCTTAGACAATCCACAAACTTCATCCACATCGATTAGGTGTAAATCGGGGTGAAGTGTTCCTTCTCCTGTATAGGGATTTTCAAGCAATTTCTCAATCATACCCGAAGGAATCTCAAAGCAAACATTTTCATTAGGTGCAGTAGGTTGAGGAGCAACTCTTTTCTCTTCTTCTCGGGGTGAAGATACCTCGAACAAGCCCCTAAAAGGGTTTTGAGCCATAGTAACAGGTGACAATAAATTTCAGCACACTATATAAATTTTTCCTTACAAAATTCCACTTACCAAAGGCGCTTCACTCCCCGGCAACGGTGCCAGAAAAGAGTCTTGATGACCCACAAGTGTAGGGGATCTATCGTAGTCCTTTCGATAAGTAAGAGTGTCGAACCCAACGAGGAGCAGAAGGAAATGATAGGCAGTTTTCAGTAAGGTATTCTCTGCAAGCACTGAAATTGTAGGTAACAGATAGTTTTGTGATAAGGTAATTGGTAGCAAGTGACAAACGGTAAAAGTAAATAGGTGCAGCAAGGTGGCCCAATCCTTTTTGTAGCAAAGGACAAGCTTGTACAAACTCTTATGCAAGGTAAAGCGCTCCCGAGGACATATGGGAATTATCGTCAAGCTAGTTTTCATCACGATCATTTGATTCGTGTTTGGTACTTTGATAATTTGGTATGTGGGTGGACCGGTGATGGGCCTCTAACCCCTCGTTAGTTACCCCAAGTGGAAGGTGTAAGATGCAGTGTTGTGGAAGTTTTTCCCTTAGCAAAGATGCCAAGGATCGAATCCCCAGAGACTCCTAGGTTCAACAAGTAGGTGTCAACTGCTACGGCGCCAGATATTAGCAATCAACGTGGACCTGCACACAGATACAAATAACTTTGCTCCCAACGAGTACAGAGAGGTTGTCAGTCCCTCCGGCCATGTAGTTCACAAAGGATTAAACGCAAATGATAGTAGTGATAGATAGTGTTTGCAATAGTAAGTAAAAAACGAAAAGTAAATAGTGGATGTGATCAATGATGGTAATATGGACCTGAGTCTCATGATATTCACTAGTGATGTCTCTCTCCCAAAAGACGACAAAACAGCTATGTGAGGTAAACGAATTACAGCTAGGCAATTGACAGGACCACGAACGCAAACCAATGCTGACTACATTGCAAGAAAGGTTGAGGTTCAAAGCATGGGCGGTACGCCAAAGTAAGTAGACTGAAATCCATCAATATCTACTACTAATCATCCACCTTGAGATATCTATCAAGAACATCTCGCTGGTATTAAGTTGCGAGTCCCACCCATAGCGTAAACTCAATGCAACAGACAACTGCATTAAAAGAACTTTGCGTAAAGTAAACAATCCTTGCACCCGCGGGCACAAGCACCGTTGTTTTCCCCCTTGTGGCAACAGCACATCCCCTAGACTCATGTTTCTGTCACTCAAGCTAGTCATCGAGGGGCATTAACCCACAATCAGGCATAACGTTCCCTCTTGGAGTTACTACGTATTACTTGGCCAAAGCAATAAATAACAACGGAGAACATGCAAGAATTACTTATGAACATAAATATAAAAGAGGTGAATCAAATATATTACTCAAGATCAATCTGAACATAATCTCATAATCCATCGGATCCCAGCAAACTCAACATAGCAACAGCATAAGGATTACATATGTGCCTCGATCATGTAGGGCAGCTCACGAGGACTAATTAGTGAAGCACAAGAACGGGAGGAGAACATCACATAGCTACTGGTCATGGACTCATGGTCCAAGGGAGACTACTCACGACTCATCCGGGAGGCGTCCATGGTGGTGGAGAAGCTCCCGGTGGTGATCCTCCCCTCCGGCAGGGTGCCGGGAAGAGTTCTCCTGGTGCTCCCGATCTTGGAAGCGGCGGCGGCGGAACAAAGATGGGATCACGAAAAGAGTTTCTTATAGAGGGTTTCGAAGGAAGCTCTAAATATATGCCAAAGGGGGGCACCAGACGGGGCTCGGGGGGCCCAGGCGCCCCCCCGGCGCGGCCCAGGGGGGGCGCGTTGCCAGGGCGCCTGGAGCCCTGGTGCCCCC